>CM075733.1:80661291-80984588 GCA_037974335.1 Prionace glauca | reverse complement strand
AGTGCAGGACACTGGTTCAGCAATGATCCATTTTGTTTGTTGAATTGCACTGCTGCTTCACAGCTCCAGGGTCCTGGGTTCGATTCCCGGCTCGGGTCACTGCCTGTGTGGAGTTTGCACATTCTCCTCGTGTCTGCGTGGGATTTCTCCGGCTGCTCCGGTTTCCTCCCACAGTCCAAAGATGTGCGGGTTAGGTTCATTGGCTATGCTAAAATTGCCCCTTAGTGTCCTGGGATGTGTAGGTTAGAGGGATTAGCAGGTAAAATGTGTAGGGATATGGGGATAGGGTCTGGGTGGGATTGTGTTCGGTGCAGACTCGATGGGCCGAAGGGCCTGTTTCTGCACTGTGGGGTTCTATGTAATTCAGATAAACAATTAACAAAATAAAAGGAGACAGCAACTGTAACTCCTGCATCTGGAAATACTGAAACTACTGGGCGGGATATCTTGCTGCTTGAATTGGTTGTTTAAATCTACACAATGCCCTGCTTTCAATACGTCGCCCGCTCTCTGGGGGCACACGGGAACCAGGCTAGTCTTCCGATACAGCGCACAGGCTTCCACCGGCTGCCACGTCCAAAAGCTAGGGGGCCATAAAAATAGGGTGTGTCGTTCAGAAATCCAGCTGGGAATTCAGGCGACACTTCCTTCACCTGTGTGGAGCGTGGCTGGAATGAGGAACTTGCTGACTCCACAGAGAAGTTGAGGTGAACAGTTACGGACACATTGAAGAGGAAGTTATGTAACCACACAAGGGAGCGGATAGTGGAAGGCAACTGACAGGGTTAGATGGAAAGGCATGGGGGGGGGGGGGGGTGGTGGGGAGGGTGAACATAAGAACATAAGAAATAGAAGCAGGAGTAGGCCATCTGGCCCTTCGAGCCTGCCCCGCCATTCAATAAGATCATGGCTGATCTGTCGTGACTCAGCTCCACCTTCCCGCCCTCTCCCCATAACCCTTAATCCCCTCTCTTATCAAAAACCCATCAACCCGTTTCTTAAAAATATTTAGCGAGGCAGCCTCCACCACTTCAACGGGCAGAGAATTCCAGAGATTCACCACCCTTTGAGTGAAGAAGTTCCTCCTCAACTCTGTTCTAAACCGCCTCCCCTTTATCTTGAGGCTGTGCCCCCTAGTCCTACTGTCTTTTTTGAGCGGGAAGAGTCTCTCCACCTCTATCCTATCCATCCCATTCATCATCTTATACGTCTCAATGAGATCTCCCCTCATTCTTCTAAACTGTAACGAGTACAAGCCTAGTTTATTCAGCCTCTCCTCATAGCTCAACCCCCTCAACTCTGGTATCAGCCTAGTAAACCTCCTCTGCACTCCCTCCAAGGCCAAAATATCCTTGCATAAGTACGGCGCCCAAAACTGCACACAGTACTCCAGCTGTGGCCTCACCAATGCCCTATACAGCTGCAGCAAGACCTCCCTACTTTTATATTCAATCCCCTTCGCTATGAAGGCCAGCATCCCATTCGCCTTCCTGACCACCTGCTGCACCTGCAAGCTGGGTTTTTGCGACTCATGCACAAGGACCCCGAGGTCCCTCTGCACCGTCGCCTGCTGCAGTTTTTCGCCACGTAAGTAATAGTCCTTCCTACCATTCCTCCTACCAAAGTGGACCACCTCACACTTGCCAACATTAAATTCCATTTGCCATTTCCTGGCCCATTCGCCCAGCCTATCTAGATCCTTCTGCAGACTCTCCACACCCTCCTCACAATTTGCCTTTCCCACAATCTTGGTGTCATCAGCAAATTTCGACACCCTGCACTCGGTTCCCTCCTCCAGGTCTTGTGTGGAGCTGAAACGCTGACTATCTGATGGGCTGAATGGCACATTTCTGTGTACTGAATACATTGGGATTAGTATACTCATCTAAGGCATTGACACCAATCTTCATTAGACAGGGTGACACAGTGGTTATCACTGTTGCCTCACAGCGCCAGGGACCTGGGCTCAATTCCGTCCTTGGCTCACTATCTGTTTGGAGTTTGCACATTCTCCTCGTGTCTGCGTGGGTCTCCTCTGGGTGCTCCGGTTTCCTCCCAAAGCCCAAAGATGTGAGTGGATTAGCCATGCTAAATTGACCCTTAGCGCCAGGGGGATTAGCAGGGTAAATGGTGAGGGAGTCAGATCTGGTGGGATCGTTGTCAGTGCAGACTCGATGGGCCAAATAGCCTCCCTCTGCGCAGTAAGGATTCTACAATACAATGAACCTCTTCCTAACACAACGAGCGGCTGCATTTACATAGCGGCCTGGACAGGAAGACATCTTGGAGCACTTGAGGACAAGAGGGGACGAGAAAAATTGGGGAAGGTGAGAGCTTAGGTCAGGGAATCAAGTTCTTGTTGGATTTATTAGTGGCTATCTTACATCAGGAATACAGAACATAGAAACTACAAGAGCAGTAGGCCAGTTGGCCCTGCTCCGCCATTCATTTTAATCATGGCTGATCATCGAACCCAGTACCCTGATCTCCCCATGTCCCTCCATCCCTTTAGCCCCAAGAGTTATGTCTAATTTCTTCCTGAAAGCAGACAAGGTTTTGACCTCAACTACTTTCTGTGGTAGAGAAATATGAGGATGTAACTCAGACAAGTGGAAGTGTACTCACTACATCTATCCGACTGAACCCTGTCCAAATTTTAAAGGTGAACATTAGGCTTTTTTTTAAAGAGTAAAGTGACCCAGTTTGTTCAACGTCTCAGTTTTGGTATCAATGTATTTACTTCCTGTACCAGCTCCAGTCGACAAGGTGAGACGGACCTGTAAATAAAGACGAGAATCTTAAAATCGTGGTACTGGGACATGGGACCAGTGGAGCTTAAAGGACCCATAGATGATGGGAAAAATCCATCATTTCAGGGTTGGAGGATGAACTGAGAAAGACTGGAATTTATATCGAATCAATGAACATTACAACATGTTTTTCGATCAGCGAAGTGCAGGAAATTTCTGCACAGCAAGATCCCACAAAGTGATGACGACCGAATACTCTGGCTGATTGAGGGACAAATCTTGGCCAGGACACCGGGGAGAGCCTGTCTTCAAATTCGTGGCAACGATCTTTTACCTTCGCCCAAAAAGAACTGACCGGCCTCAATCTAACATCTCAAACAGAAGGCAGCCCCTCTGAGAGTGCGACACTCCCCCAGTACCGCACTGGAGTGCCAGCTTTGCTTTTTGCACTCAGGTCTTGGAGTGAGATTGAGGTGTCATCAGCACCCCATCCCACCTTCTGGATAATCTTGCTGAAATGCAACTTATAATGAGGAAAGTCTGTTGGATTGACCAAGAACGCAGAGGAAAAGTTGTCCTTGGTTGCTTCTGTGGGTTCAGGTATGACTACTAACATGGAGAGCTCAGGTTATAGAGAAGCTGGTATAATCTTCATTGTTGTGGATGGGTGGCATCCTGGTCACGGCCATTTATACCAGGAGATAGTTTGTGGCTTCACCAAGCAGATCTTGGGACAGTTGGCAAGACAGAATAGATTGGAGAGAACATAAGAACATAAGAAATAGGAGCAGGAGTAGGCCATCTGGCCCTTCGAGCCTGCCCCGCCATTCAATAAGATCATGGCTGATCTGTCGTGGCTCAGTTCCACATTCCGGCCCTCTCCCCATAACCCTTAATCCCTTCTCTTATCAAAAACCCATCAACCCGTTTCTTAAAAATATTTAGCTAGGCAGCCTCCACCACCTCAATGGGCAGAGAATTCCAGAGATTCACTACCCTTTGAGTGAAGAAGTTCCTCCTCAACTCCGTTCTAAACCGCCCCCCCTTTATCTTGAGGCTGTGCCCCCTAGTCTTACTGTCTTTTTTGAGTGGGAAGAGTCTCTCCACCTCGATCCTATCCATCCCATTCATCATCTTATACGTCTCAATGAGATCCCCCCTCATTCTTCTAAACTCTAACGAGTACAAGCCTAGTTTATTCGGCCTCTCCTCATAGCTCAACCCCCTCAACTCCGGTATCAGCCTAGTAAACCTCCTCTGCACTCCCTCCAGGGCCAAAATATCCTTGCGTAAGTGCGGCGCCCAAAACTGCACACAGTACTCCAGCTTGAGTAAGGAATGGTAATACACGTGGAAGAAGTGAGCAACCCACCAAGGATCCTTTCGTAACACTTTCCAAACCTGTGACCTCTACCCTCTAGAAGGACGAGGCAGCAGACACATGAGAACACCACACCTGGAGATTCCCTTCCAAGTCACACACTTGACTTGGAAATATATCACCGTTCCTTCACTGTCTGGGTCAAAATCCTGGAATTCCCTCCCTTACAGCACTGTGGGTGTACTTACAACACATGGACCACAGCGGATCAAAAAGGCAACTCACCACCAACACCGCAAAGGTAGCTAGCGATGAGCAATAAATGCTGGTCTAGCCAGTGAAACCCACATCCTGTGAAAAAAACTCAACAAAAAACATGTTGTGAGGTTGTGACAGATTTTCGGAAAATACAGAAGGAGAGGTTTCACATTGGGCAATGGTTAAAGAGATTTGTAAGTGAGGGAAGGGTGGCTCAGAAAGAAATGGGGGTGAGTGCGAGATAGGAGAGATGGGTTGACGTTAACGAGCAGGATGGAGAGAGGGAAAGGTTGAGTGATCAGGAGCTGGAGAGAGGCGAAGGGGAAAATAGATGATGGACATCCGCGATCAAGGACGGGACTTTCCGACTCCCCGTGGAGTGTTTTTGGGAGGGGACTTGCCATTGGCTGCCTGCAGGGTCTTCCAGTCCCGCTGCCAATGGCTCCAGTGCTCTGCACAGCCTGTCAATCCTGTAGCTGGGGAACCCACCAGTGGGGGGTGGGACGGGGGGGGGGTGGCGGGGGGTCACCCATGGCAAGATTGGATGATCTCAATGGCGGGAAGGAATCCAGGCCCAGATAAGTGAGCTGAGGGGGAGGTTTGACAGACGTTGCAAAGAGCGGTGAGTGTGATAGTGTGACAAGATGTTCCGTAGTCAGGGAGCTGTGTTCAGAGCGGGAATCACGGTGATCCAGGCTGGAGAAGTGGCATCTCTGGTAGTGAGCGGTTAGTCACAGCAAAGAGACGATGGCCTGTAAACCATGTTAATTTTCTTCTTATTTCAATGGCAATCAAAAATAGCTTTGACAAACTTCCATTTGAGTATCGGGAAGTAACTTCCCTGAAACTCAGACAAAATGCCAGTAACTGTTCCTCCTGTCATGTCAAAGGCTCTTCCTGTGCAATGATAGTTAACCCTATAACGTCCAGCCCCATCCCACACTTGAGGACTGGGGAGCGTTGAGTGAGTGCAGATGGGGGTGCCAGGCTGGGGCGGCACATTATTATTTGGATTTCAGAAGCCCATTCCGACCCATTGACCTCCCCGATTGACCTAAACTCCCCACTAGGGAGACGGGTTTATAAGGACGGAAGGGTACTTTGATCAACGGTCACGTTTAACAGAGTACCCACAGCTTTGTCATTGGTGTGCGCAAACGAACATAGAACATAGAACCCTACAGTGCAGAAACAGGCCCTTCGGCCCATCGAGTCTGCACCGAACTCAATCCCACCCAGATCCTATCCCCATATCCCTACACATTTACCTGATAATCCCTCTAACCTACACATCCCAGGACACTAAGGGGCAATTTTAGCATAGCCAATGAACCTAACCCGCACATCTTTGGACTGTGGGAGGAAACCGGAGCACCCGGAGAAAACCCACGCAGACACGAGGAGAATGTGCAAATTCCACACAGGCAGTAACCCAAGCCGGGAATCGAACCCAGGACCCTGGAGCTGTGAAGCAGCAGTGCTAACCCACTGTGCTACCGTGCCGCCCTAAACTGGACCATATCGAGGGCAACATGACAGCTCAGAGACTATCTCTGTTGCTGTGCGGACACATGGATTTGGGCCTGTGTCCGTGGGAGTTTGCGCGTTCTCCCCATGGTTGCGTGGGTTTCCTCCGGGTGCTCCGGTTTCCTCCCACATCCCAAAAATGTGCTTTTAGGCTGATTGATTAGGTAACAAATTGTCCCTATATTGGACCTCCCTGATCCTCACACATTAGGCATAGACTAAAATCATGAATAGGTCACTGAGACAATGGGATGGCGGCGCGGGCTCGTTGGGCCGAAGGGTCTGTTTCCCTGCTGTGTTGTTCTTTGTTCTTTCCCAGACTTTCTGCAGCTCTCCATTGAGAAGAAGGTGAGTGCGCAAGGATAACTCACAGTTCAGACACAGAGTGGGTGTCAGAGAAGGTTGGCAGCCAGTGGCTTGTTTAACCATTTCAGAGGGCGGTTAAGAGTCAACCGCATTGCTGTGGATTGGGATCACATGTAGGCCAGACCGGGTAAGGACGGCAAATTTCCCTCCCTAAAAGTGAACTAGATGTGTTTTTACAAGTTGGTCACCATTAGTGGTTTATTTAATTTCTTGAATTTAAACTCCCCAGCTTTGTTTAAACTGACATTTTGCACCTTTTTAGGCAGTGTCTAGGCTTGGGCCTTATCGTCGCTATAGCAACCAAGCCATTATTGTCAGGCAGAATTCCGAGCAGGTCACCTGACCTCTTTCTCCTCCATTTTTACCCCAAGAGATGGTCCTGAAACATAACGAATTTATAAAATCCCTTAACTGAGACGTGACGTGAAAGCGGGGGCTTCACTCAACGCACTTCCTCATCTCATCTGTCAACCGTCCGTATCCCACCTGCCCCGCAACCCCCACAAGCTGGAACCACTGTCTCATCGCCCGATGGCAGTGCCTTCCTCAGTACTTGTTTAAGAAGGGGAACAGAGACTTCCCCGGGAATTATAGACCGGTGAGTCTTACTTCTGTTGTGGGCAAGGTTTTAGAAAAAATTATTAGGGATAGGATTTATAGTTATTTGGAGAGTAATGAATTGATTGGAGATAGTCAGCATGGTTTTGTGGCGGGTAGGTCGTGCCTTACTAACCTTATTGAGTTTTTTGAGAAAGTGACCAAAGAGGTGGATGGGGGTAAGGCAGTTGATGTGGTGTATATGGACTTTAGTAAGGCGTTTGATAAGGTTCACCATGGAAGGCTTCTGCAGAAAATGCAGATGTATGGGATTGGGGGTGATTTAGTTAATTGGATCAGGAATTGGCTAGCAGATAGGAGACAGAGAGTGGTGGTTGATGGTAAATATTCGTCATGGAGTTCGGTTACGAGTGGTGTGCCTCAGGGATCTGTTTTGGGGCCACTGCTGTTTGTAATTTTTATTAATGATCTGGATGAGGGTATAGTTGGGTGGATTAGTAAATTTGCTGATGACACCAAAGTCGGAGGAGTGGTAGATAGTGAAGAGGGGTGTCATAGTTTACAGAGAGACTTGGACAAGCTGCAGAGCTGGGCCGAGAGGTGGCGGATGGAGTTTAATGCGGAAAAGTGTGAGGTAATTCACTTTGGCAGGAATAACAGATGTGTCGAGTATAGGGTTAACGGTAGGACTCTGAATAGTGTGGATAAACAGAGGGATCTAGGTGTATGTGTACATAGATCCCTGAAAGTTGGGAATCAAGTAGATAAGGTAGTTAGGAAGGCATACGGTGTCTTGGCATTTATTGGTAGGGGGATTGAATTTAGGAGCCGCAGCGTCATGATGCAACTGTACAAAACTCTGGTGCGGCCGCACTTGGAGTTTTGTGTGCAGTTCTGGTCCCCACATTACAGGAAGGATGTGGAGGCTTTGGAGAGGGTGCAGCGGAGGTTTACCAGGATGTTGCCTGGTATGGAGGGGAGGTCCTATGAGGAGAGACTGAGGGATTTGAGGTTGTTTTCATTAGAAAGGAGGCGGCTGAGAGGGGATCTTATTGAAACATATAAGATGATTAGAGGTTTTGATAGGGTGGACAGTGATAGCCTTTTTCCTAGGATGGAGAAATCTAGCACGAGGGGGCATGGCTTTAAATTAAGGGGGGGTAGTTATAGGACTGATGTCAGGGGTAGGTTCTTTACCCAGAGGGTGGTGAGGGATTGGAATGCCCTGCCTGCTGCAGTTGTAAATGCGCCTAGTTTGGGGGCGTTTAAGAGATCCGTGGATAGGTTTATGGACGAAAAGGGATTGGTTTAGGTCAGTGGGTCATTGTTTTTGTAACTGGTCGGCGCAACATTGTGGGCCGAAGGGCCTGTTCTGCGCTGTAATGTTCTATGTTCTATGTTCTACAGGAGTGACTGGAACAGGCCTTTGCCCGAGCCCTCAGAGACTCCAAAGCCCGTGGGCAGAATTGGCCAAAGATATCCGGGAGTCGAGGCAGGGATGCGAACATCAGCTTCCGCCTCTGCTGAAACCACAAGGAGTCCAAGTGTACAGGAGCCGGAGGATAGAGAAGAGGCGAGCTATGTGGTTGCACGTACGAGTGTGTGAGATCAATGCTACTTTCTGTTTCCTTGGTAGCGTCGTCTAAAATTCATTCCCTGTGCCACGAGCTCTGCCGGCTCCCGGTGCACTTGCCATGAGTGGGGCGAAGCTGGCATTAGCCACCGGCTGGCAGCGGTGGTTAGCAATAGCAATCGGGGGGGGGGGGGGGGTGGAATGATGACTTGACCTGGACATCCCTGGTAGGGGACCCTGCGGAGTGGAAACCATGTTGTGACAACTGGCTGGATGTCGTGTGGGACCCCCTCGAGTTACTCACCTCACCCCAGAGCAGTGGGTGCCAGGCTCACAACTGCAGCCATGGGCAATCGCAGAGAGGGAGAATCCCTCGACAGTGATGGCCCGGAGGCCGCGACCACAATTCAATCTAAGATTTTTTCTTGCCATCTTCAGAGGGCATCTCCCTTGTGAGGCAGCATTGTGGTCTCCCACCTCCAGGTGGCAGCACCCACCTTTCCCCTCAATCGACCAACTCCAGGGAGAGCGTGCTGGGCCTGGGACTCAGACCACCGGGGTTGGGACGCACGCTGCCCATCCAATGGAAGAATAATTGGAAAGGTGGTAAGGGTTCTGCTCGCGGTTTCCCACTGTCACACAGGGGTCAAGACCCATGGGGCCAAGTCTGCAACCGAAGGATCATGGGAAGTTCGCCACCACCTGAGATTTCTAAGTGGAAAATCGTTGGGTATGGATAAGGTTGTGAGAACATGAATACAATTGTCATCTAAGAAAGCCTACTTAAACTAATTTGAACAAGGAAACCGAATGGAGTTTGGGGGTTTCGTGTTTTGGTTGGAGCATGTTGGATATTTTGGTGCAATTCCTCCAAATATCACAATTAGTCGCAAACCACATTCATTTCAACTCGAGCTTCCACGAGATGCCCCAGATTTAAAGTTATTGCGCTGGAACTTAACCTTCCCACACAACTGGCGCGGCCAGTTCTCGGCGCGGGCTCGTTGGGCCGAAGGGCCTGTTTCCCGTGCTGTGTTGTTCTTTGTTCTTTGTACAACTGGTATTGCCCCCAGGGTGACTGAATACCCCCTGGGTGCTTCCACTAATTCTGTTCATTCAGTCCCAGGGCCTTTGGTCAGGCTCCGGCTAACTGAAGCTGGAAGGCCTGAGTGAAGGGACATCAACGGCGACTGGCCCCAATCTGACGACTAAAATGCTTTGGAATAGTTTTAAATGGTCTATGGGCGGCACAGTGGCGCAGTGTTTAACACTGCTGCTGCCTCACAGCACCAGGGACCCCCGTTCAATTCCCGGTTCAATTCCCGGCCTCGGGTCACTGTCCGTGTGGAGTTTGCACGTTCTCCCCTGTCTGCGTGGCTTTCCTCCGGGTGCTCCAGTTTCTTCCCACAGTCTGAAAGATGCGCAGGTTAGGGTTGATTGGCTATGTTAAATTGCCCCTGGTGTCAAGGGGATTAGCAGGGTAAATATGAGGGGTTACTGGAACAGGGCCTGGCTGGGACTGTAGTCGGTGCAGGCCCGATGGGCCAAATGGCCTCCTTCTGCACCATAGCGATTCTATGGTTCTACGAGAATACTTTCTTAAAATCACTTTCAATAATTCAAAATCAGACTTAAAAAGCTTAACTTTTCTAATAAACCCAATTTTAGCCGATTTCATCAAACCTCACTCCAGTTACCGTTTTTCTCCAGGCCAGGGAATCATTTTTAAATCAATACCGACTATTTAGAAGCTTTTTCAGACATTGCCTGATCGGGTTGTTTCCTGGCAGGTTTAGTGTGCAGCGGGCGACGTGTAAATAAGCAGGAACCTGGGCAAGGGAAACATTTTTTAACAATAGGCGTTGTTTCGGGGGAACTCAAAAGAGGCGCACATGCTCATATGGGGATTACTCAGGGCGGGATTTTCCAGCCCTTTCAGCAGGCGGGACTTTCCAGTCCCCAGTCGAAGGCGAACCTCAGTGGTTCCACCCACAAGAATCACAATTGATTTTGGCAGGACTGGAAAACCCTGCTGGCTATCAGTGACAAGCCACCTCCACCAGAAAGCATGCAGCGGGGCAACTGGAAAATCCCAGCCACACTTACAGGGCGATGCGTTATCTTACCTCAGTGAGATTGAAAACTTAAATGGCTTTCCAAAGAGGCAAAACCTCAAGAGTTGCGTTGCTGGATAAGTGCTACCAATTGCTAAATCAATGAGGTTGATTGGCCAGGCTAAATTACCCCTTAGTGTGAGGGGGTTAGCAGGGCAAATGAGTGGAGTTATGGGCCTGGGAAGGATTGTGGTCAACACAGACTCGATGTGCTGAATTGTATGGATTCTACGATTCTGTGGACACAAACTGCCGGATATTAAGAACAAAGAACAAAGAACAATCCAGCACGGGAAACAGGCCCTTCGGCCCAACGAGCCCGCGCCGCCACATCACCCTACACCTATTCTACCCTGCATATCTATGAATGGAACCCTACTCAGTCAGATTCAGGGAAGAAATAGTGTCAATTTGGTAAAAACCGATTAGCCTGAGAGGACATTTTTTGGGGTGTGGGAGGAAACCGGAGTCCAAATCTGGGCCCAGCATCTTTAGGAAGGCTGTCAGTATCTAAGGTGTTGTCGAGGAGGTTTACGGGATGAGGGACTGCAAGCCAGGTGGAGAGATGAGAGAAACGGGTGGTGTCCACCTCACAACAGAGAAGATTAAGTGGACATTTGAGAGTGGCATTCAAAATTATGAGGGGTTTCTGATGAAGTAATTAGGGAGAAACTGGACGAAATTCTCTGGCCTCACCTCAGTGTTTTACCCCGTGGCAGGATGCATTTCATCCTTTGCTGGTGGGTAGATCCCCTGGACTCATTGAGGCCACCCTCCACCTCCGGGAGACCCACAACAAGGACACCCGCAGAACCCACTGGACGGAGAATTACAGTCACTGTTTCCAGTGACAAGAGTGAGGATAAGCAGATAGACATCTAATGGGCCAGAGGAAATATTTAGTTACGGCAAGTAGCTATGATTTTTTAGATGTGGTTTAATAGAGGCTGATGTTGTAACTTAACAAAAAAGTTTATTAGTCACAGGGAGGCTTACATTAACATTACAATGAAGTTATTGTGAAAATCCCCTAGTCCCCACATTCCGATGTCTGTTCAGATACGTTGAGGGAGAATTTAACATGGTCAATGCACCTAACCAGCACGTCTTTTGGACTGTGGGAGGAAACCGGAGCACCCAGAGGAAACCCACACAGACATGGGGAGAATGTGCAAACTCCACACAGGCGGTGATCCAAGCCAGGAATCGAACCAGCTCCCTGGCACCGTGAGGCAGCTGTGCTAACCACTGTGCCACTGTAATGGAAAGAGAGAGAATGGAAAACCACCGGCATTTTAATGTTCCAACAGCCACTGTTTCAATAACAGCCATTTCTAGTAAGACTGAGGGGAGAAACATACAGAGAATTAACCAGAGGATTGCAAAGTACCTGAATTTGACCAGCCTGAAATTTTTTGTAGCACAGCTGACTACGCTGTTGTATATCTGTGTTGTCAAACCATTATGCTTTAATGTTTACAAAACCAATAGTTCAGAAATGTTTGAAATCTCGGTTAATCCTGTCCTGTGAGTCAGCTGACGGATTAAAAGGAAAGTTCAAAAGGCACACACTAGTATCACTGTGCCTGGAGTTGAAAATTGATGTTTGCATTGTCAATATTCAACATAATAGTTATACAGACAAACTTGGAGGTGCAAATTCATGCTTTATCATCAAAGTCTATTGAAACACTGGTTGGATACACATTTAAAAAAACGCAAATTATCTATGATGGTAGAAAGTGTTGTGGAAAAAAAAGAAAAGTGCTGTTGAAGCTTTTCGTCTTGCACGCTTCATGACAAATCCCTGAAAGTTGGTACCCAGGTTGATAAGGTTGTTAAGAAGGTGTGTTAGCTTTTATTGGTAGGGGGATTGAATTTCGGAGACGTGAGATCATGTTACAACTGTACAAAACTCTGGTGCGGCCGCACTTGGAGTATTGTGTACAGTTCTGGTCACTGCATTATAAGAAAGATGTGGAGGCATGGGAAAGAGTGCAGAGGAGATTTAGCAGGATGTTGCCTGCTTTGGTGGGAAGGTCTTATGAGGAAAGGCTGAGGGACTTGAGGTTGTTTTCGTTAGAGAGAAGAAGGTTAAGAGGTGACATAATTGAGGCATACAAGATGATCAGAGGATTAGATAGGGTGGACAGATAGGACAGATAGACAGATCTGCCTCCTATTTGGTTGTCAAATAGGAGGCAGAGAGTGGGGGTCAACGGGTGCTATTCGGATTGGCAGATGGTGACTAGTGGAGTGCCCCAGGGGTCGGTGCTGGGGCCTCAGCTTTTTACCATTTATATAGATGATCTGGAGGAGGGAACTGAGTGTAGGGTGTCGAAATTTGCTGATGACACCAAGATTGGGGGAACGGCAAATTGTGCGGAGGGTGTGGAGAGTCTGCAGAAGGATCTAGATAGGCTGGGCGAATGGGCCAGGAAATGGCAAATGGAATTTAATGTTGGCAAGTGTGAGGTGGTCCACTTTGGAAGGAAGAATGGTAGGAAGGACTATTACTTATGTGGCGAAAAACTGCAGCAGGCGACGGTGCAGAGGAACCTCGGGGTCCTTGTGCATGAGTCGCAAAAACCCAGCTTGCAGGTGCAGCAGGTGGTCAGGAAGGCGAATGAGATGCTGTCCTTCATAGCGAAGGGGATTGAATATAAAAGTAGGGAGGTCTTGCTGCAGCTGTATAGGGCATTGGTGAGACCGCAGCTGGAGTACTGTGTGCAGTTTTGGGCGCCGCACCTGCGCAAAGATATTTTGGCCTTGGAGGGAGTGCAGAGGAGGTTTACTAGGCTGATACCGGAGTTGAGGGGATTGAGCTATGAGGAGAGGCTGAATAAACTAGGCTTGTACTCGTTAGAGTTTAGAAGAATGAGGGGAGATCTCATTGAGACGTATAAGATGATGAATGGGATGGATAGGATAGAGGTGGAGAGACTCTTCCCACTCAACAAAGACAGTAGGACTAGGGGGCACAGCCTCAAGATAAAGGGGGGGCGTTTTAGAACGGAGTTGAGGAGGAACTTCTTCACTCAAAGGGTGGTGAATCTCTGGAATTCTCTGCCCGTTGAAGTGGTGGAGGCTGCCTCGCTAAATATTTTCAAGAAGCGGGTTGATGGGTTTTTGATAAGAGAGGGGATTAAGGGTTATGGGGAGAGGGCGGGAATGTGGAACTGAGCCACGACAGATCAGCCATGATCTTATTGAATGGCGGGGCAGGCTCGAAGGGCCAGATGGCCTACTCCTGCTCCTATTTCTTATGTTCTTATGTTCTTGTGACAGTGAGAGCCTTTATCCTCGGATGGTGATGGCTAACACGAAGGGACATAGCTTTAAATTGACAGGTGATAAATATAAGACAGATGTTCTTTACTCAGAGGGTAGTAAGGGCGTGGAATGCCCTGCCTGCAGCAGTTGTGGACCCGCCAACTTTAAGGGCGTTCAAACGGTCAGTGAATAGGCATATGGATAACATTGGAATAGTTTAGGTTAGAGGGTCATTAGATTGGTTCCACTGGTCGGCACAACATCGAGGGCCGAAGGGCCTGTACTGCGTTGTAATGTTCTATGTTCTAAATGCCAGAATACTAAATTTCAAAAGGAACAACAATTTATACTGCAAGAAAAGAGGGAGGTGAGCAATTGTCAAATGTGCCTAATGCCTTCTCTTCCAGTCCTGAAGAGTCCCTAGTCAACCTTGGATTACCCTGGAAAGGTAGGCACCTCAAAAATTCAACAGTAGGTGAAACTAGCTACTCAGTGTGCAATAGTGACACTAGTGGGTTTCTCCACTGACAGGAACCAAGCCAAAAGAATGTTCTGCCTATCAGAATAACGTGGTATATAAATTTCAGTAATGAGTGATGCCAGGGATGTAGGTCATATGCCCCAGTGGCTAGTAGATCGTATCCAACAACAAATTGCTTTGGTTATTTGCAATAGGCAAATTTGCTGACCGTACACAACCAGCCTGGGCTTGTAAAATTTAGAACGTAGCGTGGGGTTTTCTAGCCCTTCTCACTTATAGGATTTTCCAGTTCCACCGAAGGTGACCACCTCCCCCCCACCATCCCGTTCTCTCCCTCCCATGGCAGATTCCCTGATGGCAGATCAGGCACGCCGTAGACATCGGTGAGACTCACTGATCCCGCGGGTGGCCAATATTAGATGATTCCACAATTGGAGAAACTTACTAAACAATCCTGATTCTGCTAAGATCTACATTCACAATCAATTAAATATTGTCAGTCGGGCTCGAGTCTTACTGGGAGCCACATATATTCGCACACAGGGCCCTATCCTTTGCAAGCAGAGGGCAGCATAGTGGCACAGTGGTTGGCACTGCTGCCTCACAGTGCCAGGATCCCAGGTTCAATTCCAGCCTCGGGTCACTCACTGTACGGAGTTTGTACATTCTCCCAGTGTCTGCGTGGATTTCCTCCAGTGCTCTGGTTTCCTCCCACAGTCTAACAATGTGTGGTTTAGGTTGATTGGCCATGCTAAATTGCCCTTTAGTGTCAGGGGGTTAGTAGGATAAATAGATGAGGTTATGAGGATAGGGCTTGAGTGGCACTGTTATCGGTGCAGGCTCCATGGGCAGAATGGCCTCCTTTTGCACTGTAGGGATCCTATGATTCTACGAACATATCCAACAATTGCTCCTTTTTCAACTAAATAAAATATTGGGGGACAGTTATGTCGGAATATGCTTTAAGAGACATTAGCACAACATCACTTAGAGGAAAGTGAGTCATGTGATCCAGTCTTAGTTTCACTTTTGCTTTGAGCAGAGCACATAAGCCCATCTCTGATGTCTTCAAGTTTTATGCATACGTATAACGATATGCCTTGTCTTATAAATTAAACCACAGCTTGTTTACACAATCCTTTATAAGTAATTGGTTTCTTGTGTCTTATACAATATATTGGTTTTGGTATATGTTGTGGGAAATTCTTTTAGATAGCCTGATTAATTTAAAAACTAAATCTTACATTTCACTTCACAAAGGTAAAAAAAAACTTTATTCAGTTCAATGAAATTCTTCAATTAAATTGGTTTTTATTAAAACATTGATATGTTAGAATAAAAAACATTACAAATTAACAATATTCAGACAAACATACAATTAGGACAAGACAAATCTCCTGTTGACCAAAATGGGAGATTAACGGTTCCACCTTCCCAGCTAATGCACTAGCAGGCTTTCACAAAAGATCTCAGATTTCATGCCAAAGAGCAGAATTGGTTCTCATTATCAGATTAATCAGCTCAGCACTTAATTAAAAGCAATTTCATTCATTCCCTATTCTGTCAACCTAACAATGGCATGGGCTTCAATCAATCATATTTTGACACCTTCAGATGTTGATCTGTCATTTGTCTGTCCGTTTTACGGGAGCACTCTCCCAAAAATGGCTTTTTATGATTCAGCATTTCTTGAGCCAAGTTAAACCGGTTCTATTTAAGGCATCTTTATCTATTGGATTTCTTCCCCCCGTTTAGATATGCATTGGTAATTTACTTTGCTGCATTATTTGTGCCTGACTTGCACTGATATCTTTCATGAGTACATCTTTCATTTTAATGGCACATTAAAAACATTTCTTAGAGAAATTATTAAGATGTTACTTACATATCTTCATCATAGAAACCTACAGTGCAAAAAGGGGCCATTTGGCCCATCAAGTCTGCACCGACCACAATCCCACCCATTCCCTACCCCCGTATCCCTCCATATTTACCCACCAATCCCTCTAACCTATACATCTCAGAACACTAAGTGGCAATTTTAGCATGGCCATTCAACTTAACACGCACATCTTTGGACTGTGGGAGGAAACCGGAGCACCCGGAGGAAACCCACGCAGATATGAGGAGAATGTGCAAACTCCACACAGACAGTGACCCAAGCCAGGAATCAAACCCAGGTCCCTGGAGCTGTGAAGCAGCAGTGCTAACCTCTGTGCTACCCCATTTGTATGTCGTATTATTTTCAAACCATATATTAAAGCATTAGCTGCTAATTATCCTCATGTTGGGCATTCAGAATTAATCAGAATTTTCCACTACAGTATATGTAAGCATATTGATGTATTGGCCCAAGGTATTATATTATTATAAAACCACATTCCCTGTGGAAATGCCTTGACAAATCAGAGTCAATCTACTTGGTTTGAATTTAAACAAAAACTTGGCAGTTAACTCTCTCCTGGTGCATGCTCCATGGCAATGCCTACGATCAATCAAAGTCCATTTGCCAATCAATCAATGCCATCTTCCCATGCAGTATTAACTGTTGTTCCCCTTTGAAATTTGGTATTCTTGTGTCTGTCCTTTAAAGTGCAAGATGACAAGCTTTGATGGCTTATTTTAGGCTATACTCAACTTCTGTACTACCAAGTGACCATAATAAAAAGAATAATAAAATTATTAATAATCCCTCACTGGCCACACTGGTTAGTTGAACTTATTTGATATTTGATAATACTGAGGCTGGTGTAATCAATCTAATCAATCAGTGTTCAATCTCTTCATCCCTATTCATTGAACCTTTCAGGAAAATGGGATTCTTTAGAAGATAGATGAGAATATTTTTCTATAACTAAAAGCAAAATCCTGAAAACAAAACCTGTCTGAAAATCTCAGCAGATGTGGTAGTATCTGTGGAGCAAGAAACAGAGTCAATGTTTTGCTTTCGATATGACTCTTCTATAGAATTAAGAGAAGCAGAAATGTGAGGACTTTTACACTATTAAGAAAAGGTTTATTTGGAATCACAAGCTTTCAGCCGCTACTCCTTAATCCTTCAGCTGATGAAGGAGCAGCCCTCCAAAAGCTCGTGATTCCAACTAAACCTGTTGGACTTTAACCTGGCACTGACAGATTGCTTACTGTGCCCACCCAGGTTCAACACTGGCATCCCCATATTAAGAAAAGGGGAAAGGTCAGGTGGAACAAAAAGGGGGAAGGTCAGGGATAGGCGAGAGGGCAGGGGGGGGTCAACTCAGAATTCAACATAGAATTCCACAACTTCAGACTATGAACTCTGATCTTAACTGTGTGTTTTTCCCCCAGTGCCAGCCTGCATGTCGTTCTCATACTTAGCTTTCAGACAAAACTGGCCTTTATTCTGCTATTAACACATGCTGCTGTTTTACTTTCATACAGCACTGGCCTTTATTCTGTTATTAAAACATTCTGCTATTTTGCTTTCATACAGCACTGCCCTTTATTCTGTTATTAAAACATTCTGCTATTTTACTTTCATACAGCACTGACCTTTATTCTGTTATTAAAACATTCTGCTATTTTATTTTCATACAGCACTGGCCTTTATTCTGCTATTAAAACATTCTGCTATTTTACTTTCATACAGCACTGACCTTTATTCTGCTATTAAAACATTCTGCTATTTTACTTTCATACAGCACTGACCTTTATTCTGCTATTAAAACATTCTGCTATTTTGCTTTCATACAGCACTGACCTTTATTCTGCTATTAAAACATTCTGCTATTTTACTTTCATACAGCACTGACCTTTATTCTGCTATTAAAACATTCTGCTATTTTGCTTTCATACAGCACTGGCCTTTATTCTGCTATTAAAACATTCTGCTATTTTGCTTTCATACAGCACTGACCTTTATTCTGTTATTAAAACATTCTGCTATTTTACTTTCATACAGCACTGACCTTTATTCTGCTATTAAAACATTCTGCTATTTTACTTTCATACAGCACTGACCTTTATTCTGCTATTAAAACATTCTGCTATTTTACTTTCATACAGCACTGACCTTTATTCTGCTATTAAAACATTCTGCTATTTTACTTTCATACAGCACTGACCTTTATTCTGCTATTAAAACATTCTGCTATTTTGCTTTCATACAGCACTGACCTTTATTCTGCTATTAAAACATTCTGCTATTTTACTTTCATACAGCTTTATTCTGCTATTAAAACATTCTGCAATTTTGCTTTTAGATGGTGCCAACATTTATTCTGTAATTAACAAATTGTAACATTTTAATTTCAGGCCGTGCTGACCTATGTTCTGCTAGTAACACATTCTGCTATTTCAGGCAGCTCTGACTTCTAGTCTGTGATTAAAAGATATTGCTATCTTGCTTTCAGGCAATGTTGATCTGTATACTGCATTATCATATTCTGTTATTTTACTTTCAGACAGTGCTGACAGTTATTCTGCTTTAATACAGTTTGCTATATTGCTTTCAAACAACACTGACATTCATTCTGCCGTTAATATTATTACTGTTATTTATTAGTGTCACAAATAGGCTTACATTAAAACTGCAATGAGGTTACTGTGAAAATCTCTCATCACCACACTCTAGTGCCTGTTTGGTTACACTGAGAGAGAATTTATCATGGCCAATGCACAAAATTGGCATGTTTAGACTACCGACACAGACATGGGGAGAATATGCAGACTCCGCACAGACCTGACCCGAGTCTGAAATTGAACCCAAGTTCCTGGCACTGTGAGGCAGCTGTGCTAACCACCATAGCACCATATACCCACTTTGAATCAGGGCTCTGTTCCATTACCGCCACCATACACCCCTGCTGCTTTATATTATATCTTTGTAATTTAATCACCTCTTCCCTCTAATAAGAACAACACAGCACGGGAAACAGGCCCTTCGGCCCAACGAGCCCGCGCCGCCGTCCCATTGTCTCAGTGACCTATTCATGATTTTAGTCTACGCCTAATGTGCGAGGATCAGGGAGGTCCAATATAGGGACAATTTGTTACCCAATCAATCAGCCTAAAAGCACATCTTTGGGATGTGGGAGGAAACCGGAGTACCCGGAGAAAACCCACGCAACCACGGGGAGAACGCGCAAACTCCCACAGACACAGGCCCAAATCCATGTGTCCGCACAGCAACAGAGATAGTCTCTGAGCTGTCATGTTGCCCTCGAGATGGTCCAGTTTAAGCACACTAACGACATGAAGCAATAGGCAACTCCCGAAGCAACATCCAAGAGCAGCCCACTACAACCTGCCGCATGCATGCCCCTTGCTGATCAACAAGGTGGACTTAAATGCCTGTGGAGACAAAAATTCATTATTAAACAGGCAAAGACTCTACATCCCTGAGGCAAAAACGGAATCCCAAGCCTACAATATTTAGTAAGGCCTGCTATATCCCCCTATATGTAGACCGCTCATGTGGCTGTCCAAGTGACTCTTAAACAACCCTAGCGTGCCTGCTTCCACCACCTTACTCGGCAGTGCATTCCACACCCCCACTACCCTTTGCGTGAAAAACTGCCCTCTAATATTTGTCTTATACCTAGCCCCCCTCACCCTAAGCCCGTGACCCCTCATTCTATCCATTTCTAATAGCGGAAAAAGCTTACCACCATTTACTCTATCTGTCCCCTTCATAATCTTATAAACCTCTATTAGATCCCCCCTCAGCCGACGTCTCTCAAGGGAAAACAGCCCAAGTTCGTTCAATCTTTCCTCGTAAGACAGCCCTTCCATACCAGGCAGCATCCTGGTAAATCTCCTCTGCACTCTCTCCAGGATCTCTACATCCTTCCGGTAGTACGGCGACCAGAACTGGACGCAGTACTCCAGGTGAGGCCTAACCAACGTTCCATACAACTGCAACATCAGACTCCTACTCTTATATTCTATACCCCTTCCTATGAAGGCTAACATACCATACGCTTTCCTCATCACATTCTGCACCTGCACCGACACCTTCAGGGACTTGTGCACTTGCACCCCCAGGTCTCTCTGCGTATCTATACTCCGGATAGTTCTACCTTTTATCGTATAACTCCCCTCCACATTATTCCGGTCAAAGTGCATCACCTCGCATTTCTCCGGATTAAATTCCATTTGCCATCTATCTGCCCAATCTACCAGCCTGTCTATGTCCTGTTGCATTGCTAGGCACTGCTCCTCAGTACCCGCCAATCCAACCATCTTAGTGTCATCAGCAAATTTGCTGATCACACCACCTACCCCCTCTTCCAAGTCATTAATATATACTACAAATAGAAGAGGTCCTAGTACCGAGTCCTGCGGCACACCCCTGGTGACAGACCTCCAATTGGAAAAGAAGCCTTCCACTACTACCCGCTGTCTCCTCCTCCCAAGCCAATTCTCCACCCATCTACATACCTGGCCTTGTATCCCATGAGCCATCACCTTTACTATCAGCCTACCGTGAGGGACCTTGTCAAACGCCTTACTGAAATTCATATAGATGACATCAACGCCTTGTCCTTCGTCAACCGTTTTTGTCACCTCTTCAAAAAATTCCACTAGATTCGTAAGGCACGACCTCCCTGTAACGAAACCATGCTGCGTATCCCTGATCAGATTGCAGCGCTCCAGATGTTCATACATCCTATCCTTGAGGATCCTCTCCATTAACTTGCCTATAACTGAAGTCAAGCTCACCGGCCTATAATTCCCTGGGTTATCCCTCTGACCCTTTTTAAACAACGGTACTACATTTGCAATCCGCCAATCCTCTGGGACCTCACCTGTGTCCAAAGAAGAGACAAAGATTTGCGTCAGAGGCCCAGCAATTTCATCCCTCACCTCCCTTAGCAGCCTGGGATAGATGCCATCAGGCCCCGGAGATTTATCCATCTTTATACTGTCTAAAAGTCCCAACACCTCTTCCCTCGTGATGACTATTTCCCTCAATGGATCCTCAAACATCTACCCTCAACATTTCCTTTTGGTTCAAGTTGAAGCTTCCTCTTTTTTCCAATAGAATATTCTTCTTGCTGCATTCATACAACCACATATGAATAATATACAAAAAGTGTCGCCTCTTAACTGGTGGCATGATCAGTCAGGATGACACTATTCCTTATTAACCACAGTGACTATATTCCTTATTAACCACGGTGACTATATTCCTTATTAACCACAGTGACTATATTCCTTATTAACCACGGTGACTATATTCCTTATTAACCACAGTGACTATATTCCTTATTAACCACAGTGACTATATTCCTTATTAACCACAGTGATAATGGTCCCCATTAACCACAGTGACAATATTCCCCATTAACCACTGATTATATTCCAAATTAACCACAGTAACAATGTTCCCATTATCCACAGTGACAATATTCACCCTTGTCACCCTTGTCAATAAAACCCTTGTCAGGCCTCATTTGGAGTACTGTGCGCAGTTCTGGTCGCCTCACTATAGGAAAGGTGTAGAAGCTATTGAAAGGGTGCAGAGGAAATTTACAAGGATGTTGCCTGGACTGGGAGGCATGCCTTATGAAGATAGGTTGAGGGAGCTGGGACTCTTTTCCCTAGAGAGGCGAAGGTTGAGAGGCGACCTGATAGAAGTTTATAAAATGTTGAGAGGAATAGATAGGGTGGACTCTCAGAGGCTATTTCCCTGGGTTGAAATGGTCGCTACGAGAGGACACAGATTTAAGGTGCGGGGAGGGAAGCACAGAGGTGATGTTAGGGGTAAGTTTTTCACTCAGAGGGTGGTGAGTGAATGGAATCGGCTGCCGTCATCGGTGGTGGAGGCGAACTCGCTGGGGTCTTTTAAAAGACTTCTGGATGAGTATATGGGATTTAATGAGATTGAGGGTTATAGATAGGTCTGTAGGTTGGTAGGTGTTGATGTGATCGGCACAACTCGTGGGCCGAAGGGCCTGTTTGTGCTGTAATGTTCTATGTTCTATGTTCTATGTTCTATTCCCCATTAACCACTGACTATATTCCAAATTAACCACAGTAACAATGGTCCCCATTAACCACAGTGACAATATTCCCAATTAACCACAGTAACAATGGTCCCCATTAACCACAGTGACAATATTCCCAATTAACCACAGTAACAATGGTCCCCATTTATCACAGTAACAACGGTCCCCATTAACCACAGTGACAATATTCCCAATTAACCACAGTGACAATGGTCCCCATTTATCACAGTAACAACGGTCCCCATTAACCACAGTGACAACATTCCCAATTAACCACAGTAACAATGGTCCCCATTAACCACAGTGACAATATTCCCAATTAACCACAGTGATAATGGTCCCCATTAACCACAGTAACAATGATCTCCATTAGCCATGGTAACAATATTCCTCATTAACTGCAGTGACAATGTTCCCCATTATCCACACTGACAATGGTTCCCTTTAACCATGGTGGCACATTTCCCATTAACTATTTTTGTAAATCTCTCACATGTGTTGCCTTCTCTGAGTTGTAGTTGAAATGTATAAAATTCTAACAGGACTGGGACAGATTAGGTGCAAGGAGGATGTTTATCCTTGTTGGGGAATCTAGAATGAAAGGACACAGTCTCAGGGTATGGGGCAGATCATTCAGGGCTGAGAGGAGGAAAAGCTTCTTCACTCAAAGCCTGATTAACCTGGGGAATTCTCTATCACAGGCATTGGCAGGCACGATGGCACAGTGGTTAGCACAGCTGCCTCACAGCGCCAGGGACCTGCGGTCGATTCTGGCCTCAACTGCGCAGAGTGTGCACATTTTCCCCATGTCTGCGTGGGTTTCCTCCAGTTTCCTCCCCATTCCAAAGATGGACGGGTTAGGTGGATTGGCCATGCTAAATTGCCCCTTAGATGAGATGGATTAGCGATTTGAAAGGCATGGGGTTATGGGGAGGGGGTCTGGGTAAGATACCCTGTGAATGAGTCATTGCAGACTCGATAGGATGAATGGCCTCTTTCTATACGTAGGGATTCTATGATTCTGTGATCATATTGAATGGTGGAACGAGCTCAAACAGCCTAGTCCTGCTCTTAGTTTCTGTGAATAGAAAATCAATATTAAATCCCCTATTTTGTGATTGAAAACGCAGAATCCCTTCGAAACAATGAAATGTCGTTTGTTATATTTGAAGAATGGGATACGATTTCAAACATGCCTTTATACTTCTGAAGCCTCTGCACAATACATTCCTCAAAAGGGCCAGTTTCATTTCACCTTTTAAATTGCAGGCTACTTCTCATTTACATCAGTTGAACAAAGGTTTCAGTTCAACATATTGTTTTATACTAAAGTTCGGTCAAGGTTCAGATCACTGACATTTGCTCCATGGATCTTGTCGTCTTCCCTGGATACGGGGAGACACCAGTGGGTTGGGAATGGCAAACGTGGCTCCCTTATCCAAGAAAAGACATTCTCAATAGCAACAGGGCTGGTCAGTTTAACATGAGTGGTGGGTAGGTTTTAGTGTCAGTACACAGGGGAAAATTAGCAGACACTTGGAGAGGTTTGTATTCGTTAAGGGGACCCAGTAAGGATAGACAGGAAAAAACACTTCAAGATGTTCAAATTACAGTTAAAAAAAAGTCATACAGACACCAGTCATCCAGGGCTACCATTTAAAGGTGTTGAGGCCAGTTTGGGCAAGTTTTACTGGAAACCACGTTTTGCTGGCTTTTCCTTCTGCGACCTGGGAAAGCTTGGATTGCTCTACGGCGAGCCAGAATTGATCCGATGGGCCGAATGGCCTCCTTCTGTTCGCTAACTTCTCTCTGACTCCATGACATTGCTGCATTCAGAAATGATTTAATTACATTAAATCGGTATTACACACTCAGATTTTAATGTTCTTCCTGACGTATGTTGGTGAATTAATTGTGTGGATTACACCAATTGAATCACGAACGATAAGTGTAATTAATCAGAGTATGGTCCAGAGTTCTGCTGGTGCTCATCACTTCCCATTCATAACTCATAACTCATAAATTGGATTACAAAGGAATGCATGATGAGATGGGAAGAGTTTGTCCATGGGTAACTCCCAAGCATTTCACCATCAATGGATTATCTTTTGAAATGTGGCCACTGTCACTCTGTATGTGACAGTGGCTATGACAGTATGTGCACAAACACCCAGGTTTTGGTTACTATCTATGCGAAGTTTGCACATTCTCCCCTCCGGGTGTTCTGGTTTCCTCCCACACTCCAAAGGTGAGTGGATTAGGTGCATTGGTCAAGCTAATGTGCCCCTTAGTGCCCCAAGATGTGCAGGTTAGATGGATTAGCCAAGGTAAATGTGTGGGCTTACAGAGTTAGGGCGGAGGTTAGGGCCTGGGTAAGTTACCGTATTGGAGAGTCGGTGCAGATTCAATGGCCTCTTCTATGAAACAGGAATTGAGATCTGTTGTGGGGTAGCTGGTTGGCAGAGAAATGTTGACCTGAAACGAAACAAACTTTCCTGATCATTTCCCAGGTGTGGGTTTGCTGAACAAATTCTCCGACAATTTGATCAGTAATGTCAAGCCTGACTTACACTTAAGATGCTTGTAGAGTGTTACCCCCTGGCTTCCTGCTGTGTTTTCTTACACTGAATATATTTGATGAGAATCTATTGGTGCAGAAACAAGGGGAATGATGAAAATGTGAGAGGTAAACACATGTTCAAGTGCAAGGTCCTTTAAAGACTAGGGCCTGAAGTGTTGGGTAATGTGTTAACTCATTCAAAACCCACCTGCATAGAGTTAAAATCATGCCCAATGTGAACTGTATTTCTCTCCCGATGAGTATTTACAGCGATGTTTGCTTTTGGCATTTGTTTTTTGCCTTTTGGCAAATAAGGGGATATTTTTGGAGATGGGTTATTGCGAAAGGACAACGTAAACAGGTTTAATCACCATTGTGTTTAACAGCAAACTGCATCAAGGTCTTATGGGGGTGTCGCTTTATAAATTAGGTAAGAAGTCTCATAACACCGTAAGATCGGAGGCTGAATGCCCGTGACCGCTGAAGTGTTCCCCAACAGGAAGAAAACACTCTTGCCTGGTGATTGTCGCTCGACAATCTCCAAGGCGGCCTTCACAACACACAACAACACAGAGTCGCTGAGCAGAGACTGATAGCCAAGTTCTGCACACATGAGGACGGTCTCAACCAGGATCTTGGGTTCATGTCACACTATCTGTAACCCCCATGACTTTCCTGGGCTTGCAAAATCTCACTAACTGTCCTGGCTGGAGACCGTCTCTTCACTCACATTGTCTGTACCTTTAAGACTTGATTATCTGTAAAGATTTGCATTCCAACCATTATTCTGTAAATTGAGTTTGTGCCTTTATATGCCCTGTTTGTGAACAGAACTCCCATTTGACTGATGAAGGAGCAGCGCTCTGAAAGCTAGTGGCTTGCGCTACCAAATAAACCTGTTGGACTTTAACCTGATGTTGTGACACTTCTTACTGTGTTTACCCCAGTCCAACACCGGCATCATGGGTATACAAATTATGCAGTGAGATTTTTGACTAAAAAGGATCTTTGCCAGTGGCAAAGATGAAACATCAAGGTGGGAACAGTTGTGCATATTTGTACATGTCAACTTGCAAATGATAAGATGCATCCTGTCACAGTTCACATAGAATCATTGAGTCCCTACAGTGCAAAAGGAGGCCATTCAGCCCATAGAGTCTGTACCGACCATAATCCCACCCAGGCCCTATCCCCATAATCCCACATATTAACACTCCAATGCCCCTCAGAATAAGTGATAATTTAGCATGGACAATCCATCTAATCTGCACATCTTTGAACTGTGGGAGGGAATCAGAGCACCTGGAGGAAACCCACGCAGACACGGGGAGAATGTGCAAACTCCACACAGGCTGTGACCCGAGACCTGGTCTCTGGCACTGTGAGGCAGCATTGCTAACCAGTGTGCTACCGTGCCGCCCCACGTACAGAATAATAATGCATCCTTAATCCCTGGAATGGCCTGCCTTGACTTCTGAATAAGACTCCTGGGATGGTTCGTTTTGTTACCCGCGTTAAGCGAGCAGTGCAGCAAGATCAGCTGGAAAGCTTTTTATTTCCAAAGCAGAAGTGAAACCCCGTGACTTCACTTCTTCCCCAGTCACAGGAGGAACTACGTGTCGGGTTTCTGGATAAAAGAGAAAGTTGGACGTTGAAGAAATCACACACCCCAGTGAGGTGGAAAGGCTGAGATAAGGAGGCTTACAGAATTGTCAGCCGTAGGATTCACTGGCATATCTTTGTGGGTGAGGTACATTTTTTTTCTTCGGCATTTTGGGAACAATTTTGCAAAGATGTCACGCTGCCTGCGAGGTGGGGTTGTGATCAACCATCAACTCCTCGAGGGAAAACATCATTATGAAGTCCAGGATGTCCTCCACTGCAAGGGCGCTCGTTCCCTTTTCCGGTAAGTCATTCATTGAACCATTAGACATATGACCAGGGAGAGTGTGCAAATTTGTGAAATGAAAAATAGATTACATGCTCGATTAGGTCATTCATTTGGGTGGTACGGTAACGTAGTGGTTAGCACTGCTGCCTCACAGCGCCAGGGGCCAGGGTTCACCATTTGCACATTCTCCCCGTGTCTGCATGGGTTTCCTCCCACAGTCCCAAGAGCTAGATGGATTAGTCATGCCCAATTGCCCCTTGGCGTCCCAAGATGTTCAGGTTAGGGGGATTGGCCATGGCAAATTATCCCTTAGTGTCCCAAGATTTGTAGGTTAGATGTATTAGTGGGGTAAATATGTAAGGTTATGGGGTTAGGATGGGGGAGAGGACTGGGTAAGACACTCTGTCAGAGAGTGAGTGTAGACTCAATGAGCCAAATGGCCTCTTTCTGCACTGTAGGGAAACCACGATCATCTGATCCCTAATAGTGAAGAAATCTATTTTCAAGTGTGCTTGTGATTCCTCTTTCCGAGATTCGCCTTGCTGTTGCATAAATGCTTTAAATTTGACCTCAGCCTTTTTTGTTAAAATATACATTCGTGCAGACTGAAATGTTTATCGTATAACAGCAAAGTGCCTTTGCTGGAACTGTTTCAATTCCAAATTATTTGAAGCGAAAGTACATTTTACAGTATCGAATGCCGACTGCACTCACCTGAACCAAAGTGACCCCAAGGTAGGTCAAAGAGAGAGGATTAATTTTGTTATGAACAAACAGGATATGATGGCATGTCTGACCCATGCCCCCTCCCTCACCCTGTCCCCATAACCTCACGTACTTACCCCCCACCCCCCACCAACCTGTAAATCTTGGGACACTAAGGAGTAATTTAGCACGGCTAATCCACCTAACCCGCACATCAAGGTTACGACTCAACATAACATGGATTTGCTGCCCTGAGCTCTGAAAGTGGCCTTTTTGGCAGATGCCAATCTCTGTGTCCACAATGTCCAGCCCGGTGTGACGGCTGCCAACTTTCCTGGCTCTAGCTGTTACCGTGGATCGGAACCCAGCACAAACATGGTGAGTGGCACACCGTATACAGCGACGGGCAAGCTCTGCCCCTCAGCAAGGAGGCTTTCCTATGGAAACCCGGGGCTACATTGGGTGCCTCAGGTTGGTGGCCAGGGTAGAAAGCTGGATTGTTGAAGGCAAGGGGAGGTTGATTTCTGTCCGGTTATCAAGAATATCGGCTTCAGGACAGAAAGGGCTGTACGTGAAACAGCACCAGGGGTCACCAACTGCTGCAATCCCAGCATAACCTTCGCCAAATTCTTTCATGAGATATGCCGGCCAGGCCAGTATTTATTGTCCATCCCTCATTGCCCTTGAGAAGGTGGTGGCGAGCTGCCTTCTTGAATCGCTGCACTCCCTGAGGTGTAAGTACACCCCACACTGCTGTTGGGGAGGGAGCTCTCGGATTTTGTCCCAGCGACAGTGAAGAAACTGTGATGTATTTCCAAGTCAGGATGGTGACTGGCTGGGAGGGGAACCTGCAGTAGTGGTGTCCCAATGTGTCTGTTGCCCTTGTCCAGGGTGGCACGGTAGCACAGTGGTTAGCACTGCTGCTTCACAGCTCCAGGGACCTCGGTTCGATTCCCGGCTCGGGTCACTGTCTGTGTGGAGTTTGCACATTCTCCTCGTGTCTGCGTGGGTTTTCTCTGGGTGCTCCGGTTTCCTCTCACAGTCCAAAGATGTGCGGGTTAGGTTCATTGGCTATGCTAAAATTGCCCCTTAGTGTCCTGGGATGTGTAGGTTAGAGGGATTAGCAGGTAAATGTGTAGGGATATGGGGATAGGGTCTGGGTGGGATTGTGTTCGGTGCAGACTCGATGGGCCGAAGGGCCTGTTTCTGCACTGTAGGGTTCTAGGGTTCTTCTATGTAGTCCTTCTAGGAGGTAGGGTTTGGAAGGTGCTGTCTAAGGAACCTCGCTGCAGTGCATCTTGTAGATGGTACACAATGCTCTCACTGTGGCAGAGGGATTAAATACTTGTGGAAAGGTTAGCATTGCTTTGCCCTGGATGTTGTTGAGTATAATTGGAGCTGCACTCATCCGGGCAAGGGGGAATATCCCATCACATTCCTGACTTGTGCCTTCTAGGTAGCGGACAAGCTTTGGGGAGTCAGGAGATGAGTTACTTGCCACAGTATTCCTTGTGTCTGACTTGCTAGGCAACAGCCTCAAAGGATTCTTGAAACCAATTCCTTTAGAGTATCTTCCAGTTCAGAGTGAGGCCATTTGGCCCTTATGTCTGTGGACAACTTGTTGGAAGAAAGCTTATCCAGTGAGTCCATCTCCCCTGCCCTTTGCTGATGATGTTGATCTGAGTGCTTCATTAGCCAGCTCTCTTTCCACTGGTAGAGGCAAGAAGGAGCAAATGTCTTTACTAAACCCTTTAGAGTTTTAAACAATTCAATTAACTGCTAGAGGGAGATGGTGATGGTAGTTGTACTGTCGCTGGATTGGTAGTCCAGAGACCCAGGGTAATACTGTAGGGACATAGACTCAAATCATACCACAGCAGCTATTGGATTTTAAATTCACTTAATATATGTGGAATATAGAACTAATTTCAGGAATGGTGGCAGCTATTATCAAATTGTTGTAAAAACTCATCTGGTTCACTAATGTCCTTTAGGGAAGGAAATAAGAACATAAGAACATAAGAACATAAGAAATAGGAGCAGGAGTAGGCCATCTAGCCCTTCGAGCCTGCCCTGCCATTCAATAAGATCATGGCTGATCTGTCGTGACTCAGCTCCACCTTCCCGCCCTCTCCCCATAACCCTTAATCCCTTCTCTGTTGTCCTTACCTGGTCTGGTGACTCCAGACGCACAGTAATGGGGTTGACTCTCAACTGCCCTCTGAAATGGCCTAGCAAGCTGTTCAGTTCAGGGGTAGTTAAGAATGGGCAATAAATATTGGCTCAATCAGCGAAGCCCACATCCTGCGAATGAGTAAAAGTAATCTCTTCCCCTTTGCCTTCTCAGTTCTGAGGAGGACAATCTCAGCTTCACCATGTCTGTGTCCAGATGGTCCAAATCCCTCATCCCCGGTGCCATTCTAATAAATCTCCTCCACAACCTCTCCAAGGATTTGACGACCTCCTGAAGTGTGGGGCCCAGAATTGGTGGAGTGATGGGGGGCTGTCACTGCCATCATCGACACCCTTTAAACATCGGGTGCTCCCCCGTAAGGTTCGGTACCAGGGCTAATAACTGTGCCACCAGACCACCACAGAGAAACAACCCTCTGAAATAGTGACAATGTGGCAGGGAGAGGGATTGCCAAGTCTACGAACATGGACTGAGGCAGAAACCATGCAAATAGGAGAGGGGAACTAACTTTTTGATCAGTCTGTTTCCAGCCACTAGGAAAAGAAGCAATGCTGGTTATAATTCCAGGAAATGAGAGTGGAACGGAGGCGCATGTTTCAGTTCGGAAGCATTTGGGAAAGAGTGATCACAATATCGTTCGGGGTTCAAACAGTAATGGATAAGGGGAAATCACAATTGGAATGGGAATTAATTTCAATGAGATGAAAGAGGCCTCTAGCATAGAACCCTACAGTGCAGAAACAGGCCCTTCGGCCCATCGAGTCTGCACCGAACACAATCCCACCCAGACCCTATCCTCATATCCCTACACATTTACCTTCTAATCCCTCTACCCTACACATCCCAGGACACTAAGGGGCAATTTTAGCATAGCCAATGAACCTAACCCGCACATCTTTGGACTGTGGGAGGAAACTGGAGAAACCTCTAGTCTCATTTGGATGGAAATAAAGTTAATTAGGTTTACCAATGGAAAAGGACAGTAATAGAGAAAAAGGAAGCACTTAAGAAGCTCAAAGGAAAAAAAGCCACCCAGACTGGTCAGGATACCTCATAGCCAAGGGATGTTAAGGGTGGCAATGCCAGAAACTTTAACCACATTCTGTCTAGTTCTCCTGGGTATGGCAGTGATGTCCCCCAGTAGTTGATAATTGGAACAGTAGACTTTTGGATAGTGCGAATGACCTGGATATTTGAGTTTAATTTTGCAAATGTAATGAGGAAGACAGTAATAGGTTTGAAGAGACAGGCCGGTGAGTTAGCAGACACGCAGCTGGTGAAATTTAACATCAAAGTGAGAGGTGATTCATTTGGTTAGGAGGAACAAGAAGAGACAACAGAACCTTATTCTGAAGAGGGTGCGTGAACAGAGAGAGCCTGAAGCGGGTGTACACAAATCTCAGATTAACAAGTCGATGAAGCTCGGATGGGATCCGGTGACTATAGAAATGGCAGCACGGGGCTGACCTTTCACCTTCTAACTCAGCTGCTCCCAGGGAGGGGGGAGGCCAACAAACGTGTCGGGAATCTGAACCTTTCCGCAGTGCTTTAAAGACAAGGGTTGGAATTTTACCACCCTGCCTGCTACAGGAATCGGAGTGGGTGAGCAGAAAACCTTGGAAAGGTCTGTTGACCTCGAGCCAGGATTTTACAGTTTTGGGATGGTCAAAGCCTCACTGTCTGAGTCAGTTAAAGCCAGTGGGGAAGATAACATCCCTCATTTACTCTCTGTCAGCACCTATATTTAAACAGAACCTGTGAGGGTCAGGTATGATGGTAAAATACAGAGGAGCCAACCTCCCTATCTAGACTCTATCCAGCTCCCTTGTGATTTTGAACATCTCTAGCAAATCTCCACTTTGCCTTCTTCGTTCCAAGGAGAACAGTCCCACCCTCTCCAAACTATCCTCCCAACTGAAGTTTCTCATCCCTGGAACCATTTTTGTAAACCTCTTCCACACTCTCTCCAATACATTTATATCCTTTCTATAGTGTGGCATACAGAGCTCTACATAATATTCCAGCTGAGGTCTAACTACTGCCTTGTATAAATTGGATGGCACGGTGCCACAGTGGTGCCTCACAACACCGAGGACCTGGGTTCGAGTCCTGGCTTGGGTCACTGTCTGTGCGTCCTGCCCGTGTCTGCGTTTGTTTCCCCTGGGTGCCCCAGTTTCATCCCACAGTCCGAAGGTGTGTGGGTTAGGAGGATTGGCCATGCTAAATTGCCCCTTAGTTTCAGGGGGGCTGGAATTGTGGTCAGTGCAGACTCAATGGGCTGAATGGATCCTTCTATAGAGTAGAATTCTGGTTTTTATTGTTGTTGCTCTTGTACTCTGTGCTCGTATTAATAAAGCCCAGGATATGATAAGCTTTAACTGTTCTCTCCAGCTGTCCTGCCACCTTCAATGATTTATACACATGTACACCCAGGTCCCTCTGCCCCTTATGCTGTCTCTCCATGTTCTTCCTGCCAAAATGCATCACTTCTCTGCATTGAACATTGGATTTATCCAAAGTCTGGTCACAGTCCGAATATCTCTGCACGAACCTCGGAGTCAATGCTTCACAACACTAATATTAACATTTCCCGTGTTAACCATACTTCTATAAATCGAGATCTTACTGTTCGATATCGCTAACCCCAGCACTCACATTTAAAATAAGAGCGAAGACCAACATGAAATGATCTTACTGAAGTAGTGAGCCATGATCTGGGATGAGCATTGGAACACATTCAAGAATCATTTTCAAAAGAGATAACTTCACAAAGAGGGAAATTGTGCATGGTCCTGTGAAAGATCCAATAAGATTAAGATCATAGAATCCCTGCAGTGCAGAGGGAAACCATTCGGCCCATTGAGTCTGCACTGTCTCTCCGACAGGACATCTTACCCAGGCCCTCTCCTTCTAACCCCTCATATTTACCCTGCTAATCCCCCCTAACCTGCACATCTTGGGATATCAAGAGGCCATTGAGCCTAACCTAACCCGCACACCTTTGGACTGCGAGAGGAAACCCAGGCACCCGGATTAGAAATCAGAGAAACCCTACAGTGCAGAAAGAGGCCATTCAGCCCATCAAGTCTGCACTGACCACAATCCCACCCAGGCCCGACCCCCATATATTACCAACTAATCCCTCTAACCTACACAACCCAGGACACCAAGAGGCAATTTAGAATGGCCAGTGAACCTAATCTGCCCATCTTTGGACTATGGGAGGAAACCAGAGCACCCGGAGGAAACCCACGCAGACACGAGGAGAATGTGCAAACTCCACACAGGCAGTGACCCGAGCCGGGAATCGAACCCAGGACCCTGGAGCTGTGAAGCAGCAGTGCTAACCACTGTGCTACTGTGCCGCCCCTAGCGACACGGATTGGATAGCTCTGATGAAGAGCTAGCACGGGTAGCATGGGCTGAATAGCCTTATTGTGAGCTGTATATTTTCTGATTCTAAAAGATTAGTCAGTCTTTACCTTTCAAAGCATTTGTGATTTTAATATTTGTAAAATTATAACCTGAGGGATTTTCACAGTAACTTCATTGCAATGCAGAAGGAGTACAGAGTGTAAGAGCAAGGAGGTTGTGCTGAACTTATACAAAACACTAGTTAGACCTCAGCTGGAACATTGTGTACAGTTCTGGGTGCCACACTATAGGAAGGATATAAATGTATTGAAGAGAGTGCAGAAGAGATTTACAAGGATGATTCCAGGGATGAGAAACTTCAGTTATGAGAATAGATCTGAGAGGTTGGGACTGTTCTCCTTGGAGAGAAGAAGGCAAAGTGGAGATCTGATAGAGATGTTCAAAATCATGAGGAGGCTGGACAGAATCTAGATAGGGAGAAACTGTTCCTGCTCATTAAAGGATCAAGAACGAGAGGACACAGATTTAAACTGATTTGCAAAAGAAGTAAATGTGATGTGAGGAATAATCTTTTCCACACTGAGTGGTTTGGATCTGGAGTTCACTGCCTGGAAGTGTGCTGGGGGTGGGCTCAATTAAGGCATTCAGAGGACATTAGATAATTATTTGAACAGAAGCAATGTGCGGGCGTGCGGGGAAAAGGCAGGGGAATGACACCAAGTCACAATGCCTTTCCGCGGATGAGTACGGTGGCACAGTGGTTAGCACTGCTGCCTCACAGCAGAGACCCAGAATCAATTCCCGGCTTGGGTCAATGGCTATGGCAGTTGCACATTCTCCTCGTGTCTGCGTGGGTTTCCTCTGGATGCTCCAGTTTCTTCCCACAGTCCAAAGATGTGCAGGTTAGGTGGATTGGCTGTGTTAAAAATTGCCCCTTAGTGTCAGGAGAACGGCTAGGGTAATTTCACAAGGTTATGGGGATAGGGCCTAGGAGGGATTGTGATCAGCACAGGCTCGCTGGACTGAATGGCCTCCTTCTGCATTATCGGACTCTATTTTTCTATGTTCGGTGTTAATCTAAGCCTACTTGCGACTAATAAGTAAACTTGAACTTGAAACTTGTGGACCATAACTTGATCAAGTTCCAATTCTGTGGCCATATTTCAGGAGAGGGGACCAATTGCTGCAGTTAAATGAAGGAAATGCGTCAGATTTCCCACCTGAGATCATGGCTGAGTTACTCAGAGACAACTCCACGGTGCTGGTGAGTAATAGAGGGAGAGGGAACTCCACACATTCATGAGTGAGGGAGAGAGGGAACTCCACACAACTAGGGAATGAGAGAAAGAAAGAGAGAGGGAACTCCATGGTGCTGGTAAGTAACAGAGAGAAGGAAAGGGAGAGAACTACCCATAAGAATATAAGAACATAAGAAATAGGAGCAGGAGTAGGCCATCTAGCCCTTCGAGCCTGCCCCGCCATTCAATAAGATCATGGCTGATCTGTCGTGGCTCAGTTCCACCTTCCCGCCCTCTCCCCATAATCCTTAATCCCTTCTCTTATCAAAAACCCATCAACCCGTTTCTTAAAAATATTTAGCGAGGCAGCCTCTACCACTTCAACGGGCAGAGAATTCCAGAGATTCACCACCCTTTGAGTGAAGAAGTTCCTCCTCAACTCTGTTCTAAACCGCCTCCCCTTTATCTTGAGGCTGTGCCCCCTAGTCCTACTGTCTTTTTTGAGCGGGAAGAGTCTCTCCACCTCTATCCTATCCATCCCATTCATCATCTTATACGTCTCAATGAGATCTCCCCTCATTCTTCTAAACTCTAACGAGTACAAGCCTAGTTTATTCAGCCTCTCCTCATAACTCAAACCCCTCAACTCCGGTATCAGCCTAGTAAACCTCCTCTGCACTCCCTCCAGGGCCAAAATATCCTTGCGCAGGTGCGGCGCCCAAAACTGCACACAGTACTCCAGCTGCGGCCTCACCAATGCCCTACACAGAGCGGGAGCTCCACACAACTGGGGAGCGAGAGAGAAAGAAAGAACTCTACACAACAGGTGAATTAGAGAGAGGGAGAGAGATTGCACAGTGCTGGTGAGTAACAGAGAGGGAGAGGCAGCTAACACCACACACTGAGGAGTTAGAGTGAGAGGTCAGAATTTTACTGCCCTGCCTACCACGGGAATCTGAGCTGGTGAGGGACAGAGCATGGGAAGGTCCACTGACCTCGAGCGGGATTTTACGGTTTCAGGACAAGCGAGACCATAAAACCCCACCCAGAGGGAGGGAATTCCACACAACTGGTGCATTAGTGTGGTATTTTTAAAAGATAGGCTCACAGGCCACGAAAACAAACAGGAGTTTTATTGGAAAGCTGTTTACTCTACAGGCTGTTAGGATAGACCGCACGTTTGCCTGTGCAAACAGCCAATGACGGCATCAGTGTGGTCATGTGATCAGACTCTTTGCCTAGGAACCAGGAACAAACATGAATACACAACTTTTTCCTTCCCCTTTACGGCAGAGGTCCTTGCAGTGAACCACAATAAAGGCAGCACGGTAGCACAGTGGTTAGCACTGCTGCTTCACAGCTCCAGGGTCCTGGGTTCGATTCCTGGCTCGGGTCACTGCCTGTGTGGAGTTTGCACATTCTCCTCGTGTCTGCGTGGGTTTTCTCCGGGTGCTCCGGTTTCCTCCCACAGTCCAAAGATGTGCGGGTTAGGTTCATTGGCTATGCTAAAATTGCCCCTTAGTGTCCTGGGATGTGTAGGTTAGAGGGATTAGCAGGTAAATGTGGAGGGAAACGGGGATAGGGTCTGGGTGGGATTGTGTTCGGTGCAGACTCGATGGGCCGAAGGGCCTGTTTCTGCACTGTAGGGTTCTATGCTTCTATAATCTAATCGACATCCCTTCTGGCGATTCCCATGGGTGTACTGGTGCTGCAGGCAGCAGGTTTTGAACGTTTGCACAAACCAAACACATTTCTACCTTCTCAATTTCGCTATCGAGGCCTCGCCCCCAAAACAAGCTTCTGGCCATCTCCTTCATGCTTACTATCCCACAATGACCTTCATGACGTTAGTTTAGGACACATTTCTTTAACAATGGCAGGATGATGGAGTACTCAGTCGGGCTGTATGGATTTCAGGTAACATATGGTTTCAGCTCTGGGTTTTGTTCCCACACTCTTGCCTTGTCCATAAACTCCAGCAGCAGTGAATCATTTCCGATATATTAACTTGTCCTGCAGTTACAGAATTTTTTTTGATTTAATAGGAGTATAAGACATCGGAGCTGAACTAGGCCATTCAGCCGATCGACTCAGCTCCGCCGTTCAATCATGGCTGATATTTTTCTCATCCCCATTCTCCTGCCTTTTCCCCTTAAACCCTGATCCCCTTATTAATCAAGAACCTATCTATCTCTGTCTTAAAGACACTCAATGACCTGGCCCCCACAGCCTTCTGTGGCAAAGAGTTCCACAGATTCACCACTCTCTGGCTGAAGAAATTCCTCCTCATCTCTGTGGGATGGATAGGATAGAGGTGGAGAGACTCTTCCCGCTCAAAAAAGACAGTAGGACTAGGGGGCACAGCCTCAAGATAAAGGGGAGGCGGTTTAGAACAGAGTTGAGGAGGAACTTCTTCACTCAAAGGGTGGTGAATCTCTGGAATTCTCTGCCCGTTGAAATGGTGGAGGCTGCCTCGCTAAATATTTTTAAGACGCGGGTTGATGGGTTTTTGATAAGAGAGGGGATTAAGGGTTATGGGGAGAGGGCCGGAATGTGGAACTGAGCCACGACAGATCAGCCATGATCTTATTGAATGGTGGGGCAGGCTCGAAGGGCTAGATGGCCTACTCCTGCTCCTATTTCTTATGTTTTACAGGATCATCCCTTTAGTCTGAGGTTGTGCCTTTGAGTTCTAGTTTTTCTAACTAGTGGAAACATCCTCTCCCCTTCTTTGAAATAGAAAATATTGCCACACAAAACTATTCATCGATGATTCATTAGATAAAGATCAACACTGTGAATCCATCAGCACTCCCACGGAGATTTGACAGATGACATTTTAGTGTGTGTGCCTGCTGACAACAGCAATGCCCACCTCTGCTAGCGATGGAATATCGATGTGCAGCCCAAGTATTGATATGAAAGGTTAATTATCTGTTAGTCAAGTACATTTCCTTCCAGACAGATATTGGTAAAAACACTTAATCCTGAAAATGATGCCGAGAACTTCCTTCTACGTGACGGCTTTGAGAACCCCCACCTTAACCAGTCTCTCTAATTCTATCTCGAACTTAGGCCTGACTGTGACACTAGGCCTTTCTCGTGCCCTTTTGTTATCCTGTCGATTCTTCCCACTTTATTCAGTTTTCCAATCGAACTCTCGAACTTTCTCTTCTCCATCCCGACAATTACTAAGACTTATCTCTTTCCCCGAGTGTTAGGTATCCGTCCTAACGTAGTTCTTATTTGACGCAGTGCCAAACGTGTTTAGCGATGCTCATCTGAAGCATCATAAGAGGTTTAACTATAGTTAAAGAAGTCACATAAATCCAAGTTATTTTTATGTTGAGCAATTTATTGTGGTGAATCATAGAAATAGAATCCTGACAGTGCAGAAGAAGGCCATTCAGCCCATCGGGTCTGTACCAGCAATAATCCTACCCAGGCCCTATCCCTTTAACCCAATGTGTTTACCTGCAAATCTCCCGAACAGTAAGGGACAATTTATCATAGCCAGTCCACTTAACCCGTACATTTTTGGACTGTGGGAGGAAACCGGAGCACCCAAAGGGAACCCACGCAGATATGAGGAGAATGTACAAACTCTACACAGGCAGTGACCCGAGGGTGGAATTGAACCCGGGCCCCTGGCACTGTGAGGCAGCGGTGCTAACCACAGTGTCACTGTGCTGGCTAGTGAATGATCTTTGCATCAAGACAAATGGATCCAATCCCAGTTCCCTGGCTTCTTCCAATGCACACTGAAATGGTCGATAGGGAGGGTCCCATTCTTGCTAGTTTTCTGTCCCGCAGTTTTTCTACATCCCATCTCAGAGCAACACAAAATGAACATTAGTTTATATACGAGCAAGATGTGATGTAGTCCCCAGTGCCCATAGGCTTTCACACCTCAGGCAAGGGGCAAGGTTGAGAAGGAGGGGTCCTCTTGAATAATCTCAACCGGTTCAGGCATTGAACCCACGCTGTTGGTATCACTAACCAGCCATCTGAGCTAAACCAGCTCCAAGTTTTACTCACTGCTTTAAAAATGTCTACTCATACTTCGAGCTCAAGCTTGCCGAGCTGTATGCAGTTTATTTTTACCCTGAGTTCACAACCAGGCTGGTTTAATCAAATACAGTGAGCGTCAACAACAAATAGATGCACATAACCAAAGACAGAATGAGTAAACACTGCACCCAGAGCAATCTTTTCCTGGACACCATCACACTGAATGTACCATAGACTGAGTAGAGATTCGATACTTCCCCTCTGTGGCACCGACACTCTTATCACACAATATCTCACTCATCTTCTTACAAGCAGCTAATATGTAACAATGACAACTTGCCTTTATATAGCACCTTCCAATTTATCAATTGTCCCAAGACATTTTACACATGAACACTTATGGATGAGATCTTGCTTGTCCCTGAACCATTCAGTGGAGCTCCCCACAGTCCACCCCTCGCCCCCTCCGATTCCCATGGCGGGAGGGACAGGAAAATTCCGGCGGATGAAACAAAATTTGGTACTGAACCATTTAAGGTTCTACTGGGGCAAATGGCCAGAAACCTACCCTAAGAAAGGTAGGGTAACCTACCCTAGGCGGCACGCATGGTAGCAGAGTGGCTAGCACTGCTGCTTCACAGCTCCAGGGACATGGGTTCGATTCCCGGCTCGGGTCACTGCCTGTGTGGAGTTTGCACATTCTCCTCGTGTCTGTGTGGGTTTCCTCCGGGTGCTCCGGTTTCCTCCCACAGTCCAAAGATGTGCGGGTTAGGTTCATTGGCTATGCTAAGAAATTGCCCCTTAGTGTCCTGGGATGTGTAGGTTAGAGGGATTAGCGGGTGAGATATGGGGGTAGGGAATGGCTGGGATTGTGGTTGGTACAGATTCTATGGGCCGAAGGGCCTCTTTCGGCACTGTCGGGTTCTATGATAAACTCTATGATCTATGAAAGAGCCTGCAGGAGCGTCTGAAAGGAGTTGCTTAAGGTGTAAAAATGTGGGGAGACAATTCCAGATCTTAGGACCTGCACAACTGATGGCATGGCAACCAAACTGGAGCAATTAAAATCAGAGACACTCAACAGGCCAGAATTAGATAAGTATGGATCTCAGTGGGTTGTGGGATCAGACGTGATTACAGAGATTGGGAGGGCATTGTGAGGCTGGAGGTGATTACAGGGATAGGGAGGGGATTGTGAGGCTGAGGGAGATACCAGGGATAGGGAGGGGATTGTGAGGCTGAGGGAGATACCAGGGATAGGGAGGGGATTGTGAGGCTGAGGGAGATACCAGGGATAGGGAGGGGATTGTGAGGCTGGAGGTGATTACAGGGATAGGGAGGGGATTGTGAGGCTGAGGGAGATTCCAGGGATAGGGAGGGGATTGTGAGGCTGGAGGTGATTACAGGGATAGGGAGGGGATTGTGAGGCTGAGGGAGATTCCAGGGATAGGGAGGGGATTGTGAGGCTGGAGGTGATTACAGGGATAGGGAGGGGATTGTGAGGCTGAGGGAGATTCCAGGGATAGGGAGGGGATTGTGAGGCTGGAGGTGATTACAGGGATAGGGAGGGCATTGTGAGGCTGGAGGTGATTACAGGGATAGGGAGGGGATTGTGAGGCTGAGGGAGATTCCAGGGATAGGGAGGGGATTGTGAGGCTGGAGGTGATTACAGGGATAGGGAGGGGATTGTGAGGCTGAGGGAGATTCCAGGGATAGGGAGGGGATTGTGAGGCTGAGGGAGATACCAGGGATAGTGAGGGGATTGTGAGGCTGGAGGTGATTACAGGGATACGGAGGGGATTGTGAGGCTGAGGGAGATTCCAGGGATAGGGAGGGGATTGTGAGGCTGGAGGTGATTACAGGGATAGGGAGGGGATTGTGAGGCTGAGGGAGATTCCAGGGATAGGGAGGGGATTGTGAGGCTGGAGGTGATTACAGGGATAGGGAGGGGATTGTGAGGCTGAGGGAGATTCCACGGATAGGGAGGGGATTGTGTGGCTGGAGGTGATTACAGGGGTAGGGAGGGGATTGTGAGGCTGAGGGAGATTCCAGGGATAGGGAGGGGATTGTGAGGCTGGAGGTGGTTACAGGGATAGGGAGGGGATTGTGAGGCTGAGGGAGATTACAAGGATAGGGAGGGGATTGTGAGGCTGGAGGTGATTACAGGGATAGGGAGGGGATTGTGAGGCTGAGGGAGATTACAAGGATAGGGAGGGGATTGTGAGGCTGGAGGTGATTACAGGGGTAGGGAGGGGATTGTGAGGCTGAGGGAGATTCCAGGGATAGGGAGGGGATTGTGAGGCTGAGGGAGATACCAGGGATAGGGAGGGGATTGTGAGGCTGAGGGAGATACCAGGGATAGGGAGGGGATTGTGAGGCTGAGGGAGATACCAGGGATAGGGAGGGGATTGTGAGGCTGAGGGAGATACCAGGGATAGGGAGGGGATTGTGAGGCTGGAAGTGATTACAGGGATAGGGAGGGGATTGTGAGGCTGAGGGAGATTCCAGGGATAGGAAGGGGATTGTGAGGCTGGAGGTGATTACAGGGATAGGGAGGGGATTGTGAGGCTGAGGGAGATTCCAGGGATAGGGAGGGGATTGTGAGGCTGGAGGTGATTACGGGATAGGGAGGGGATTGTGAGGCTGAGGGAGATTACAGGGATAGGGAGGGGATTGTGAGGCTGAGGGAGATTCCAGGGATAGGGAGGGGATTGTGAGGCTGGAGGTGATTACGGGATAGGGAGGGGATTGTGAGGCTGGAGGTGATTACAGAGATTGGGAGGGGATTGTGAGGCTGAGGGAGATTACAAGGATAGGGAGGGGATTGTGAGGCTGGAGGTGATTACAGGGATAGGGAGGGGATTGTGAGGCTGGAGGTGATTACAGGGATAGGGAGGGGATTGTGAGGCTGGAGGTGATTACAGGGATAGGGAGGGGATTGTGAGGCTGGAGGTGATTCCAGGGATAGGGAGGGGATTGTGAGGCTGGAGGTGATTCCAGGGATAGGGAGGGGATTGTGAGGCTGGAGGTGATTACAGGGATAGGGAGGGGATTGTGAGGCTGGAGGTGATTACAGGGATAGGGAGGGGATTGTGAGGCTGGAGGTGATTACAGGGATAGGGAGGGGATTGTGTGGCTGAGGGAGATTCCAGGGATAGGGAGGGGATTGTGAGGCTGGAGGTGATTACAGGGATAGGGAGGGGATTGTGTGGCTGAGGGAGATTCCAGGGATAGGGAGGGGATTGTGAGGCTGAGGGAGATTCCAGGGATAGGGAGGGGATTGTGAGGCTGGAGGTGATTACAGGGATAGGGAGGGGATTGTGAGGCTGAGGGAGATTCCAGGGATAGGGAGGGGATTGTGAGGCTGAGGGGGATTCCAGGGATAGGGAGGGGATTGTGAGGCTGAGGGAGATACCAGGGATAGGGAGGGGATTGTGAGGCTGAGGGAGATTCCAGGGATAGGGAGGGGATTGTGAGGCTGGAGGTGATTACAGGGATAGGGAGGGGATTGTGAGGCTGAGGGAGATTCCAGGGATAGGGAGGGGATTGTGAGGCTGGAGGTGATTACAGGGATAGGGAGGGGATTGTGAGGCTGAGGGAGATTCCAGGGATAGGGAGGGGATTGTGAGGCTGAGGGAGATTCCAGGGATAGGGAGGGGATTGTGAGGCTGAGGGAGATTCCAGGGATAGGGAGGGGATTGTGAGGCTGGAGGTGATTACAGGGATAGGGAGGGGATTGTGAGGCTGAGGGAGATTCCAGGGATAGGGAGGGGATTGTGAGGCTGAGGGAGATACCAGGGATAGGGAGGGGATTGTGAGGCTGGAGGTGATTACAGGGATAGGGAGGGGATTGTGAGGCTGAGGGAGATTCCAGGGATAGGGAGGGGATTGTGAGGCTGAGGGAGATACCAGGGATAGGGAGGGGATTGTGAGGCTGGAGGTGATTACAGGGATAGGGAGGGGATTGTGAGGCTGAGGGAGATACCAGGGATAGGGAGGGGATTGTGAGGCTGGAGGTGATTACAGGGATAGGGAGGGGATTGTGAGGCTGAGGGAGATTCCAGGGATAGGGAGGGGATTGTGAGGCTGAGGGAGATTCCAGGGATAGGGAGGGGATTGTGAGGCTGAGGGAGATTCCAGGGATAGGGAGGGGATTGTGAGGCTGGAGGTGATTACAGGGATAGGGAGGGGATTGTGAGGCTGAGGGAGATTCCAGGGATAGGGAGGGGATTGTGAGGCTGAGGGAGATACCAGGGATAGGGAGGGGATTGTGAGGCTGAGGGAGATACCAGGGATAGGGAGGGGATTGTGAGGCTGGAGGTGATTACAGGGATAGGGAGGGGATTGTGAGGCTGAGGGAGATTCCAGGGATAGGGAGGGGATTGTGAGGCTGGAGGTGATTACAGGGATAGGGAGGGGATTGTGAGGCTGAGGGAGATTCCAGGGATAGGGAGGGGATTGTGAGGCTGAGGGAGATTCCAGGGATAGGGAGGGGATTGTGAGGCTGGAGGTGATTACAGGGATAGGGAGGGGATTGTGAGGCTGAGGGAGATTCCAGGGATAAGGAGGGGATTGTGAGGCTGAGGGAGATTCCAGGGATAGGGAGGGGATTGTGAGGCTGAGGGAGATTCCAGGGATAGGGAGGGGATTGTGAGGCTGGAGGTGATTACAGGGATAGGGAGGGGATTGTGAGGCTGAGGGAGATTCCAGGGATAGGGAGGGGATTGTGAGGCTGGAGGTGATTACAGGGGTAGGGAGGGGATTGTGAGGCTGAGGGAGATTCCAGGGATAGGGAGGGGATTGTGAGGCTGGAGGTGATTACAGGGGTAGGGAGGGGATTGTGAGGCTGAGGGAGATTCCAGGGATAGGGAGGGGATTGTGCGGCTGAGGGAGATTACAAGGATAGGGAGGGGATTGTGAGGCTGGAGGTGATTACAGGGATAGGGAGGGGATTGTGAGGCTGAGGGAGATTCCAGGGATAGGGAGGGGATTGTGAGGCTGGAGGTGATTACAGGGATAGGGAGGGGATTGTGAGGCTGGAGGTGATTACAGGGGTAGGGAGGGGATTGTGAGGCTGAGGGAGATTCCAGGGATAGGGAGGGGATTGTGAGGCTGGAGGTGATTCCAGGGATAGGGAGGGGATTGTGAGGCTGGAGGTGATTACAGGGGTAGGGAGGGGATTGTGAGGCTGAGGGAGATTACAAGGATAGGGAGGGGATTGTGAGGCTGGAGGTGATTACAGGGGTAGGGAGGGCATTGTGAGGCTGAGGGAGATTCCAGGGATAGGGAAGGGATTATGAGGATCTGGGCAACGATTGGGTAATTGAGTTGCTTGCGGGTTGAAACAGATTTCCTGACTCTTTCCACCTCACAAGGAGCTGAGGAACGTGGCTCGATTTTGCTGAGGCGGCTTCACGGCCATATTTGAACAGACACTGCAATGGTCCCACACTTCCTGTATTACCATTACTCCCTCAACTACCCATGTCATGAATTCAAAGCTGGGCTTCAGGGAATAGAATTGGGAAATGAAACACGGGCAGTGGAGGAGATGAGGGGAGGAAGTGAGGGGGTAGGTGAGGGAGAGGGAGGGAGGTGAGGGGGAGGAGGTGAGGGGGAGGAGGTGAGAGGGAGGTGAGGGTGTGGGGTGGGGGGGAGGTGAGAGGGGAATGGTGAGGGGATTGAGGTGAGGGGAAGGAGATGAAGGGGAGGAGGTGAGGGAGAGGGAGGTGAGGGTGAAGGAGGTGAGGGAGAAGGAGATGGAGGTGAGAGACAGGGAGGTGAGGGAGAAGGAGATGGAGGTGAGAGACAGGGAGGTGAGGAAGAGGGAAGTGAGGGAGAGGGAGGTGAGGGTAAAGAAGGTGAGGGGAGGAAGTGAGGGAGAAGGAGGTGAAGTGAGGGGAGAGGAAAGGAAGGTGAGAGAGGGGGAGGTGAGGGGAGGAGGTGAGGGGGAGAAGGAGGTGAGGGGGAAGGAGGTGATGGTGAGGGAGAGGGAGGTGAGGGTGAAGGAGGTGAGGGAGAAGGAGATGGAGGTGAGAGACAGGGAGGTGAGGGAGAAGGAGACGGAGGTGAGAGACAGGGAGGTGAGGGAGAGGGAAGTGAGGGAGAGGGAGGTGAGGGTGAAGAAGGTGAGGGGAGGAAGTGAGGGAGAAGGAGGTGAAAAGAGGGGAGAGGAAAGGAAGGTGAGAGAGGGGGAGGTGAGGGGAGGAGGTGAGGGGGGGAGGGGGTGAGGGGAGGGGGTGAGGGGAGGAGGTGAGGGGAGGAGGTGAGGGGAGGGGAGAGGAAAGGAAGGTGAGAGAGAGGGAGGTGAGGGGAGGAGGTGAGGGGAGGAGGTGAGGGGAGGAGGTGAGGGGAGGAGGTGAGGGAGGAGGTGAGGGGAGGAGGTGAGGGGAGGAGGCGAGGGGAGGAGGCGAGGTGAGGGAGAAGGTTACTGAAGGTTACCCAACAAGCAGAGGGAGAGGGAGAGACTGGAAAAAGAAGCAGGCATGATTTAGGGGACCTGCACGTATCTGAATTAAACAGTGTGATCTTTGTTTTGTAAATACAGAAGCTTCATCGTCCTGAAGCCAGGGCTGAATGTTATGTCCCAGAGGAGCCCAGTCAGGCTGTCTATCGGCCGTTTGACAAGCAAAAGATGAAGCTGCTCTTCAGCCTGGAGATGGTGCAGGCACACCGAGGTGCTGAGGGTCTGGAAACGGCAGCTCCCCCCAGCAGCAAGGGCACACCACACCCAGAGGAAACCAGCTGGAAGGACGGGGAGTACGCCAGCCCGGGAACAATCAGCAAGCCTCCGAGAAACCATGCCACTGCCCCCCATGCGCCAGGGGAAAATGGGACGGCCGCCCGTGGGTTCGTGGTGGCACTGAGTCAAGTTTCAGTCTCGGTTATACGAGGAAGGGGCCCCACCTGCACCGTCGGAACGGTGTGCGGTGTGTGTAAGAAGAAGGATTGTGACGTCCACACCATTAACGTGAGCTCAGGGTCCGACTCAGAGCTGTATCTTTTGGAAGGTTAGTGATTTCTTCACAACACATCGGTTTTGGAGTTTGACTTTTGAAAACACCTGACGAAATTTACAATGATCAGTTGGGATCATTGGCGTACCATGAAGATAACAGCAAAATGCTGCGGAATCTGAAACAAAGATAGAAAATGCTGGAAAATCTCAGCAGGTCTGACAGCATCTGTGGAGAGAGAATAGAAAGAACAGAGCTCTGGTTATCCAGACTTGAAACGTTGGCTCTATTCTCCCCCGATAGATGCTGCCAAACCTGCCGAGATTTCCAGCATTCCCTGTCTCTGTGACCGGGTGTGCCATTGTGACTTGTGACCCCATGTTAATTCATGACTGATTGAAAATCCACTGCAGATTTTAATAATTAATCATTCACAACAGTGGGAAAGTGCTTTGTTTTAATTTAAAACTGATTGACTCTGCAACGCTGGAAAAGGCCAACTTCTTTCATGGGATATAGGCATCGTTGGCTGGGTCAGCATTTCCCCCCTATCCCTAATTGCCATTTCAGAGGGGCAGTTAAGAATCAGTCACACTGCTGTGGATCTGGAGTCACATGTAGGCCAGAGAGGGTAAAGATCTCAGAAATTGTTGTAACGCAGAATTCAGCACCATTCCCTCCTGCCTTCTCCCCGTAACCCTGCGCATTCTTCCTTTTCAGATAAAAATGTAACCCCCATTGAACCTGCCTCCACCACACCCTCGGGAAGCTCAGCCACTCGCTGTATCAATAAACCTTTTCCTTGTGTCACTTTGGCTTCTTTTTCCAATTTTCCGATCTACATTAATGATCTGGATGAGGGTATAGTTGGGTGGATTAGTAATTTTGCTGATGACACCAAAGTCGGAGGTGTGGTAGATTGTGAGGAAGGGTGTCATAGTTTGCAGGGTGACTTAGACAGGTTGCAGAGCTGGGCCGAGAGGTGGCGGATGGAGTTTAATGTGGAGAAGTGTGAGGTAATTCATTTCGGTAGGAATAACAGATGTGTTGAGTATAGGGCTAACGGGAGGACTTTGAATAGTGTGGATGAGCAGAGGGATCGAGGTGTATGTGTACATAGATCCCTGAAAGTTGGGAATCAAGTAGACAAGGTTGTTAAGAAGGCATACGGTGTCTTGGCGTTTATTGGTAGGGGGATTGAATTTAGGAGTCGCAGCGTCATGATGCAACTGTACACAACTCTGGTGCGGCCGCACTTGGAGTTTTGTGTGCAGTTCTGGTCCCCACATTACAGGAAGGATGTAGAGGCTTTGGAGAGGGTGCAGAGGAGGTTTACCAGGATGTTGCCTGGTATGGAGGGGAGATCCTATGAGGAGAGACTGAGAGATTTGGGGTTGTTTTCGCTGGAAAGAAGGCGGCTAAGAGGGGACCTTATTGAAACATATAAGATGATTAGAGGTTTAGACAGGGTAGATAGTGATAGCCTTTTTCCTAGGATGGAGAAAGCTAGCACGAGGGGGCACGACTTTAAATTAAGGGGGGGTAGTTATAGGACTGATGTCAGGGGTAGGTTCTTTACCCAGAGGGTGGTGAGGGATTGGAATGCCCTGCCAGCTGCAGTTGTAAATGCGCCTAGTTTGGGGGCGTTTAAGAGATCTGTGGATAGGTTTATGGACGAAAAGGGATTGGTTTAGATTAGTGGGTTAGTGTTGTTTTTTTTTTAAAAGCTGGTCGGCGCAACATCGTGGGCCGAAGGGCCTGTTCTGCGCTGTAATGTTCTATGTTCTACATCAGTCCCCCTCTCATTCCCGATCCTTTCACAAGTGGGAACAGTTTCTCCCTGTCCATTGAGGGATGCTCCATTTTCTTAAGGACGGCAGAACTTCTTAGTGAACCGGATGGGTTTTTACGCCAATCATTGATCGTTTCATGGTCACAATTACCGAAACTAGCTTTCAATTCCCAGGTTTATTAATTTGATTTTAAATACTGCCACGGCGGGATTTGAACCCATGCCTGCCAGAACATCAGCCTGGATCAGTAGTCTGGTGACATTACCGCTTGGTAGCCGTCTCCACACCAGTCATCAGTGCGTCGCCCCAGTTAGGATTCAGAGTTCGCCACTTCCACCCTCTAATTGGCTTTCTCACCGAGTGCTTGCCCATGTCACAGAGGGTTCAGACTGAGTGCAAAATGTAAAGAGGAGGCAGCTAGCAACCGAAACTTTAAAAAAGCCAACCACCAAGAAAATCCAAATGGGAATTCAAAAGAAAAGTGTCTATCTACCCAGAGAGCATTGAAAATGTGGAACTCGCTCCCACTGGGAGTGGTTGAGGTGAATCATGTAGATACATTTAAAGGGTAAGTGGAAAAATATATGAGGGAGAACGGAATCGAAGATTAAGATGATAGATTAAGATGGGGGAAAACTCGAAGGAGTATAAAACACTGGCATGGAGTGGTTAGGCCTAAGACCTGTGTCTGTGCTGTGCATCCTATGGAGCACTTTAGCCAAATAACAAAGAACAAAGAACAACACAGCACGGAAACAGGCCCTTCGGCCCAACGAGCCCGCGCCGCCGTCCCATTGTCTCAGTGACCTATTCATGATTTTAGTCTACGCCTAATGTGCGAGGATCAGGGAGGTCCAATATAGGGACAATTTGTTACCCAATCAATCAGCCTAAAAGCACATCTTTGGGATGTGGGAGGAAACCGGAGCACCCGGAGAAAACCCACGCAACCACGGGGAGAACACGCAAACTCCCACAGACACAGGCCCAAATCCATGTGTCTGCACAGCAACAGAGATAGTCTCTGAGCTGTCATGTTGCCCTCGAGATGGTCCAGTTTAAGCACACTAACGACATGAAGCAATAGGCAACTCCCGAAGCAACATCCAAGAGCAGCCCACTACAACCTGCCGCATGCATGCCCCTTGCCGGTCAACATCTACCCAGAGAGCATTGAAAATGTGGAACTCGCTCCCACTGGGAGTGGTTGAGGTGAATCATGTAGATACATTTAAAGGGTAAGTGGACAGATATATGAGGGAGAACGGAATCGAAGATTAAGATGATAGATTAAGATGGGGGAAAACTCGAAGGAGCATAAAACACTGGCATGGAGTGGTTAGGCCTAAGACCTGTGTCTGTGCTGTGCATCCTATGGAGCACTTTAGCTAAATGATAGAAAGATCGCCAGTATAAAATTTCAAGCTTGATGAGTGCAAATCGCTGTGGAAATTTGTAAGTGTGAAGACGGGGGAAGTGCTGGAACACTGCGGGTACATTTGAGAATGAGCTCAGGAACAGGCAAACTATGTCATTTCGTCGAATAGCTGGAATGGGACAGGCAGTGACCCCAGTAAGTGGTTGATGTGAAAGCAGAAGGTGTTAGGAAGCATTCGATGAGGGAGTAATGATTGCTGTTGAGAGGGGGGAGTTATGGCTACTGAACAAGGTCAGAACCAGCCAGCAAAATCACATCATGGGGAGTCACAACAAGTTTACACTAGTCTTGATGGGATTTACTGAAGTTCACTAAAGTGGGATTCATAGTGAGAGGGGCCAGAGATGCATTCGATTCCACTGTGGGATGGCAAAGGGGGTTGAGTGAGAGGGCACACAGATTCCTAGACTGCATATGGACTGCCTCAGTATCTGAGGAGTCACAAATAGAGCTGAACATTGTGTGTACTCATCAGAGGACATCCCCACTTCTGACCTTATGATGGAGGAGAGGTTACTGGAGCAGCTGAAGGCTGTGGGGCCTAGGACATTCCCAGAGATGCCCTGGCTCTGAAATGATTGATCTCCAACCACCACAAGCATTTCCCAGTCTCACGCCAGCTGCCAGGTTACAATGAGGCCTATTTATTGAGCAATAGTTGGAGTCGTCAGTGCCAATCAGCTCCTTAACCATCCTCCGGGCTACCGTTCCACAAGCAAGCTTCAACTTCTTAGCACAATTGTGTCTTTGGCGAAACCGGTGTTTCAGCTCAGAACTGCACCTCAGTCAACTTGGAGGCTCTTCAAAATATCCAGTGATAAACAACGCAATATAAAACCCTCAGTCAGTCGGAGGTAACAGAAATATGTGGTGTAGTGGGAGTGTCACTGGACTGGTAATCCAAAGGCTCAGACTAATGCTCTGGGAACATGAGTTCAAATCCCACCAGGCAGCTGGTGAAATAGATCTGGAATATAAAACCAGCCTCATGAAACCATTGCCCATGGGTGTAAAAACCCATCTGGTTCACTAATGTCATTTAGGGAAGGAAATAGAACATAGAAAAACTACAGCACAAACAGGCCCTTCAGCCCACATATCTCTACCTACTAGGCTCACCTATAACTCTCAATCCTATTAAATCCCATATACTCATCCAGAAGTCTCTTAAAAGACCCCAGCGAGTTCGCCTCTACCGCCACCGACGGCAGCCGATTCCACTCTCTCACCACCCTCTGAGTGAAAAACTTACCCCTGACATCTCCTCTGTACCCGCTCCCCAGGACCATAAACCTGCCGCCCTGCGTGTGACTCCAAATTCCCCTCCGCAATGGCCGAACCCTCAGCCCAGGGGCAATTAGAGAATGGGAAGCCAATGCCAGCCTTACCAAGATGAATGCCATCATTGCCGAGGAGCATGGTGGCACAGTGGGTTAGCACTGCTGCCTTACAGCCAGGGACCCGGGTTCGATTCTTGCCTTGGGTCACTGTCTGTGTGGAGTTTGCACATTCTCCCCATTTCCTCCGGGTGCCTCCCACAGTCCAAAGATGTGTGGGTTAGGTGGATTGGTCATGCTAAATTGCTCTTTGGTGTCAGGGGGACTAGCTAGGGTGTGGGTTATGGGGATAGGGCCTGGGTGGGATTGTGGTTGGTGCAGACGCGATGGGCCAAATGGGCTCATAGAGGCCTACAGGACAGAAAGAGGCCCTTCGGCCCATCGAGCCTGCACCGAACACAATCCCACCTCGGTCCTACCCCCATATCCCTACATATTATACCCACTAATCCCTCAAACCTACACATCCCTGGACACTAATTTCTTATCAACCTAACCCGCACATCTTTGGACTGTGGGAGGAAACTGAAGCACCCGGAGAAAACCCACGCAGACACGAGGAGAATGTGCAAACTCCACACAGGCAGTAACCCGAGCCGGGAATCGAACCCAGGACCCTGGAGCTGTGAAGCAGCAGTGCCAACCCACTGTGCCACCGTGCCACTCCTCCTGCACTATAGGAATCCGATGATTGGAAAGAGCAAGTTATATTTACCGCAGCGTTACCATTCAGAGTTGCAGAGTTAGCATTGATCGAGTTAGTTAAACGTACACAGTGCCTGTGAGGAACAGTGATGTTTTTATTGTAACACGGCGACTCCTAAACGTGAACCCAATTCTTTAGTTATTTTGGCCACAAAATATTCTGCACCTCTCACTAACAATAGTTCTTTCCTCCAGAAGGGATGCCTCCCAATGATTGCTGTGGGATGATAATGAAGGTAATGAACAGCGACTGTCCCTTCTTAATTCACAATGAGCGGGATCAGTATCTGTGCCCTGGCAACAGACACCAGAGCATCGTTCTGAGTCACCGGGATCCGGAGTCTGGTGAGTGAGATGGACATTCTCGGGTGCCAATTCTTCCTTCTCCACCAACGTAGCCTCGGGACCCTTCCCAGATTTGAATTACTGCCTCACCACCCACTCCGCATGACCCCCCCCCCCCCCCCCCCCCCCCTGCTGCCAGACGCGATTGAGAGAGAGGACAAGGTTCCTCCCTGGGGTGTGGTCTCGCACTGCTGCCCCTGCACAGGTTCCCCGAGAGGGATGTGACCCAGGCTGTCTCTGGCACTACCTTCCTGCTGTGGAGATGCCGGTGTTGGGCTGGGGTAAGAAGTCCCACAACACCAGGTTAGAGTTTATTTGGTAGCACAAGGCCACTAGCTTTCAGGGTTTTGTCCCTTCGTCAGGCGAGTAGGGAGTTCTGATCCGCATATAAGGGAACGTACTCGGTTTGCAAAACACTGATTAGAATGCGAGCCTTTACAGCTAACCAAGTCTTAAAGGTGCAGACAATGTGAGTGGAGATGGCATTAAGCATAAAGGGATGTGTATTGTCTCCAGATTTGCCTGGGCTTGCAACATCTCACTTACTGTCCTGTCTGGATATGGTGTTGTGAGGTTTCTTACTGTGAATACCCTCCTTCACCACTGGGTGGTGCAGTGTGGACAATTTGGACAGAGTATCACTCTGTTCCCCTGGCTGGTGTCCTAGGAGTTTCTGTACACCTCAGTCCAACCCCCTGTAACTTTATGGATTCAGAGGAGATGTCAGCCACTCTGCCTGCTCTTGGGCTAATTGAAGTGGCAAATTAATGGCCCCATCCTGCATCAACCAGGAGTTTACCTGTGCTGCAGGAGGCCCACAACATGTAGGAATTAGCTGTACACATTGCTTGGAGGAGGTTGAGGGGGGGGGTGCTCCTTTGAGGGCTCTTTGGCCTATCAGAGGCATCAACCCCCCCCACCCAGGATATTCCCCCTCCTTTAAATCTTCCCCCAGTATCATGAGCCCCTTCATCAGCACCAGATTCACAGACCCCAGGTTGGCACTGTGGTTAGCACTGCTACCTTACAGCACCAGTGACCCGGGTTCAATTCTAGCTTTGGGCCACCGTCTGTGCGGAGTTTGCACGTTCTCCCCATACCTGTGTGAGCTTCCTCCGGGTGCTCCGGTTTCCTCCCACAATCCAGAGGTTACGTGAATTGGCCATGCTAAATTGCCCCTTGGTGCCCAAAGGTTAGGTGGATGGGCAGATAGGTGAGATGATCTGTTGAAAAGTCGGTACAGACTCAATGGACTGAAGTTCCTACAGTGTATAAGGAGGCCATTCAGCCCATCGCACCTGCGCCAACAACAATCCTTTCCCCCCGACTCCACATATTTGCCTGTGACACTCAGGGTCAACTGAGCAAGGCCAATTTTTGCGACCTATGACTTCCTGAGTTTCTTGGTGTGGCGGGACAATCTGTAGCCCCAAAGTGGGCATTGCCCTTACTAGTGTTGCTGGGACGACAGTGTTGCCAGTCGACTGCCCGTTGTGTGATCCAAAGCAAGCAGGAACCCGGAGGGAATTTCACACCCCTCCTCCCCACACCCAAAAGGGCAGGAAGCATAAAATCCTGGCTCTGGTGTGAAGGTATAATTGGGAGAAAGGTTGGGCCAATATCCATCGCGGTTTGGAAGAATAAGAAGTGACCTTAGTGAATCAAATGAGACGATGGGCCAAATGGCCTCCTTCTGCATTGGGGATTCTATAACATACAATTCTGAGGAGATCTCCCAGATACCTGGGAGGATGTTGCCCCTTGTAAGAGAGACCGGAACTAGTTTAAGTGCAAGGGGTCAACTGTTTAAGTTTAAAGTTTATTTATTAGTGTCACAAGTAGGCTTATGTTAACACTGCAATGAAGTTACTGTGAAAATCCCCTAGTTGAGACATTCTAGCGCCTATTTGGGTGCACTGAGGGAGAATGTAATATGGCCAACGAGCCGAACCAGCATGACCTTTGGACTGGAGGAAACCCACGCAGACATGGGAAGAATGTGCAAACTCCATACAGATAGTCACTCAAGCTGGGAATTGAACCCAGGTCCCTGGTGCTGTGAGGCAGGAGTGCTAACCACTGTGCCACCATGCCACCCTTTAAGTCACAGAGGGAGAGATTTTATTTCCCTCAGGGGGTGTTTACCCTGGAATTCTCTTCCTCAGAAAGATCATAGAGCATTAGAGCGCAGTACAGGCCCTTCAGCCCTCGATGCTGTGCCAACTTGTGAAACCAATCTAAAGCCCACCTAACCTACACTATTCCAATATCATCCATAGGTTTATCCAGAAGTCAAGGGTGAATTTTAACACACATTGGGGAGGCAAAGCTTCTGATGGGGAGTCCAGCTTTGCCCCATTTGAGGCCCTTAAATGGCCAATTCAGGGCCTTTTCCCACACAGCCTCGAGTTATACGTTGACGGAAGGATTAGCCTGGCCTAGGGGAAGACCGAGAAAGGTGGTGAGTGGGAAGGGGTGGAGTATTGAATTTATTCAAGGCTGAGTTAGGCAGATATAGAACATAGAACATAGAACATTACAGCGCAAAACAGGCCCTTCGGCCCACGATGCTGCGCCGACCAGTTAAAAAACAATGACCCTCTAACCTAAACCAATCCCTTTTCGTCCATAAACCAATCCACAGATCTCTTAAACACCCCCAAACTAGGTGCATTTACAACTGCAGTTGGCAGGGCATTCCAGTCCCTCACCACCCTCTGGATAAAGAACCTACCCCTGATATCCGTCCTATAACTACCCCCCCTTAATTTAAAGCCATGCCCCCTCATGCTAGCTTTCTCCATCCTAGGAAAAAGGCTATCACTATCTACCCTGTCTAAACCTCTAATCATCTTATATGTTTCAATAAGATCCCCTCTTAGCCGCCTTCTTTCCAGCGAAAACAACCCCAAATCCCTCAGTCTCTCCTCATAGGACCTCCCCTCCATTCCAGGCAACATTCTGGTAAATCTCCTCTGCACCCTCTCCAAAGCCTCCACATCCTTCCTGTAATGTGGGGACAGTACTCCAAGTGCGACCGCACCAGTATTCCAAGTGTGTACAGTTGCAACATGATGCTGCGACTCCTAAATTCAATCCCCCTACCAATAAACGCCAAGACACCGTATGCCTTCTTAACAACCTTATCTACTTGATTCCCAACTTTCAGGGATCTATGTACACTTACACCTAGATCCCTCTGTTCATCCACACTATTCAAAGTCCTCCCGTTAGCCCTATACTCTACACATCTGTTATTCCTACCAAAGTGAATTACCTCACACTTCTCCACATTAAACTCCATCCGCCACCTCTCGGCCCAGCTCTGCAACCTGTCCAAGTCTCCCTGCAAACTATGACACCCTTCATCACAATCTACCACACCTCCGACTTTGGTGTCATCAGCAAATTTACTGATCCACCCAACTATACCCTCATCCAGATTATTTATAAAAATGATGGATAAGAGAGTCCCGTTATGGGGACGCACAGGAGAGTGGACCAGATCAGCCATGACCTTACTGAATCGCAAAGCAACTCAAAAGGCTGAATGGCCTAACCCATCTCCTGACTCCTACACTGGGGAAATGTCCTGTTATTTATTAAGAGCAGAAGAGAGATCTTACAGATAAATTGGACCAGTGGAAGTGGAGAGGATGTTTCCGCTAGTGTGAAAAACTAGAACCAGAGGGCACAACCTCAGGATAAAGGGACAATCCTTTTAAACGGAGATGAGGAGGAATTTCTTCAGTCAGCGAGTGGTGAACCTGTGGAACTCTTTGCCACTGTGGGGGCCAGATCATTGAGTGTCTTTAAGACAGAGATAGATAGGTTCTTGATTAATAAGGGGATCAGGGATGATGGGGAAAAGGCAGGAGAATGAGGATGAGAAAAATTTCCGCCATGATTGAACGGCGGAGCAGAGTCGATGGGCCGAGTGGCCTAGTTCTGCTCCTATGTCTTATAGTGGATCAAAGCAGGAATTCATCGTGATCTCTTGTGTTTCCTCCACAGCTCAGGTGACGATCTTTTATTACAAATCCAACAAGATTCCAAGGCCATATCGTGGGATGCCTGTGGTGCTCAACTTTTCCAAAACAAACTATTTCCTTGTGTGTCACACCGAGGGGAACAATGTGCTGCTCAGGATAGAGGTACTGTGCTTTATTCATGGCGCGGAGAGAGTCTAATCACCATGTCTAATAGTCTCCAAACGTACCACACTCACAGGGAAGAAAAGACCATTAAAGCTGCCCCACGCTCGACACTTCCTGCCTCCCTGCAGATCACAGCAAATCAATAATTCCAATGTTAGTCCATCCAAGTGTACCCACTGAGGCAAAGTACACAGCCAGGGCTGCCATATTCCCATCACTTTTAGCACTGCTGCCTCACAGCGCCAGGGACCCAGCATCAAACCCAGCCTCAGGTGACTGTCTGCGTGGAGTTTGCATGTTGTCCCAGTATGTGTAGGCTAGGGGGATTAATGGGGTGAACATGTAGGGTTATGGGGATAGTACAGGGCCTGGGTAAAACACTCTGTCAGAGATCAGTGCAAACTCAATGGGCCAAATGGCCTCTTCTTTAGAGATTCAGTGGATCCTGTTAACATTTCAAGTCAGTACTCTTTCTGAGACACGTCACAACTGTGACAAATTTTAATCGCACACCCTTCAGTACTCCACCCTATTACAGTTCCTCGCTCCCCTCTGCTCCTTTCCCTAATCCGAGGGCCAGCCCCCCCCTCCCCGGTTACTGGAAACATCAGCCGGGATTTTCCGGTCCCACCCACCCGCGGACCAGAACTTCCCAGTGGAAGCCATCCCACCTTGGCTGATCCGTTAGATTTTCCTTCCCTTCCGCGATGACTCCTCCTTTAGTCGGGACTGGAAAATCTTGGCTACCTTATCCAGGTCCGGCCCAGCAAAAACCCCTTCACAATTCTTGAGGCCGCTCAGATTTCCCTTTCCTGGAGCCTGCTTTCCCGGATCAGACCTGACGTTGTCTTTGTAAATCTTTTTTACCCCTTCTCCTCTGCTTTGTGCCCCTTCTGAATTACAAAGTCTGGAACTACAAGCTGTAACCCTAAGTATTATCTTACTAAGGGGTTTTTATACCAGTTTGTCATCATGACTCAGATTTCCATGTGGGATGAGGGTGATGGGGATCCTGACATTTTTTATGCCTGCCGAATTTTTTTATTAATTCATTTGTGAGATACGGGTGTCACTGACTGGCCACCAATTACTGATGTGGAGATGCCAGCGTTGGACTGACATAAACGCAGTAAGAGTCTGTCATCTGATGAAGGGGCAGTGCTCCGAAAGCTCGTGGCGTTTGCTACCAAATAAACCCGTTAGATTCAACCTGGTGTTTTGAGACAAGTAGGCTTACATTAACACTGCAGTGAAGTTACTGTGAAAATCCCTTAGTCACCACACTCTGTTGCCTGTTCGGGTACACTGAGGGAGAATTTAGGATGGCCAATGCATCTAAACAGCACATCTTTTGGATTGAATATGGAAATGGGACACCGTTCTGTTCTTCAGATGAAACTTTGATTATGACAGCTGTGCCCATTATGGATACTTGGCTGAGTTTCAAAAGCTACAACAACTTTAGCTCAGCAGGTGGTCTATCGATCCGAGTACAATTAAAATTTAAAATTGAAATTCAAAGACATCGTTTCATGGTCTTTCATAGATTCTTAATTCCAGATTTTTTTTTATTGAATTCAAATTCTACCATCTGCTGTGGTGGGATTCGAATCTGGGCCCCCAGAATATTAGTTGAGTTCCTGGATTAATTGTCTCGCAACAATACCACTAGGCCATCACCTCCCCAAATGCAAACCCCGTCCATGTGTAACTTTGTCCAGGAATTTTGTCTTTTCACAGAAGGGTCGGGTTCAAAGTGCATTAAAAAAAAAATTAACTCTAATAATCTAACAAAACCCGGAATTCAAAGATAACATATTGATATGGGGAGAAAAAAAACTTCAGTGAAAAGAAAAAAATAATTTAAGTGCCTATTCAGTTTATAAGCAAACAAGGAACCACATCAAGAGCATATTCTGTTACTGTAGCCTGTTAAAAGTTTTAATTGTACTCGGATGGATAGACCACCTGCTGAGCTAAAGCTGTTGTAGCTTTTGAAACTCAGCCAAGTATCCATAATGGGCACAGCTGTCATAATCAAAGCTTCATCTGAAGAACAGAACGGTGTCCCATTTCCATTTCAAAGCAGTGTCAGTCAGTCACTAGAGGGAACCTGGTGTAGAACTTTTTCAGCTCCTAAAAGCACGGAAATTATAACTGTGCCAGAGCTGTAAGTCAACAAATCACAGCACAAAACATGACAGCAGAGGCTGACTTTTTTTTTAGCTTTTTAATGCATTATGCAACTTCTGACGATTGGGAAAGTATTGTAACACATGACAATTCCAATGCTAGTCAATGTAAGGATTATCTTATCTCCGTAGGACAGATCCCTAGGATAAAAATGGTGTGTGAAAGGTCATACAATTTATTTTCAGGTTCGGGCAGTGGAGGTCGGGGAGGAGGGGTTGGGAAGGGAATGAGAGTAATCTAAGAAGAGGAGAACCATGTATATCTTGCCCCCAAGGCTTTACCAGCTTAGAACCCTACAGTGCAGAAACAGGCCCTTCGGCCCATCGAGTCTGCACCGAACACAATCCCACCCAGACCCTATCCCCATATCCCTACACATTTTACCTGCTAATCCCTCTAACCTACACATCCCAGGACACTAAGGGGCAATTTTAGCATAGCCAATGAACCTAACCCGCACATCTTTGGACTGTGGGAGGAAACCGGAGCACCCGGAGAAAACCCACGCAGACACGAGGAGAATGTGCAAACTCCACACAGGCAGTGACCCGAGCCGGGAATCGAACCCAGGACCCTGGAGCTGTGAAGCAGCAGTGCTAACCACTGTGCTACTGTGCCGCCCTAGCAGCTGAATTACCAAGCAGCTGAAAGAGCGCACAAAGTGGTGTGGGTTCAGGAAAGCAGAGGAAAATTGGTGTGGGTTCAGGAAGGCAAATAAAACACTAATGCCAACATTCAGCTACCAAACTTCCATGGCACAATGGCACTGCTGTGTCACAGAGCCAGGGACCCAGATTCACTTCTGGCCTCGGGTGACAGTCTGTGTGGAGTATGCATGTTCTCCCCGTGTCTCCTCGGGGTGTTGCTGTTTCCTCCCACAGTCTGAAGGACGTGCTGGTTAGGTGCAGTGGCCATGCTAAATTCTTCCTCAGTGTACCCGAGCAGGCACCAGAATGTGGCAACTAAGGAGTTTTCACAGTAACTTCATTGCAGTGTTAACATAAGCCTACTCGTGACCTAAGAAATCAACTTAAAAGAATTAAGAGCTGAAAATCCCACTCCAGTGCCTCCACTTTTCAATTCAATGGCCCCAGAAATGAACCTGAGGGTGTGGTGGGGTGCACCACAGATCCAGCAAGAAACCTGGCCAAGTGAAAAAGGGGAAAAATGTCTGAGAAATATTTGCAAAGAGGAGGTTCATATCTACGTGTCTACTGGTTAACTTTAACAGGACTACAGAATTTAAGTAGATGAAGAGAAAGTAGCTCCTGTGTTGGAGAAGTCTGGAACAGGAGGAGGGGCTGGGGCTGGGACGGGAGTTACAAGGTTTAAAATTAGACTTAGACCCAATGCCAGCATTGGGCGGCACAGTGGGTTAGCACTGCTGCTTCACAGCTCCGGGGACCTGGGTTCGATTCCCGGCTTGGGTTACCGTCTGTGTGGAGTTTGCACATTCTCCTCGTGTCTGTGTGGGTTTTCTCCGGGTGCTCCGGTTTCCTCCACAGTCCAAAGATGTGTGGGTTAGGTCTATTGGCCATGCTAAGAAATTGCCCCTTAGTGTCCAGGGATGTGTAGGTTAGAGGGATTAGTGGATATAATATGTAGGGATATGGGGGTAGGGCCTAGGTGGGATTGTGTTTGGTGCAGACTCGATGGGCCGAAGGGCCTCTTTCTGTACTGTAGGGTTTCTGAGTCTATGACCATTCGGGGGTGATAGCAGGAAGCACTTCTACACACCAAGCATTGTGGAAATCTGAAAAAACTCTCCCCTTGTGAAAGTCACTGACGATAGACGGAAAATCTTGACTTTGAGATAGACCCTTGTTTGGTGAGAGTGTTTAAGGGCTATGGAACTAAATTGGGTAGCTCGAGGTAAGATAGAGATGAGCCATGGTTGAAATGAATAGTAGAACAGAGTCGATGGACTAAATGTCCATCTAACTGTTCCTATGATCCTAAATCTGAGACCTCGAAACACAAATGTTTAGGAGTATGTGTACACAATTACATTTCATTGCTTTACAAGCATGCAAATGTAACATTTAAATGTGCAAATCACATGAAACAGGACCCCCTTCCTTGTCACAGATTATTTTATTAGTTAAGTTTATGCTCATTTGTTACGTTGAACATTTGAAGTCAGGAGTTTAGCCTCATCTTGAGTATTGGACCCAGGCCTGGACACCACACTTAATGTGAAGGCATTGTAATGAGCGCAGAAAAGATTCATGAGAATGCTCATAAGGATGGGAGATAGATTGGAGAAATCTGTTTTCCTTAAAGTAGGCTAAAAGGAGATTTGACAGGGGTGTTCAAAATCACGAGGTGTCTGGACAGAGCAGACAGGGACAGACTGTTCCTAATGATGGAAGGATCGCCAACTGGGGGCGCAGTCAACTTCTCTTCCCAACCGTTGGGGGGTCTAAAACTAGAGGTTTAGGGTGAGAGGGGCGAGATACAAAAGGGTCTCAAGGGACAATTTTTTCACTCAGAGGGTGGGTGAGTGTCTGGAATGAGATGCAGTAGTAGAGGCGGGTACAATATTGTCTTTGAAAAAGCATTTAGATAGTTATATGGGTAAAATGGGCATATGGGCCAAACGCGGGCAATTAGGATTAGATTAGTAATAAAACCTGGACAATTGGGGCAAAGGGCCTGTTTCACTGCTGTAAACCTCTATGACTCTATTTAAAGTGATTGGCAAAAGAAGCAATGGAGATAGGATTCTGGGTAGGATTAGAAAGTTTAATCCTGCTTTCTCCCCATAACCTTTCACCCCGTTCATTTCAGCAGTTGCTATCATCGGTGGCTGGCCTCTCTCTCTCTCCCTGTCAATGTCAGCAATCACGTCTCGATTCACACCCAGAATGTTCACTTTCCCCACTGGTTCCTCCTCCAGCAACACCTCCATTTGGTCATCTTCATCCTTCACATCAAATCCTATCGCGACATCACCCCTTCTGCAATCTCTGCAATATCCTTCTGCCCGACAAACCCTCGGAGTACTCTGGCCTCTTGAGCCCTCCATCTTTACTTAATTCACAGAATCATAGAAGCTCTGCGGTGCAGAAAGAGACCATTCAGCCCATCGAGCCTGCACCGACCACCCAGGCCCTATCTCCATAACCCTGTGTAATTACCCTGCTAGCCCTCCTGACACTAAGGGGCAACTTAGCATGGCCAATCCACCTATCTTTGGAGCGCGGGAGGAAACCGGAGCACCCGGAGGAAACCCGCGCAGACACGGGGAGAATGTGCAAACTCCACACAGTCAGTGACCCGAGCCGGGAATCGAACCTGTGTCCCCTGGCACTGAGAGGCAGCAGTGCTCACCACTGTGTGCCACCCGTGCCACCCCCATGATCATAGTGAATGGCAGAACAGGCTCGAGGAGTGCCCTCCCACTCCTTCCTCCTATGTTTCTATGTAGTCCCGGCAATTCTCCGGACAGACTGACAGCGGGAATGTTTTCCACCCTCAGGAATGTTGCTCCGAGTCCTTGAAGAAGATCACCGAGAATAGTCCACAATGGCATTTCATCTTCTACATGAAGGAGAGACAGGATGGGACACTCAGCTTCGAATCTGCCCGGTACCTGGGATGGTTCATCAATAACCAGTGGAATGAACGGATTGTGAGAATGAAAAGAACAGTGGGAGAAAGTTTAAATGCTGATTTTATTTTCATTCTGGTAAAACTCTGAGATTCAGCATTGTGGGATTCAGATGAAAATGTAACTAACATGAATTATTCATGTTGTACTCACACCTCTCCACAGATATTTGTTTATAAATGATTCTTTCTCAATGCTCATTCCAGTTTACATTCCGGCTGCGTATTCCATATTTCCTAACAGACTCACGGTCAGAAAGAGACAGTAATCAGCAGCGAGGTGGCAGTAACTGTAAACTCTACAGCAGACACAAACTGGAAAATCTCAGCAGGTCTGACAGCATCTGTGGAGAGAGAATAGAGCCAACATTTTCGAGTCAGGATCCAGACTCAACGCAGCCTCTGTTTTCCCGCTGTCTACAGATGCAGCCAGACCTGCTGAGATTTTCCAGCATTTTCTGTTTTTGTTTCACATTCCGGCATCCACCTTTACGTGTAAGCTCGAATGTCGCTGAGAGAATCCCTCAGGATGGAGGCTGACTTGTTTCCAATCTGGTGAAGTAGGTCCAATCTGTGATCTAGAGCCTCTGTCACTTGTGACAGAGGAGGTGGGGTGGTGTTTGAAGGGTTGGGTAAATGGGTTGATCGGAGGTTTGAGAGTTCCCCTTGTTGCCTCAATTCCACCTCTGCCTGTTCCCAATGAAACAATTTGACGTGTCCCTTCCTGGATGAGGCTTCCCCATTTTGATTGGTCACTAGCCATGGACTCTTGTGAATGGATGTTGGGTTTGACCCCTTCAGGGACACTTTAAGACATCCCTAAAGCCTTTCCACTGCCCCACTGGGCCTCTCCTGTCACGATGGGGTTCTGATTGGAACAGTTGCTTTGGGATTCTGGTCATGAGTGACATGGACTGCCCAGCATGTCCTCCAGGATCTGGGAATCGGTGTCTTGATACTGGGCTTTGGGAGAGGACGCTGCTGTTGGATCATCTTTCTTGCTACAAGTTTTGGAGGAACTTATGATGCTGGGATTTGTCAAGGAAATGGTGGCAAGGTGATGGCAATGGGTAACCATGAACCATCACGTAACCAGGAAATTCTCATTAAAAGCGGCAACAGCACAGGATTTTCATTAACGCCAGGGAATCCGGTTAACACTGGGATCACTGGGGAATCCGGTTAACTGTGGGATCACTGGGGAATCCGGTTAACACCGGGATCACTGGGGAATCCGGTTAACACCGGGATCACTGGGGAATCCGGTTAACACCGGGATCACTGGGGAATCCGGTTAACACCGGGATCACTGGGGAATCCGGTTAACACATTAAGAAGTCTCACAACAACAGGTTAAAGTCCAACAGGTTTATTTGGTAGTAAACGCCACTAGCTTTCGGAACACTGTTCCTTCGTCAGGAAGAAACAGGGCATATAAAAGCATGGAGTGGATGGGCCTTTTATATTCCCTGTTCCTGATCAGAACTCTCCACTCATCTGATGTTCTGAAAGCTTGTGTGTTCACTACCAAATAAACCTGTTGGACTTTAACCTGGTGTTGTGAGACTTTTTACTGTGTTTACCCCAGTCCAACACCGGCATCTCCACATCATGAATCCCTTTAACACCAGGATCACTGGGGATCTAGTTAACACCAGGATCATTGGGGAATCCAGTTAACACCAGGATCATTGGGAGGCCGGCTAACACCAGGATCACTGGGTGATCCAGTTTATACCAAGATCACTGGGGAAATCCAGCTAACATCTGGATCACTGAGGGATCCGGTTAATACCCAGATCACTAGGGTTCTAGTTTACATAGGATCACTGGGCAATCTGGTTATCACCAGGATCACTGGGGGATCTATTTAACATGAGGATCATTGGGGGATCTGGTTATCACCAGAATCATTGGGGGATCCAGTTAACACCAGGATCACTGGGGGATCTATTTAACATGAGGATCATTGGGGGATCTAGTTAACACCAGGATCACTTGGAGATCCAGTTAACACCAGGATCACTGGGGGATCCAGTTAACACCAGGATCACTTGGAGATCCAGTTAACACCAGGATAACTGGGGATCTATTTAACATGAGGATCACTGGGGGATCTGGTTATCACCAGAATCATTGGGGGATCTAGTTAACACTAGGATCACTTGGAGATCCAGTTAACACCAGGATAACTGGGGATCTATTTAACATGAGGATAACTGGGGGATCTGGTTATCACCAGAATCATTGGGGGATCTAGTTAACACCAGGATCACTGGGGGATCCAGTTAACACCAGGATCACTTGGAGATCCAGTTAACACCAGGATAACTGCTGATCTATTTAACATGAGGATCACTGGGGGATCTGGTTATCACCAGAATCATTGGGGGATCTAGTTAACACTAGGATCACTTGGAGATCCAGTTAACACCAGGATCACTGGGGGATCCAGTTAACACCAGGATCACTTGGAGATCCAGTTAACACCAGGATAACTGGGGATCTATTTAACATGAGGATCACTGGGGGATCTGGTTATCACCAGAATCATTGGGGGATCCAGTTAACACTAGGATCACTTGGAGATCCAGTTAACACCAGGATCACTGGGGGATCCAGTTAACACTAGAATCACTGAGGATCAGGTTAACATTAGGTTTCTCCGCTGAGATTGTAAGTATGAAACTTTCTGCTCCTGATCACACCATGCTTTGCTGATTTGGGACTAGTCGTCACCATAATATTGTGTTTCGAGTTAAAATCGTAACCTTTGTCCAAGTGACAACAAGGTTAGATAATTTAGATTGTTTCCTTAGTCTGCCTGGTCAGCACGTTACAGAGGGTAACATAGCAATACGAACACAGAAATAGGCCATTCAGCCCATCCACTCTATGCTAGCGTTTTTCTTCCATTCGCGCTTCCTCCTTTCCTCATCTAAATCTATCATTGTAACCCTCATTTCTCCCTCATGTGTTTGTCTACTTTCCCCTCACTGTTTCTATGTCATTCTCTTCAACCACTCGCTGTGGTGGCCTGTTCCACGTTCTCACCACACTGGATAAATTCTCCTGAATTCACGGTTGGATTCCTCAGTGACTATCTGATATTGACAGCCTTTAGTTATGCTCTTCCCCATGAGAGAAAACATTCTCTCTGTGTCCACTCTGTCAAAACCTATCCTTTTGTGTCTAGGCCTTGACCTGCCAGCAAAGTGTCCAACACATTAAGGGCTATCGTGACCTCTTGCATAGCTGATGGTGACAAACCCCCCACGGCCATTGTAATATACGCAGATCATTAAAACATCATCAACAGGTTTAGAAAATAATCAGAAAGGAGAATGGGATGGTACCATTTGATCTGAAGAAAAGGGTTAGGGGAGGTACCTAAACCACACCAAACTTTCATTGTGTTTATATTCTCCGGAGTTTAGAAGATTTCATTGAAGCCTGCCCAATTGTAAGGAGGCTCAATACGGTGGATGTTGAGAGATTGTTTCCTCTAATTGGGGAGTTGAAAAATACGGGAATACAGTCTCAGGGTAAGGGGTCCAATGATGCATGGCTGAGATGAGGAGAAATTAGTTCAAGTGAGATGTGTGGGGGAAGATTTTTACACAGAGGGTGGTGAGGGCCGGGAATGCACTGCCAAGTGAGGTCATTGAGGTAGACATGTTAGTGACATTTAAGACTTATCTGGATAGACACATGAACAGACGGGGAATAGAGGGATACAGGCGGTTGGTCTAGACAGGTCAACGTGATCAGTACAGGCTCGGAGGGCCAAAAGCCATGTTCTGTGTTGTACTATTCTTGTGTCCTTGGATGTCCTTGTGCATCAGTCACTGAAAGTAAGCAAGCCCTTATCTTCAGAGCAGGCGATAAAGGTGGCAAATGGCATGTTGGCCTTCATTGCGAGAGGTTTCGAGTACAGGAGAAGGGATGTGTTATTGCAATTATGCTGGGCCTTGGTAAGGCCACGCCTAGAGTATTGTGTGCAGATTTGGTCTCCTTTCCTGAGGAAGGATGTTCTTGCTCTCGAGGGAGTGCAGCGAAGGTTTACCAGGCTGATTCTGGGGATGGCAGGACTGATGTATGAGGACCGATTGACTAGGTTAGGATTGTTTTCACTGGAGTTCAGATGAATGAGGGGGGGGATCTCATAGAGATTTATAAAATTCTAACAGGACTAGACAGGTTGGGGGAAGGGAGGATATTCCAGCTGATGGGGATGTCCAGAACCAGGGATCACAATCTAAGAATTCAGGGTAGACTATTTAGGACAAAGAACAAAGAACAACACAGCACGGGAAACAGGCCCTTCGGCCCAACGAGCCCGCGCCGCCGTCCCATGGTCAGTTTAGGATGGAGGAGAGGAGACATTTCTTCACCCAAAGAGTGGTGAGCCTGTGGAATTCAATACCACAGGAAATAGTAGATGCCAAAACTTTGAATGTATTCAAGAGGTGGCTGGATAAAGCACTTGGGACAAATAGGGTCAAAGGTTATGGGCAAAACACAGGAGTAGGCTATTGAATTGCACAATCAGCCATGATCATAATGAATGGAGGAGCAAGCTCGAAGGGCCAAACGGCCTCCTCCTGCTCCCATCCTCATTTTTCAAAGGATTATGAATCTCTGGAATTCTCTAACCCAGAGGGTTGTGGATGTTCCATCGTTGAATACATATGAGGCTGGAATAGAGAGATGTTTCATCTCTCAGGGAATTAAAGGATATGGGGAAGCAGTTAGGAAAATAGAGTTCAAACTCAAAGTTAGCCAGGATCTTACTGAATGTCAGAATGGTCTTCTCCGATTTTTTTTCCATTCTTGGTTAGATTACCCCTGCCGTGTTGTGAGAATTCTGGCCCACCACACCTTAAAAAGGACATTGACCTTGGAAAGAGTGCAGCATACATTTACCCAGAGAGGTGCCCAGACTCCAAAGATGAGGAGAGATTATGGGTTGTATTTCCTGGAATTTAAAAGATTGCGGGATGATTTGATTGAAGTCTTCGAGATAGTAAGGAGAATTGTTAGGGTTGACACAGGAAGTACTGCTGCTGGTTGGAGAATCAGACCATTCAGGAATAAAATCTAAGAAATGCTTCCACACACAAAGAACAGTAGAAATTTCAACCTCTCTTTCACAAATGGTCGTTGATGAATTATTACATTTAAACCTGAGTTTGCTCGGATTTTTTATTGAAAAGTAATGGGGCAAAGCGGGATTTATAGAGTTAGGTCACAGATTAGTCATGATTTCATTGAATGGTGGAATAGAATTGGGGAGCTGAATGGCCTAGACTTGTTCCTATATTCCTCTGTGGATATGGCTTCCTGCTGAGTCCTCCCCCCCCCCATCTCCTCCCTCTTTAAAACATCTGTCCTTCTCTGCGTGGCCTCCTTATCATTATCTCAATGATGGTCAATGCCCAGAACAAGGCCAATCAGACCAGCCGTGTCTGGATGCACCTATTTCAGCACACACTGATAAATGAACAGAAAAGCACCTCATCATTAGAAAACTCGCTCCTGCAGATTGTTTATACCTTAACCAAGCTCCAAAAATATTTACAATTGGGTTGTCAGCCAGGAGAAGTAATCCAGTGGCTAAGCCGTGGATAGTTCGTGGTCACATTTCTGAATACCTCACTATTGACATCCCGGGGGTTACCATTGACTAGAAACGGAACTGGGCTAGCCATGTAAATACTATGACTACTGGAGTAGATCAGAGGCTGGGAATTCTGCAGCAAGTAACTTACTTCCTGACTCCCAAATGTCTGTCTATCATCTACAAGTCTGGAGTGTGATGGAATATTCTCCACTTGCCTGATAAGTGCAGCTCCAACAAAGCTCAAGAAGCTCGATACCATCCACAACTGTTCAATCTCTCTGCCACTGGCGTGCAGTGTACCAAGATGCACTGCAGGAACTCACCAAGGCTTCTTAGGCAGCACCCCCCAAACTTGCAACCACTACCATCTAGAAGGACAAGGGCAGCAGATACCTGGGAACACCATTACCTGGAGGTTTCCCTCCAATTCACCCGGCGTTGGAAACATATCGCCGTTCCTTCACTGACATTGGGTCAAAATCCTGGGACTCCCTCCCTAACAGCACTGTGGGTGTACCGACATCTCAAGGACTGCAGCGGTTCATGAAGGGGCTCACTTTCTCAAAGGGCAATTAGGGACGGACAATAAATACTGATATAGCCAGCGATGCCCACGTCCTGTAAATGATATAATCAAAAATCTCCTTCATTAGCGAGGATGAGAGATTGAGGGATCCCCTACTTGCTGTTTAATTGTGATAGGAAATTGGTTGGAATGTGGTCGTGACAAGTAACAGCACGGCTTGCGAATCAGCATTACACCGACTGGTTTGTGGTTTCACCTCTCTCCCCTTTCCATATTGCTACTGATAGCAAGGCCAACGTGCTCACAAACCTCCTTATCTTGGTGGTGCCGTACTTCCCTTTATTGAGCTGATTGTGGGCCTGCATGACACATAGGAAAGACAGGGGGAGAGATTTTCTGCCTGCATTCGCCCAAAGATTGGAAAATCCTGCCCAAGGTCAATGGACGTTTGCATGGCCCTGTCCTTCCCGTTACAATTCCCGTGGCAGAGGTGGGAAAATTCCGCCCATGGTGTACATTCCAATTTCGCCCCAACAACTTGCAACAACCATGAGTGGGTGTCCACACATACAGTGAAATATGAACCAAGCTAAACCAATGAATTGTGTCCTGTATGTCTTTATTTGTCTGAAACATTATCGTAGAACATGACCACAATGTAGAGTCCATGTTGTAAATAAACTGTGACGCATGCTCGGTAGTATTCCATGGTTGAGAAGATGCCTTGACCCTTGTTTCAACTCCAGCATTGACCATTTTAGGGATTTTTTGCTATTGTCATCTGACTAATCCTTACCGCATTAAAGGGAATGGGGAAGTTGTGTGTGTGTGTGTACATCGGTGTCGGCACTTTATGGGTACAACATGATCCCAATTTCCAGTCGGTAGTGTGGAGAATCATAGAATCATCAAATCCCTACAGTGTGGAGGCCATTCAGCCCATCAAGCCTGTACTGACCACAATCCCACCCAGGCCCTATCCACGCAGCGCTACTTATTTATCCTATTAATCCCCTGACACTAATGGGCAATTTAGCATGGCCAAACAATCTGACCCGCACATCTTTGGAGAGAGTCCCTTATCCAATAATGGATTTGTTTCAGTAGGAGAACAAACTGATCCTGATATAAATATGGCCTTTGAAACAGGCTGAGGAGAGCGATGATTTACCCTGTGCGTCTGGCCTCACATTCATTCCCATTGATTCAGCCACAACATAGAGTTCTCTTTCAGGCTTCCCCAAGCTTAGGCTCAGTACTGCAAGATTTCCAGGTGACATTTAGTGTCTTGCCACCTCTGTCAGGATAAATAGTTGAACTGCACAATGTAGGCAAGCTATCCAGAGCAACACCTAAAGCTGTCTGATTAGGATCTCAATGCACTGGAGTGCAAAACACTGTGAATATTTATTCTAAAGGGGATCCATGACTAATGCTCTCAACCAAACACTACGGAACTTACACTGCTTCTGAAGTGACCATAGAAAATGTTGCTTGTTCCTAGGTTTTCTGGGACTGTGCTTCATAGAAGGACTGTTCTCTGTGCTGAGATCTGATGGGTTAAGGCCAGCTGGATGCATAAAGTCCAGATTAAACAGACAAAACTTTGCAAAATTTCATCGAATTGGGTCAGAAATAACGTATTAAAGTGAGATAATTAAGCATGACTAACTCGGTATCCTTTCCATGACCTCAGTTCGCTGAGGGGTAAGTCTGGGGGTCAGAGCAAAATGGTTCACATCTCGGTGTTCACTGGCTCTTCCAAGGCAAAAGCTTCGTTCTTTACCCCGTTCTCAATCGCAGCCTCCTCATGATCTGTCTCACCAGCTTTCTGAAGTTCGTTGTCATCTCCCTCCGTCGCTTTTGCCCGTATCCTCCTGTTATTGGGTAATAATTAATAATATTTCTTTCTATTTCAGAATGAACAAGCACATCACGCCAAACATTGACTTTACCAATTATGAATTTGACAAATTGCCGATAGTAAACATGGCAGAACAATGAGGCGGCGTTTAACAATGTTAAATTTGTTTCAGCGTAAATTTTGCATAAATTCGATAATCAGGCATTTGCCTTCTCTTTAATACTTTTTAAAATTAATTCATGGGACATGGGCATCACTGGCTGGCCAGCATTTATTGCCCATCCCTAGTTGCCCAAGGGCAATTGAGAGTCAACCACATTGCTGTGTCCCTGGAGTCGCATTTAGTCCAGATCAGGTAAGGATGGCAGATTTCCTTCCCTGAAGGACATTAGTGAACCAGATGGGTTTTGATGACAATCGATAATGGTTTCATGGTCATCAGTAGATTTTTCATTCCAGATATTTTTGTTGAATTCAAATGCTACCATCTGCTGTGGTGGGATTCGAACCCGGGTCCCCAGAACATTAGCTGAGTTTCTGGATTAATGATAATTAGAGACCGTACCGGGCGGCACAGTAGCACAGTGGGTTAGCACTGCTGCTTCACAGCTCCGGGGACCTGGGTTCGATTCCCGGCTCGGGTCACCGTCTGTGTGGAGTTTGCACATTCTCCTCATGTCTGCGTGGGTTTCCTCCCACACTCCAAAGATGCGCGGGTTAGGTTGATTGGCCGTGCTAAGAAATTGCCCCTTAGTGTCCAGGGATGTGTAGGTTAGAGGGATTAGTGAGTAAATGTGTACGGATATGGGGGTAGGGCCTGGGTGGGATTGTGATCGGTGCAGACTCGATGGGCTGAAGGGCCTCTTCCTACACTGTAGGGTTCTATGATTCTATAATACCAGTAGGCCATCACCTCCATCACATTTCCCTCTCTGTTTAGCTCTGAAGGAATCATACCAATTCGACATGTGTCGCTGGGCAACATACAGAGACAGCAAAATCCCCCAGCAGGAACGGAGAATGAATTCTCTCTCCCAGCAATGCACGCATGGACAATGCACGGCTGCAAAGTGATCTGTGTTGATTTTATGCACCTCAAATTACTTTGCTGTCCTCCGCTGACTGTATTTTGTTGAGAAATTCACCCTGTTTTGCTGCTGCTTCCGTCTTGAGCTTTGTTAGCTGCAGCTCATAAGACTCCTTGTACAAATAAATTAAATAGACTGTTGCCGCTGCATCCCCGCACTCACTGCCTCAGCGTTAACGCTCTGCTCTCTCTGCTTTTTTTCTCTGTGCCATCTTCTCCGTTATTACTCGCAATTACTGTTCTTGCTCCCCCCGAAGGGAAGGAAGATGGAAAGTTCCCACCTGAATCCTCGGGCAGCTGGTTCCTGCTGCTTAGTGCTCGATCTTTGGCTTGACAACTCCTCGTGGGGCATGGTTGGCACAGTGGTTAGCGCTGCTGCTTCACAGCACCAGGGTCCCCAGGTTCAATTCTGGCCTCGGGTCACTGCCTGTGCGGAGTTTGCACATTCTCCCCGTGTCTGCACGAGTTTCCTCCGGGTGCTCCAGTTTCCTCCCACAGTCCAAAGAAAAGCAGGTTAGGTTGATTGGCCGCGCTGAAATGCCCCTTAGTGCCAGGGGGATTAGCAGGGTAAATGCGTGGAGTTATGGGAATAGGGCCTGGCCGGTGTTAGAATCATAGAACCCTACAGTGCAGAAAGAGGCCATTCTGCCCATCGAGTCTGCACTGAACACAATCCCACCCAGGCCCTACCCCCATATCCCTACATTATACCCACTAATCTCTCTAACCTACTCATCCCTAGACACTAAGGGGCAATTTCTTAGCTGGCCAATCAACCTAACCCGCACATCTTTGGACTGTGGGAGGAAACCGGAGCACCCGGAGGAAACCCACACAGACACGAGGAGAATGTGCAAACTCCACACAGACAGTGACCCGAGCCGGGAATCGAACTGCGCTACTGTGCCGCCCCGCACGGTTGTGGTTAGTACAGGCCCAATGGGCCAAACGACCTCCTTCTCCACTGTAGGGATTCTATCTCTAATCTCCTCCAGCCCCACTACCCTCGGATATCCATGCTCCTCTACTTCTGTCCTCTTAAGGAACTCCCGATTTTAACTATTCATCACTGGCAGCCATGCTGCTTGGTCTCTAAACTTTGAAATCCCCTCCTTAAATCTCTTCACCTGTCCAATGGGAATCAGGGGAAAAGCTCTCCACTGGTTGGAGCCATTCCTGGCACAAAGGAAGATGGTTGTGGTGACTGGAGGTCAACCATCTCAGCTTCAGGACATCGCTGCAGGATTTTCTCAGGGTGGTGGTATAGGGCAAACCGTCTTCAGCTACTTCACCAATGACTTTCCCTCTGTCGTAGGGTGAGAGTGTGATTGTTCACTGACGATTGCACAAAGTTCAGCACCATGTGCGACTCCTCAGACACTGGAACAGTCCGTGTCCAAATGCAGAAAGACCGGGATAATATCCAGGTTTGGGGTTAAAAACTGGCAAGTAACATTTATGCCACACAGATGCCAGGTAATGACCACCCCCAAAAAGAGAGGATCTGACAATCACCTCTTGACAATCAATGGCTTCCCTCCCTCATCACCCTGACTGCTGAGCTGCCCCCTTCCCTCCCTGATCACCCCTTGTCCGCAGTGCTGCCCCCTTCCCTCCCCGATCACCCCTTGTCCGCAGTGCTGCCCCCTTCCCTCCCCGATCACCCCTTGTCCGCAGTGCTGCCCCCTTCCCTTCCCGATCACCCCTTGTCCGCAGTGCTGCCCCCTTCCCTCCCCGATCACCACTTGTCCGCAGTGCTGCCCCCTTCCCTCCCCGATCACCCCTTGTCCGCAGTGCTGCCCCCTTCCCTTCCCGATCACCCCTTGTCCGCAGTGCTGCCCCCTTCCCTCCCCGATCACCCCTTGTCCGCAGTGCTGCCCCCTTCCCTCCCCGATCACCCCTTGTCCGCAGTGCTGCCCCCTTCCCTCCCCGATCACCCCTTGTCCGCAGTGCTGCCCCCTTCCCTCCCCGATCACCCCTTGTCCGCAGTGCTGCCCCCTTCCCTTCCCGATCACCCCTTGTCCGCAGTGCTGCCCCCTTCCCTCCCCGATCACCCCTTGTCCGAAGTGCTGCCCCCTTCCCTCCCCGATCACCCCTTGTCCGCAGTGCTGCCCCCTTCCCTCCCCGATCACCCCTTGTCCGCAGTGCTGCCCCCTTCCCTTCCCGATCACCCCTTGTCCGCAGAGTTTACTCCCTCCCTCCCACTCCATCAGAGTTTGTCCCCCCTTCCTTCCCACCCCTGTGAAGCTTTCACAGAGCCTTGTTCTGTAATTAACACTATCAGCTATCTTACCACTATCAGCACCTTCTTTAGTCTTTAACACTACCATTGCCACTCGCTTGGTCTCGTGCTCCGGACAACTGTGTCATATCTCTTCTGAGTTAACAGCTATCCCTGACCTTGTATTTTCCTCCACATGCCCCGTTCCCCCCTAAATAGTATGTAATCGATCACTTTTCTCCCTCTGCGTACCTCTGAAGAAGTCACATTTACTCAAAATGTCAACCCAGTTCCTCTCTCTACAGATGCTGCTGCGTTTTTCCAGTGTTTTCTGGTTTTGTTTCAGATTTCCAAGCATTTTGCTTCTATTTCACTGGGAATGTGCTAAATAGGTTCTGAAAGAGTCTGCAACCCATTCCACATCATCTGCTGGACGACTAAATGAATCAACTTCCCCGTACAGCATCCATCTCTTCTGTAAATCGGCCAGTTTCAAACAAACTGTAGGGAAACCCACACAGCTTTTGCACGTCATATGTGCAAGGAAACATGTTTTGCTCACGGCAGAAAATATCAAAAATATTTCTTGTCTAATTTCCCAATTCCTTTATTTGACTCAATGAGTTTCCCTCTGCAAAGTCTCTTTTCAATATTGAAACCATTTAGAACCATTTACGTCCCTCATCATTCTTCCCTTCAGAACTGGCCATCAGCGTAACCTTTCCTCTGCATTGCTTCAAAGAGTTTTATGTGATGAACAGTTTTACTAATTCCAGGCATCCTTACTGATGCCCAGATTGTTTACTTGTCGCTACAGTCTTTACCGAATCATAAAAGAATAGAATCCCTACAGTGTAGAAGGAAGCTATTCACCCTATTGAATCAATACTAATGCTCTGACAGAGCATCTTTCCCAGGCCCACCCTTCCAGCCCTGTAACCGCATACATTTACCCCATTAATCCCCCTAACCTACCCACTACGGAACAATTTAGCATGGCCAATCCCCTTAATATACACATCTTTGGACATTAAGGGATAATTTAGCACAGCCAATAACCCTAACCTACACATGTTTGGACACTAAGGGGCAACTTAGCATGACCAATCCCCCTAACCTGCACATCTTTGGACTGTGGGAGGAAACCGGAGTACTGGAGGAAACCCACGCCGACCCGAGGAGAATACGCAAACTCTACACAGACAGTGACCCAACGTCAGGATCGAACCTGGGTCCTTGGCGCTGCAGTCTGCTGCCCAGGTTCCTGACCCTCAGATTCTTTACCGATGCCCACAGTTATTTTTTACTAACACTGGATTTCATCCACTTACTGCCTTCGAGCTCTCACTCCACCAATAATCAGGACGATTAATCCGACGCAAACCAGACCCATGATAACTCCAAACACAACCAGCCAGACGGTCACTGGGGGTTCACTTATCGGTGCCAGGGTGGGTGCGATACCAACAAAATCCAGTGTCTCATCGGTCAACAGGAACGCTTTGTTGAAACGGTATCTGTTCTTCCTGCGTCAGGAAATAACATGGGCATTAGATTGGTGCCCGAGAATCTCAGACAAGGCGTACAGAAATTTCTCATCGTCATGGCTATCAGACGTGATAGAAATAATTCAGTGTTAGCTGACAATACGTTATGATCAAATTCTAAAGGCTGTGGAATCAGTTGCTCTTGCTGCTAGTTTAAAAGAGGCATTATCCTTCTTAACTTGAAATGGGGCAGGTGAGGATATGATGTGGACATGTTGAGCATTGTCTGAAAATATCACCAATTTCCAACTCGATCGTTAAACCCGACACAGAAATAACTTTTACACTTTTCCCATTTTCTTCAAATCATAGATCATAGAATCATAGAGTCTACAGTGCCCCCCCATTGACGATGCCCCCCCAGCGACGATGCCCCCCATTGACGATGCCCCCCCAGCGACGATGCCCCCAGTGACAATGCCACCACCCAGCAACGATGCTCCCCCATGGCGATGCCCACCAGCGACAATGCTCCCAGTGACAATGCCCCCTAGTGGCGATGCCCTCCCAGCGACGATGCCCCCCAGTGATGATTCCCATCAGTGATCAGGCGGAAAATCCCACCCATGATTCTAAACTGCCATCTAAGAACATGGTGGGCTCAGTTCCAGAGGGATACTTCTACCAGAGAGCTATGAGACCGGCATCTACCAATCAGGCAATCGGGTCCACCACACCATGGGAATAGTGACAGAAAGTTGTAGCTTATACATGGGCTCCACTTTTCCTTGTATACGCGGTGGTCCAATAATGCACAACCTGTATACCATTGTGGCAAACGCAACCCAGCAATCTATTTCCATCATCAATTCACATTCGCATGCAGTGCCCAGCGACATGGACAACCACAATCCAGATGTGCAGTTGTTAGCTCTGAGCAACCCTTTAATTCCAGTGAGTTTCCAGATGTTACCTGATGGCTTGTTCCACTTCTGCCTTTGGAATAATATCGGTGGTGTTCACTGGGTGCATCACAAGGAAGTAAAAAGAGATCCTTTCCGTTTCCTTGAATATGTGAACATTTTTCGCTCTGTGTGGAAGGCAATAATGCAGCTGATTAATATTAAGGCACTCCAGCCCAGGTAGATTTCTGTTAACAATTTTACCTGAAAGATTCAGTGTCATCAATCTCAAACACTGCCATGTGTTTACACATGATGTGGGTATGCCGGCGTTGGACTGGCGTAAACACAGTAAAAAGTCTGACAACACCAGGTTTTAGTCCAACCGATTTATTTGATAAAATAAATTTATCGAATAAGTAGGTTGGACTAAAACCTGGTGTTGTCAGACTTTTTACTTTGTGTTTACACAGCCAGAGGTTCACATTGTTAGGAGTATGAAGCAATTTCATACAATTCCTACAGTGCAGAAGGAGGCCATTTGGCCTATCGAGCCTGCACCAACTCTCCAACAATAATTCCACCCAGGGCTTATCCCTGTAACCCCCTCTATTTACCCACCAATCTCCCTAGCCTTCATATCTTTGGGCACTAAGGGGCAATTTACCTTGGCCAATCCACATAACCTGCGCATCTTTGGACTGTGGGAGGAAACCCGCACAGACAGAGGGAGAACGTGCAGACTTCACACAGACAATGACCCCAGGCCAGAATTGAACCCGGGTCCCACTTGCTGCTAGGCAGCAGTGCTGACCACTGTGCCACCGTACTGGGTGGAACATTCTGTACCCTGCAACAGGGAACACTTCTGGATTCAAACTCCCAAAGCCATCACGCAGGGTTAGCTGCGCTCCATCAGTTCCACGTCCATCCCAGTGGAAGGAGGTCATGGGGTCAAGCCAAAATGTGTCCAAAATGAGCATGGCTGTTCCGTCTGCACTGTCACAGTGAGACAGTGATCTGGGATCTCATTCCTGACGATGTAAAAGTCTCTGTGTCCCTTCAGGAAGAGGAGACTATTCTTCTCGAAGATAGAACGCCAAGATATGTCCAGGTTATAGACAACAGGAGAGATCCTCTCATTGTGAATCTCTGGGGGAAGGTGTACAGGAACTAGGACAGGGGAACCAGATTGCACACTCATTCGAGGATGGGGTCACATACTCGCACTGCTGCAGAGGAGTTAGAGGTTGGCTTTCAAGTGCAGACGAAAGGAGGGGGCTTGGAAATTTCCCAGGTAAACATAACAAGCTGTGCAAAAAAATCTGGATAAAAGCAAATTACTGTGGATGCTGGAATCTGAAACCAAAATGCTGGAGAATCTCAGCAGGTCGGGCAGCATCTGTGAGGAGAGGAAAGAGCTGAAATTTCGAGTTCAGATGACTCTTTGTCAAAGCTCAAGTCATGTCCTGCTGTAATTCCACTCTCCTGCCAGTGGTGGTGCTGCAGCGTCCCAGTTGTGCACCATTGAACCCCTCGGCTGACAATGCTTCAGCCAACCCTACACCGTCACCTCTCAAAATGCCCGCGTTTCCCGGGGTTCCGGGGAGCAGGGAGTCGGAAACTTCCTGCCCACCTCCCACATAGTCAGTGCGCGGGTCTTACACGGGGTCCCAAAATGCATCTTGGGCCATATATCCAGTCACTGATAATCCAGAGACCAGAAGACCTAGGCCCTTGACACCAAAGTGCAAAACGTAACAACGGGAAGTAAAACTATTGAAACAAAGAATAGAGAGAAATGTAATCCTTTTATAGGTGGGTGCAATACACCAGTCACATACCATTTGCAGTTGGGAAAGATGATAGTCCTTTTAGACGTATCTCCCTTTGGCAGTTGAATGGATTGTCAGCTCATTCTGTTGTCAGGTTTATTCCAACTTAAACCTATTTTAACCTGTTGTTAAGACCCACATTTACCACGGCAACCATCACACAGAAGAGCTTATATTTCACTTGAAGGCTGAGGGGCTGGCCTAATAGAAGTTTACAAGACTTTGAGAGGCATGGATTGAGTGGATAGTCAGTCTTTTTCCCAGGGTAGAAATGCCAATTACTGGGGGGCATAGGTTTAAGGTAAAAGGAGGAAAACTGAAAGGAGATGTGAGTGGCAAGCTTTTTTTTTTACACAGAGGGTGGTAGGTGCCTGGAACGCGCTGTTAGAGGGGATGGTAGAAACAGATTAAGGCAGGGAATAGAGGGATACAGACCGCATAGAAGAAAAAGGTCTTTAGATGAGAAAGGCGTTGTGTGTCGGTACAGGCTTGGTGGGCCGAAGGGCCTGTTCCTGTGCTGTACCATTCTTTGCTCCATTCTATGTAAATCGTGCCAAAGTCTACAGTGCATCGAAGGGTAAAGAAACAGAATAACTCACACAAAGTTGAAGAGCTGATTTTTCGACTCCTCCCAGTATTTTCTCATGGAGAAAGCAACTGTTGATTGGAAATAATATTTCTCACTTTCATCCCACGTGTACTGAAGTCAAACAAAGTATCCACGAGTTAGTATGCACACTCACAGGAGATCTTTGCAAAGCGCTGACAGAGGATGCAGCGAATCCTTCTTGGACACTGATTTTTCACGTACAGCCCAATCAAATATACAGTTTTGTTTTACACAACAGAGTTGCTGATCACCAATTTTATTACTATTCACACCTTGGTGCCTGAATTGACATCCGTGTTGGCGCAATAATGCTGCCATAAAATCATAAACTGAACCAGTACAATGCAGCATCGTATGGGGAGGGCAGGGGAATAGAACCCTACAGTGCAGAAACAGGCCCCTCGGCCCATCAAGTCTGCACCGAACACAATCCCACCCAGACCCTATCCCCATATCCCTACACATTTACCTGCTAATCCCTCTAACCTACACATCCCAGGACACTAAGGGGCAATTTTAGCATAGCCAATGAACCTAACCCGCACATCTTTGGAATCTCCAGCCATTCACCCTAGTGGGGTTTTCCAGACCCACTGCAGTGATCAGAGATTTGGCTGATTCCCCATCCTCACTTTGCAGTGCCAGCAGGGTATGAAAGGCTGGAAAATCCCAGCCCCTGTGTTCAGCAACAGGATTTATGCGCGCCCCTCCCCGCCCCTGACACTTTTTGCCATGGTGCGGAGTTGCCTGTGTTGGATTGGAGTGTGAGTAAGAAGCCTCACAACACCAGGTTAAAGTCCAACAGGCTTATGTGGAATCACGAGCTTTCAGAGCACTGCTCCTTCATCAGGTGAGAGAAACACTCCGAAAGCTCGTGATACCAAATAAACCTGTTGGATTTTAACCTGGTGATATGTTTCTCAACAGTGGAGGCAGCCCGGTGGTGGAATTCTCTCGCCATTGTCAGTGGGAGCAGGCATTCTCACTGGCAGGAAAACTGGAAAATACTACCCAGAGTTTGTGACCAGAATTAACATAGAACATAGAACATTACAGCGCAGAACAGGCCCTTCGGCCCACGATGTTGCACCAACCAGTTACAAAACAATGACCCACTAGCCTAAACCAATCCCTTTTCGTCCATAAACCTATCCACAGATCTCTTAAACGCCCCCAAACTAGGCGCATTTACAACTGCAGCTGGCAGGGCATTCCAGTCCCTCACCACCCTCTGGGTAAAGAAGTCCCTCACCACCCTCTGTTGCTCTCAGAAATAAAGAATTATTTCTATTCACACATATTCAGTGGGAGTAGTGCTGACTTTAGTCTTCAGATTAGAGATAAGACTATCACATGTACCATTGGATGACAGCTGTGGCTCAAATGCAAAGCACATCCGTGTCACAGCCATAGGCTGAAGCCCCATTTCAAATATTCAAGCGAATGGTCCAGCTTGATACAGCCAGTGCAGTACTGAGGGAGAGCTACACTGTCAGAGGTGCTGCCCTGGGAGGTGGCTCGATTTGGAAAAACAGCAGCTGAATTCTTTCTGGCAGCCAGCCTAATATTTACCTCTCAGCCTCAGTCAATAAGAAGACAGATTATCTAGTATTGTCACACTGCTGTTTGTGGGAATTCACCACGCCCGCGTTGATCGTCACCTTCCCTAAGTGACAAAAGCTGACCATTCTGTGAAAGTACACACGCTGTGAAACATTGTGGCCGGGATTCCCTGGCCTCCCTGTGGCTTGTTTCTCAGCGGGAGGTGGCAACGGGATCTTCCAGTCCCGCCGCTAACAAAGGGATTTCCCATTCATTCCGCAACATGCCGCTGAGATACACGCAGTGGGGGGTGAACTGTCGACAAGGCCAGAAGATCTCACTGGAGAGCTAGGCAATTTTGCTCTTTGGCATTCCTCGTGGTCAAGAAAGCCCAAGAAAGACACAAACACACTTCTTGTGCATTATTCCATTGTTCCTAATCAATACTAATGATATAAACACCCATGGTCAACTGGCAAATTCAGGAGATTTTAAGGAAACTGGGAGGTTGGCTACTATAGTGAAGAAACTAGCCCGTGGTCTACGAACAAATCTCCAACCCGGTGAAGCATTTTCAGGTGAAGATTGGTACAGCCTGGTGTAAGACATAGCCATGATCTTATTGAATGGCGGGGCAGGCTCGAAGGGATAGATGGCCTACTCCTGCTCCTATTTCTTATGTTCTTATTATAGCAAGGTGGTGGCGTTGTGGTATTGTCACTGGATGAGTAATCCAGAGAGCCAGGGAAGTGCTCTCAGGACCTGGGTTCAAATCTCACCACAGCAGATGGCGTGCTTTGAATTCAATTTTTTTTTAAAATATGGAATTAAAATTCTAACGATGAGCATGAAATCATTTTTGTAAAAATCCATCTGGAAGGAAATCTGCCATCCTTACCTACATATGGGGGATGACTCTAAAATACCAAGGGGCAATTGAAGATGGGTAATAAATACACAATGTTAGAGGGAAGATGCTCAGGACAAAATTAGTTCAAGATAAGACTGAACACCATCCGGAGCCTCAACAGGAGATGGTTTTAACTTGTAATCAAAAAGACCAAAAGCAAATGGCTTTTACCTGATGAATTGGGCTGGAAATTGGACAGGCTGCCCTCTGTGTGTGTGGAGAAGTTCGGGAGGGGGGGGGTGGGGTCACTTCTGGTGACCGTGGCTCTGAGAAAGGAAGGGGTGCGACTATTGTGGAGCATAACTAAAGATTGCAGTGAAAGGGAAGGAGTAGCAAGGTTCTCTGATAATACTGCAGAGCTTTAACAAAGGAACTAAAAAGGAAGGAAAACATCCTGGGTGAGATTTTCCATGCCATCCAGATTTTGGGTGGTGGGGATGGCCCACCATTGGGAAGTTCTAGTCCTGCCATAGAATCCCTACTGTGCAGAAGAAGGCCATTCGGCCCATCGAGTTTGCACTGACCACAATCCCACCCAGGCCCTATCCCCGTAACTCCTGACACTGAGGGGCAATTTATCATGGCCAATCAACCAGCAGGAATGGCCAGAAAATATCAGGCCTGATTTCCCATCAGAATGGCAGATGAGTAGCACTTGCCCTGGGGAAGGCAGTCTGAGGCAGCTGAATATCATGATGGCAGGTCTAGCATGGTGTGAAGAGGAACTTGCTTGAGGCAAAGGTATCAAGAAAGCTCACACATTTTGGACAAGTGAAGAGAACAGAAGGGAAGTGTTTTGGAAAAGAAGGAATGCAAGGAAAAACATATAGAAGGAAGACCCAAGTTAATATCAGAACATGGGCTGGCCTCTCTTAGCAACAGGCAGTGAGGACAATGATTTGATTTGATTTATTATTGTCACATGTATGCAATGAAAAATATTGTTTCTTGTGTGCCAATGCATTCCGTCCATAGAGTATATCGGGGAGAAGGAAAGAAGAAAGTGCAGCAAGTAGTGTTACAGTCATAGTTAGGATGTAGAAAAAGATCAGTTCAATGTAAGACAGGAAGTATTGACGGCAGCAGGGAAGAAATGGTTGGTACATGACCTCAGACTTTGGTATCTTTTTCCCAACAGAAAGAGGTGGAAGAAAGAATGTCCAGGGTAGAAATCTGTGGAGAAAGATTGTTCACAGTGCGGATAACCCATGGAATGAAGATAGATGAAAGATCTACGATACTCAGAAGATCATCCCAGCTTCACATGTGAGGAATTTATTCCTCGCCTCATACCTAAAATGAGTTTTCGCCGAATTTCAACTTGTATTCACTTGTTTTTAATATCTTGACGTGCCTTGGGGTTATGCTCTACCTTTACCCCATTCTAAAATGCCTTTTACATGCTGAAGAACCACAGTTTTCCAGTCTTTATTTTACCAGCTACGGTAGTGTTATGAAGTGGAGGTTGATCTCCACTCTGCGAACTAACACTTAACCACTCAAAGAGAAGTACCTTGCCTCACAATCTATTAAAACGTGTGTGTGAGGAGTGGTAATATCTGTGTTTCAGCAACTTTTAGTGGTTAAATCAAAATAACTCTCTGACATTCTCTCTCAAGTCAACAAGTAACAATTTATTTATCTAACTAACAGTGAACAGGTTAACTAAACTATTAACAAAGCGAATAAAACATGACTCTAATGGATGTTCAGATAAATACAATCCCCACTTATTAACAGAAAAGTACAATTTTAGTCATTCTCTAAATTACAACCAGGTTTGGTGCCTTCCTGCGTATTCTGTCTTTTTTTTTCTTTGCTATTCAGATGAGGCTTTGAGCTAAAAGCTATGAACTGTGACAGAGGGTAGTTGCTATCTCGGTTTTTGTCCCACTGCCTGTTCCTTTATACCTGTGATGACATATCCACATCCCCTACAATATGATTGGTTCTCAGGTTACCAAAACATCAATAGGCTACTGGTAGCTAAGTGATTCAAATTTGATTGGCTAAATTCAAAATATCCAAATGGCTGAAGTCTGTTACCAAGGCAACCCTGCTGTTTGGCCTTTGATGTAATGTTTCAGTCTGTGTACTGCATATGCAACTGCATTTTAAAAAATTTTCTAAGCAAAAAAACCCCATCATTTTTAAAAAGGACCATGCAATACTTTCACCTCTAAGCATTTTATAATTGTTTTATAATTTTCCAAACACCAAATTCTAATATTCTACTCAACATCACAACAGTAGTGAGGCCTAGATTTTCTCCCAGACCAAACAAATTCTAATCTTTTCCTTCTGAGGGAAATAAATTAATAAATAAGATTATTCTTTCCTTTTCTCTTGCCCCTCTGAATTACCACCAACCATTTTGAAAGTGGAAGCAAGTTTTAATTTTGGCTTAAAACCCTAATGAAAGGTAGTTTTTTTTCAGGGAATCAGAAAAAAAGTTTAAGTTTATTTATTGGTCATAAGTAGGCTTATGTTAACACTGCAATGAAGTTACTGTGAAATTCCCCTAGCTACCACACTCAGGCCTGTTCGGGTCAATGCACCTAACCAGCACGTCTTTCAGACTGTAGGAGGAAACCAGAGAACACAGAGGAAACCCACATAGACACGGGGAGAACATGCAAACTCCACACAGACAATGACTCCAGCCGGGAATTGAAACCAGGTCCCTGGCACTGTGAGGCAGCAGTGTTAACCACTGTGCTACCGTGCCATCCCATGATATCACTGCAGCAACATGTGATCCAAGTTATGCAGCATGATATGAAAGATGTTGTTTCTATGTGGCATTTAACACATAGATTGACTCCTAAATGAGCAAACTCAGCCAGAATGCTGGAAGAGTTAATTGCGATATGATTTTGTGCTGACTAAAACTAAGATTTTAATGAGCAGCGACAAAATAAACCTGCATCTGCTACTACACTGTAATAGAGGCTCACAAAGCAATAAAACTTGTCAGCAAAGCTCTCAGCAGATAAGACCGAGTCAACAGCATCCAGTAATTAACAGCAATATTCCTTTAGCTATAATTATCTCTGGCCCATTATCGAAAGAGGTAAAGCAATACTGCTTTCACATGACATGGTGTTTATCAAGCAGTGATTCAGTCTTGTAATCGCACTGAGTCACCGTACGACAGAGTTATGGAACAAGGTACGAATGTCTGGGGTGGTGTCAAAAAGAAGAGAGATATTTCTCCTGAGAGAGAGAGCGGGATCAGCCAGTGGGCAGAATTTTCAGCTTCTCCTTACTGTTTAGAGTTCAGGATTAGTGAATTGGATTATTCTTTCACACGCTGCTTCTTAGTAAGTGCTTTTTGACAAAGAAACTCTTAAAAACAAAACTGCATACAAGGAGCATTCAATGAATTTTAAAATCACAGTTCACCACCAGTCTTCCCCACTGTTATACCCACTGCCTACCCTGTTCATTCACCCACTGTTTACCCTGTTCATTCACCCACTGTTATACCCACTGTTTACCCTGTTCATTCACCCACTGTTTACCCTGTTCATTCACCCACTGTTTACCCTGTTCATTCACCCACTGTTTACCCAGTTCATTTACCCACTGTTATACCCACTGTTTACCCTGTTCATTTACCCACTGTTACACCCACTGTTTACCCTGTTCATTTACCCATTGTTATACCCACTGTTTACCCTGTTCATTCACCCACTGTTATACCCACTGCTTACCCTGTTCATTCACCCACTGTTTACCCTGTTCATTCACCCACTGTTATACCCACTGTTTACCCTGTTCATTCACCCACTGTTATACCCACTGTTTACCCTGTTCATTCACCCACTGTTACACCCACTGTTTACCCTGTTCATTCACCCACTGTTTACCCTGTTCATTTACCCACTGTTATACCCACTGTTTACCCTGTTCATTTACCCACTGTTACACCCACTGTTTACCCTGTTCATTCACCCACTGTTATACCCACTGCTTACCCTGTTCATTCACCCACTGTTTACCCAGTTCATTTACCCACTGTTATACCCACTGTTTACCCTGTTCATTTACCCACTGTTACACCCACTGTTTACCCTGTTCATTTACCCATTGTTATACCCACTGTTTACCCTGTTCATTCACCCACTGTTACACCCACTGTTTACCCAGTTCATTTACCCACTGTTACACCCACTGTTTACCCTGTTCATTTACCCATTGTTACACCCACTGTTTACCCTGTTCATTTACCCATTGTTATACCCACTGTTTACCCTGTTCATTCACCCACTGTTACACCCACTGTTTACCCTGTTCATTTACCCACTGTTACACCCACTGTTTACCCTGTTCATTTACCCATTGTTATACCACTGTTTACCCTGTTCATTCACCCACTGTTACACCCACTGTTTACCCTGTTCATTTACCCATTGTTATACCCACTGTTTACCCTGTTCATTCACCCACTGTTACACCCACTGTTTACCCTGTTCATTTACCCACTGTTATACCCACTGTTTACCCTGTTCATTTACCCACTGTTACACCCACTGTTTACCCTGTTCATTCACCCACTGTTATACCCACTGCTTACCCTGTTCATTCACCCACTGTTTACCCAGTTCATTTACCCACTGTTATACCCACTGTTTACCCTGTTCATTTACCCACTGTTACACCCACTGTTTACCCTGTTCATTTACCCATTGTTATACCCACTGTTTACCCTGTTCATTCACCCACTGTTACACTCACTGTTTACCCAGTTCATTTACCCACTGTTACACCCACTGTTTACCCTGTTCATTTACCCACTGTTACACCCACTGTTTACCCTGTTCATTTACCCATTGTTATACCCACTGTTTACCCTGTTCATTCACCCACTGTTACACCCACTGTTTACCCTGTTCATTTACCCACTGTTATACCCACTGTTTACCCTGTTCATTTACCCACTGTTACACCCACTGTTTACCCTGTTCATTCACCCACTGTTATACCCACTGCTTACCCTGTTCATTCACCCACTGTTTACCCAGTTCATTTACCCACTGTTATACCCACTGTTTACCCTGTTCATTTACCCATTGTTATACCCACTGTTTACCCTGTTCATTCACCCACTGTTACACCCACTGTTTACCCTGTTCATTCACCCACTGTTTACCCTGTTCATTCACCCACTGTTATACCCACTGTTTACCCTGTTCATTTACCCATTGTTATACCCACTGTTTACCCTGTTCATTCACCCACTGTTATACCCACTGTTTACCCTGTTCATACACCCAGTGTTAGATACTACATAGATACTACATAGAACCCTACAGTGCAGAAACAGGCCCTTCGGCCCATCGAGTCTGCACCGAACACAATCCCACCCAGACCCTATCCCCATATCCCTACACATTTACCTGCTAATCCCTCTAACCTACACATCCCAGGACACTAAAGGGCAATTTTAGCATAGCCAATGAGCCTAACCCGCACATCTTTGGACTGTGGGAGGAAACCGGAGCACCCGGAGAAAACCCGTGCAGACACAAGGAGAATGTGCAAACTCCACACAGGCAGTGACCCGAGCCGGGAATCGAACCCAGGACCCTGGAGCTGTGAAGCAGCAGTGCTAACCACTGTGCTACCGTGCCGCCCTTGTTATACCCACCATTTACCCTGTTCATTCACCCACTGTTATACCTACTGTTTACCCTGTTCATTCACCCACTGTTATACCTACTGTTTACCCTGTTCATTCACCCATTGTTATACCCACTGTTTACCCTGTTCATTCACCCATTGTTATACCCACTGTTTACCCTATTCATTCACCCACTGTTACACCCACTGTTTACCCTGTTCATTCACCCACTGTTACACCCACTGTTTACCCTGTTCATTCACCCATTGTTATACCCACTGTTTACCCTGTTCATTTACCCACTGTTACACCCACTGTTTACCCTGTTCATTTACCCATTGTTATACCCACTGTTTACCCTGTTCACTCACCTATTGTTATACCCACTGTTTACCCTGTTCATTTACCTATTGTTATACCCACTGTTTACCCTGTTCATTTACCCACTGTTATACCCACTGTTTACCCTGTTCATTCACCCACTGTTATACCCACTGTTTACCCTGTTCATTCACCCACTGTTATACCCACTGTTTACCCTGTTCATTCACCCACTGTTATACCCACTGTTTACCCTGTTCATTTACCTATTGTTATACCCACTGTTTACCCTGTTCATTTACCCACTGTTATACCCACTGTTTACCCTGTTCATTCACCCACTGTTTTACCCACTGTTTACCATGCTGGTTCACCCACTGCACTCTGTAGTTTACCAAAATTTTCACATTTGAGTCTACAAACGTAATTTTGTTATTTTTGTGAGATGAGAAAGGCAGGAGGATGTCTGAACTCACTGATCATTATTGACAAGTCAGTTTAACTAACCATTCAGCAGGGCCAGGCACCGTACTGCACAGGAATGTAATGAAACACTGAAGTTCATAGAGTGTCACTGAATGTTTAGAATATAAATATAAGAATGATAGGGCCCTGTATAGTTACAACGGGTGGGATTTTCCAGCCGAGATCACCCTAAAACTGGAAAATCTCGGTCAACGGACCTTTCCTGGTCCACACCTTGCCCGCTACGATTTCTGTGGTGGGTGGAATGGGCAAATTCATCCTATATATATAATGATCATAACATGATAAAATTTCATCATCAGTTTGAGGGTGAGAAATCAAGGTCTTAATGGTCTGTGTAGGTTTCCCTCCACAGTCCAAAGATGTGCGGGTTAGGTGGATTGGCCATGCTAAATTGCCCCTTAGTGTCAGGGGGATTAGCAGGGTAAATAGTTGGGGTTATGGGGATAGGGTCTGGGTGAGACTGTTGTTGGTGCAGACTCGTAGGGCTGAATGGCCTCCTTCTGCACTGTGGGGATTCTATATGATATCCATGAAATCTAGTGTCCTAAACTTAAATAAAGGCAATTCAAAGGTATCAGACAAACTTAGCTGAAGTGGACTGATACAATAGATAGGTAAACCTGTAGAAATTCAATGGTAGACATTTAAGGAGACACTTCAGAACTCTCAAAGATATTTTCCATTGAGAAAGCAGGAATTAATGAGAAGGATTCACTGTCCTTGACTAACTAAGGAAGTGAAGCATTTTCTTTTTTAAGTTTATTTGTTTGCCTCACAAGTAGCCTCACATTAACACTGCAATGAAGTTACTGTGAAAATCCCCGAGTCGCCACACTCCGCCGCTTATTCAAGTACATTGAGGGAGAATTTAGCATGGCCAATGCAGCTAACCAACATGTCTTTCTGACTGTGGGGGGAAACTGGAGGAAACTCACGCAGACACGGGGAGAATGTGCAAATTCCGCATAGATAGTGACCCAAGCCGGGAATCGAACCCGGGTCCCCGGTGCTGTGAGACAGCAGTGCTAACCACTGCACCAACGTGCTGCCTATATGGTATCAAATTGAGAGAAATGTATAACTTTGCAAAATGGTAGGCCAGGAGATGAGGAATGTTTTAGAAACAAACAAAAGGCCAGTTAGCTTAACTTCTGTCATGTTAAGAGTCCGTTATAACAGATATAATAGCAGGGCATTTATAAATGCACAATGTAATCAGAGTCACATGGCTTCATGAAGGGGAATCATGCCCAATAAATTTATTAGAATTTTTTTAAGGTGTTAATGAGCAGAATAGGTAAAGGGGAACCAGTGGTAATATACTTGGATTTCCAAAAAGAGTTTGATAAGGTACTGCACAAAAGGCTACTTAATAAGGTAAAAGCTCAAGGTGTTGGAAGTATTGCATTAGCATGGATAGAGGATTGGCTAGCTGATGGAAGACAGACAGCTGGGATAAGAGGGACATTTTCAGAATGGCAACCTGCATCAAGTGAAGTGCCACAGGAATCAGTTCTAGTGCCACAGTTATTTACAATGTATATTAATGACTTGGATGAAGGAAGCGAATATGCTGTTGCCAAGCTTGTAGATGACAGAAAAATACAACATGGAACCCTACATAGAACCCTACAGTGCAGAAACAGGCCCTTCGGCCCATCGAGTCTGCACCGAACACAATCCCACCCAGACCCTATCCCCATATCCCTACACATTTACCTGCTAATCCCTCTAACCTACACATCCCAGGACACTAAGGGGCAATTTTAGCATAGCCAATGAACCTAACCCGCACATCTTTGGACTGTGGGAGGAAACCGGAGCACCCGGAGAAAACCCACGCAGACACGAGGAGAATGTGCAAACTCCACACAGACAGTGACCCGAGCCGGGAATCGAACCCAGGACCCTGGAGCTGTGAAGCAGCAGTGCTAACCCACTGTGCTACCGTGCCACCCGGTAGCACAAAATAGATGGGAATGCTAGCGATGAGGATGACACAAAGAGACTACAGATGGATTTAGACAGATTAGGTGAGTGGGCAACATCTTGGCAGATGTAGGAAAATGTGAAGTTATGCATTTTGGTAGGAAGAATAATGGAGCTGAATATTATCCAAATGAAGAAAGACTGCAGAAAGCCACAGCTTAGAGGATTTACAAGTTCAGCAGGTAATCAGGAAGGCAAATAGAATGCTGACCTTTATTTCAAAGGGAACAGATTATCAACAAAAGGGAAATCTTGCTAAAACTATACGAGGCACTAATTAGACCACACCTGGAATATCGTGAACAGTTTTAATCCCCTTATCTGTGGAAAGATATACTGGCATTGGAGGCAGTCCAGAGAAGGTTCACAAGGTTGATCCTGGGTGGGGAAGATTTTTTTATGAGGACAGGTTAAGGAGGTTGGGCGTCTACTTACTGAGTTTAGAAGAATGATAAGCGACCTGATTGAGACAAATAGGATTCTCAGGGGGTTTAACAGAGTAGATGCTGAAAAGTTGTTTTTCCTTATGGGAAAGTCTAGATCCAGAGGGCATAATCTCAGAGTGAGGAGAACCCATTTAAGACAGAGCTGAGGAGGAATTTCTTCTCTCAGAGCGTAGTGAATCTATGAAATTCTTGCAGAGAGCTGTGGAGACTGGGTCATTCAGTTATGTTCAAGACTGAGATAGACAGATATTTAAGCAGTAAGGGAATCAAGGGTTATGGGGATGAGGCAGGAAAGTGGAACTAAGATCCGATTAGCCATCATCTCGTTGAATGATGTAGCAGATGCAAATGGCCAACCTCTGCTCCATCATCTTCTGGACCAAAATAGAATAGAGGGAAAAATTAGTGATGGAGAGAAAATTAGCAAGAAACATAAAACCAGGCAGAAAAAACCTACAATCTCACAGAAAGGAAAGGCATAGCTTAAGTGAGTTGTTGTTTAATGTGGGATGAGATTGGGGAAATAATAGTGGGAAATAATTGCATGTAGAGACTTTGAACAAGTCGTTTGTATCTTGTCTTCACAGTAGAACAGACGGAAAGAATCTCAAGAAAAATATAAAACTAATGAGTAAAAGATGGGAAGGAATGTTAAATAATCACAATCACTGGAGGACAGGTAATAGAAAAAATAATGGGATTAAAGGCTGATGAGTCCCTTGGGCTGATGGCCTGAATCCCAGGGTGCTTAAAGAGGTGACTGCAAAAATAGTGAATGTATTGGTTGCAATTTTCCAAAATTCCCTAGATAATGCAGACACCCTCAAAGCTGTTAGCCTAACATTTGTCATTGGGAAAATGCTAGAATCTCGCTGAGGAAGTGGTATCAGCACGTTTAGAAAATCATAACACAACCAGGTAGAGTCAACATGGTTTTGTGAAAGGGAGATTGTGTTTGACAAATTTATTAGAGTTCATTGAGGAAGGTTGGATAAAGGGGAATCAGTAGATGTAGACTATATGGATTTCCAAAAAGCGTTTATTAAGGCACCACATAAAAAGGTTATGGCACAAGGTAAGAGCTCGTGATGTTAGGGGTAATACATTAACATGTAGTGGATTTGCTGAATAAAAGGGAATAGAGGGTCAGAATAAATGAGTCATTTACAGGTTTACAAACTGTAATTAGTGGTGTATCACAAGGATCAGTACTGGGGCCTTACAATCTATATAATCTATATAATATTTGCTGACGGTAAATATGTCTGCAATATAGTTGAGGCCCCAGTACTGATCCCTGTGACACACCACTTATTATAGTTTGCAAGCCTGTAAATTACTCATTTATTCCAACTCTTTATTTCCTATTATTTAGCCAACTCACAAAGATACCCAGGAAAGCTAGTTGTGAAGAGGAGTCTGCAATTGGATTTGGACAGGTCAAGTGAACAAGCAAAAACTTGACTGATGGAGTACCACTTGGGAAAATGTGAGATTGTCCAGTCTGGATGGAAGAATAGAACATCAGAATATTATTAAAACGGAGAGAGGTTGCAGAATGCCACGGTACAGAGGGTGTCCTTACAAATGAATCACAAAAAATTAGCATGCATGCACAACAAGTAATCAGGGAAGCAAATGGAGCGATGGCCTTTATTGCAAGGGGGATGGAATATTAAAGGAGGGAAGTCTTGCTACATTTGTACAGGGCACACTAGTTAGACAGTACCTAAAGTACTGTGTACAAATTTGGTGTCCTTATTTAAGAAGGGATATTCTCGCAGTGGAGGCAGCTCAGACAGGGTTCACTAAGTTGATTCCTGGGGAGAAGGAGTTGTCTTAGGAGGAGAGGTTGAGCAGGTTCAGCCTATACTTAATGGAGGGTAGAAGAATGAGAGGGGATCTCATTGAAACATAAAATGTCCTGAAGGGCCTTGACAGGGAGGACGCTGAGAACATGTTTCTCTCCAGGAGTAATCTCGATCTACAGGATACAATTAGATCAGCCACGATCTTACAGAAAGATGGAGCAAATTGAAGGGGCTGAATGATCTACATTACTCCAGGTTAGTCATAGCACAAATCAATTCCTGTCTGCCAGACTGCCTAAATCCACTACAGTTTGCCTATCACTGCAACAGATCCACAGCAGACACCATCTCCCTCACCCAACGCTCAGCCTGGTACACTTAGATAACAGAGACACTTACGTCAGACTCCTATTCATAGACTACAGCTCAGCCTTTAACACCATTATTCCTATGAGACTTATCTCCAAACTGTGTAGCCTGGGCTCGGTTCCTCCCTCTGCAACTGGATCCTGAACTTCCTAACCGCAGTCAGTAAGGATAGGCAGCAGCACCTCCTCCACGATCACCCTCAACACCGGTGCTCCACAAGGCTGTGTCCTCAGCCCCTGACTATTGTCCTTATACACCTTTGACTGTATGACCAAATTCCCCTCTAACTCGATCCTCAAGTTTGCTGATGACACCACCGCCATGGGTCGGACCTCAAACAATGATGAGACAGAGTACAGGAATGAGATAGAGAATCTGGTGAATTGGTGCAACAACAATAATCTCTCCCAAAATGTCAACAAAACAAAGGAGATATTCATCAACTTCAGGAAGCATTGTGGAGGGCCTGTCTCTGTCTACATCAATGGAGATGAAGTAGAAATGATTGAGAGTCTCATGTTTTTAGGTGCCCAGGTCACCAACAACCTGTCCTGGTACCTCCATGCTGACGTTATAGTTAAGAAAGCCTCTATTTTCTCAAAAGACTAAGGAAATTTGGCATGTTGGCTACAACTCCCACCAACATCTACAGATGCACCATAGAAATCATTCCTGCTGATTACATCACAGCTTGGTATAGGGCCTGCTCTGTCCAAGACAGCAAGAACATAATAAATAGGAGCAGGAGTAGGCCATCTAGCCCTTCGAGCCTGCCCCCCCATTCAATAAGATCATGGCTGATTTGAAGTGGATCAGTTCCACTTTCCTGCTTTCTCCCCATAACCCTTAATTCCCCTGACTATCAGAAACCTGTCTACCCGTGACTTATATATATTTAGCAAGGCAGCCTCTACCACTTCAACGGGCAGAGAATTCCAGAGATTCACCACCCTTTGAGTGAAGAAGTTCCTCCTCAACTCTGATCTAAACTGCCCCCCCCCCCTTATTTTGAGGCTGTGCCCTCTAGTCTTGCTATCCTTTCTAAGCAGGAAGAATCTCTCTACCTCTACCCTATCTAGCTCCTTCATTATCTTGGAAGTAACTACATTATCTTGCAAGAAACTACAAAAACTCATGAACGAAGCCCAGTCCATCACTCAAACCAGTCTCCCATCCATTGGCACTATCTATACATCCTGCTGCCTCGGCAAAACAGCCAGCATGATTAAGAACCCCATGCACCCTGGACTCTCTTCCATCTTTCCTCATTGAGAAAAAAATATAAAAGTCTGAGATCATGCCTCAATCAACTCGAGAACAGTTTCTTCCCTGCTGCCATCATACTTTTGAATGGACCTTCCTTGCACTAAGTTGATCTTTCTCTACACCCTAGCTATAACTGTAACATTACCTTCCGCAGTCTCTCCCTTCCTTCTCTATGAACGGTATGTTTCGTCTGTATAGCATGCAAGAAACAATACTGTATGCTAATACATGTGACAATAATAAATCAAATCAAATCCCGTTCCCAATTCTCACGACCTTTTGATAAGAAAATTAATCTTACGGCATTTTTTCCAAGGGCAGCGTCCAAACTAATCCGCACTTTAATTGCGTCTTTCATATCTGGAAGTAGAAAAATGGAAGAAAATGTGAATGAGTTTGACTGAAAATCTAAAACAAGAGCATGAACGATGATGGTAAAAGTCTGAAATATATGATTCTATATGTGGTTATATTTAAATATATAGAACGCTAAACTCTTCTTCGCCTCTGTGTCCACTTTGAGGTCAGGAATCACCTTCCAGCACCTTTGACCTATCTTCAGTATTCATTGCATCTGGCCTCTCAGCCCCTGTAAATCTTTCCTTTGGGAGCTCTGCTGTGACAGTGACCCTCACTCGTTCGGAACATATTTTCCATTTCCTCAAGTCCAACACCAACATTCACATTGAGGCTGGAGTTTTCCGGCTGTCCGCGCCAGCAGGATCTTCCAGTCCCGTCGATAGTGCACCCATTGCCACGGATTAGCTGGGGTTTGTAGGGTGCAGTGAGTGGGAAACCCCATTGACAGCAAAGGGACCAGAACATCTCACAGCCGGAGAATGGCACACCGCTTCCCACATGCCACAGGGTGGCCAGAGAATCCATGCCCCATAAACTTCATCTAAACTTTGCCAGTAGTTTGAGTGCGAGGTGATTCATTTTGATAGGACAAATTTGAATGCAGATGACGGGGTCAACGGCAAGGTTCTGAGGAATGTGGAGGAACAGAGGGATCTTGGGGTTCATGTCCACAGATTTCTGTAGGTTGCCACTCAAGTGGATAGAGCCGAGAAGAAGGCTTATAGTGTGTTAGCGTTTATTAACAGGGGGTTTGAGTTTAAGAGCCGTGGGGTTATGCTGCAACTATACTGGACCTTGGTGAGACCACATTTGGAATATTGTGTTCAGTTCTGGTCACCTCACTATAAGAAGGATGTGGAAGCATTGGAGAGAGTGCAGAGGAGATTACCAGGATGCTGCCTGGTTTGGAGGATAGCTCTTATGAGGAAAGGTTGAGGGATCTGGGGCTTTTTTCTTTAGAGCGGAGGAGGATGAGAGGTGACGTAATAGAGATTTATAAGACAATGAAGGGGATAGAGTGGATGTGCAGAGATTATTTCCTCCGGTGGATGTAGCTGGTACTAGGGGGCATAACTATAGGGTTCATGGTGGGAGATTTAGGAGGGATGTCCGAGGTAGATTCTTTACTCAGAGAGTGGTTGGCGTGTGGAATGCCCTGCCTACTGTGATAGTGGAGTCGGACACTTTAGGAACTTTCAAGCAGTTATTGGATAGGCACATGGAGCGCGCCAGAATGATAGGGAGTGGGATAGTCTGATCTTGGGTTTGGACATAGCTCGGCACAACATTGAGGGCCAAAGGGCCTGTACCGTGCTGTACTGTTCTATATGTTTCTATATGTAAAGTATGGGGACGGGATGAGGGTGAGCGATGGGGGTGGTGGAGGGCCTTGTTGTTTGGCAACGCAATCTCCACCTAGCTGACTCAATGCCAACTCCTGCTGGTTCTTCTTCCCACCCTCACTGGCTCATGGCCACCACTGTACATTAAGCTAAGACAGTCAGTGGCCGAGAACCCTCAATCCCAAATCATCTGATTCTATCTCCTTCCCAGTATCCACAAACAGCACTAGCCCCAACACACCCATTATTTTAACCTGTTCGTGCTCCATGGAATTTATTTCTTCCTATCTCCAGCTTTTTCCCTTTCCCCTTTGTTGCGAATATGTAGTTGATAGTTGATGTTAACATTTAGAGAAAGTTTTTAATCCTGGGAAGATTAAAGTAAGGTCATTAAAATGCTGGGCTTTAGAACACCTCAAGAAATGGCAGCTAAAAGGGTGACTTGTGTTCCTTCAAAGAAATAAAAAAGATGGAAGATTGGGCTTAACTAAGGAGCTGGGGAGATGACATCTACAATATTTGCAAGAAGCACATTCTCAGAGATGGGAGGGGTGGGGGATTTGAAGCTAAATTAATTTAAAAGCATTCGTGAAACCTGGAAGGTTGTAAAACCCATTTACTTCAGGTTAAAGAAGACACTGTAAATGGGGGAATAATTAACATCAAAATCTGCTCAAGGACATCCCAGGGCAAGCTGTGTCATCCCAGTGATGGGCGGAGGTTCTCTGGTTTCAATTTATCTGGATGGTTGCTGGGCTGCTTTGCTTCAGTTTGGACCTGGTGTGGTTTGCAGCTCATCGAAAAAGATAGTGAAAGTAAATGATAGCTAGCCTAGACCTGCACTGGAAGCAGAGGAAAAAAACTCACTTTATTATTCACCACGTGGAATATGGGTGAGCCTTAACCTCAGTTTGAATACTGTGAGGGAGCTGGGAGGTTGCCTCATTTGAAATTAATTGAAGTACGTACAGTGGGGCTCATCGAGTCTTGTGCAAAGTAATCAATCAATTAAGGTCAGCTTGGGAGCAACCTGTACAGGAAACTGCAGCATCCATATGTAGGCGTGGGTAAATGAAAAGTTCCACCTTTGAGAATAGCTGGAGAAGAGCAGAGTTAACAATGGTTTCCAGAGGATTATGGTATAACCATGGCTGTGCCTTACAGAAGTAAATAATAGTGAGTAAGAAGAACAAAGAACAGTAGAGCATAGTAACAGGCCCTTCCGCCCTCTAAGCCTGTGCTGATCATGATTAAAACCATATGCACTTACAGAATCCATATACAAAGAACAAAGAACAAAGAACAACACAGCACGGGAAACAGGCCCTTCGGCCCAACGAGCCCGCGCCGCCGTCCCATGGTCAGTGACCTATTCATGATTTTAGTCTATGCCTAATGTGTGAGGATCAGGGAGGTCCAATATAGGGACAATTTGTTACCCAATCAATCAGCCTAAAAGCACATTTTTGGGATGTGGGAGGAAACCGGAGCACCCGGAGGAAACCCACGCAACCACGGGGAGAACGCGCAAACTCCCACGGACACAGGCCCAAATCCATGTGTCCGCACAGCAACAGAGATAGTCTCTAAGCTGTCATGTCCTCCCATTCCCATCTTACTTAAGTATTTGAAAAAACTAACATTTGTGTTTCCGTGAGAAAAGTTGTGAAACTCTGGTCGTAGTAGTGTTCTTCTGAAGGTATTTTGGTTTCTCTGTAACTGTGAATGGTCCCTGACAGGGTCATAAACCCTATTGAGTCTCCCCTAACCTACATCTGTGACATTCCAGTTTCCTGGACAGTGGCGGGATTCGAACCCAGGTCCCCCCCCTGGAACATTAGACTGATTAACAGTCTAACAATAATACCACGAGGCCCATCATCTCCCCGTTGCATGTTGTTCTTCACGACCTTTAATGAGTTTAAAATTACCAGTCAAACATGTGAAGGGATTTGCAGGGTTATTTTGGGCCCTTTACTTACACGGGCTCCAGGTGGTGTCCCAGCCGACCTTTCGGCCATGCTTTGCATTATCTTCCTTCAGCCAGGCATACAAGGGTTCAAAATATGTCAGTAGAGATGAAGCATTCATTCGAGTTTCTCCGGTTACTTGCTCGAGTGCTCTGGTCCAGGATTGAGACTTCCCAAGTTTAAGCATATCACTGCAGGAGAGAGAAACAGGTAGGGACCAGGTAAGTGCATATGGAGGTGGTTCTTCATTCCTCCTTTCTATTTATCTGTAACCAAATCCTGTATCCAGATTGCATTAAACCTGACAATTGATTTACTGGACGTTGTTATGGAATAAAAATTCTCACATAACTGACTAAGCATGATAGAGATAATAGCCACAACTTGCATTGATATAAAACTTTTCACTCCAAATCAAACACAGCCAACATCGAGCCAATCAGGTGCCGGGTGACTCACGGCCCAATCAGGGCGCTCAGTAGGAGGGTGTCATTCCCAACCGGAGCACCTTGATCTCTGAGTCACACCTTTGCGGATCCAATCCCCTCTCCTGGTCCAGAGGGCAGAGTTCAGGGACTGGCAGCGCCCAGGGCACTACCCAGAGGCAGCCGCATTGTTGAGAGTGCCACCTACGGATAAAACGTCAAACCGGACCCAGTGCTTGCGCAGATCCTGTGGGCACTACGTGGCAGGGCAAACTCTTCCCGGGCAATATTTATTATTGGAGTTTAATGTGGAGAAGTGTGAGGTAATTCATTTCGGTAGGAATAACAGATGTGTTGAGTACAGGGCTAACGGGAGGACTTTGAATAGTGTGGAGGAGCAGAGGGATCTAGGTGTATGTGTACATAGATCCCTGAAAGTTGGGAATCAAGTAGATAAGGTTGTTAAGAAGGCATACGGTGTCTTGGCGTTTATTGGTAGGGGGATTGAATTTAGGAGTCGCAGCGTCATGATGCAACTGTACACAACTCTGGTGCGGCCGCACTTGGAGTACTGTGTGCAGTTCTGGTCCCCACATTACAGGAAGGATGTAGAGGCTTTGGAGAGGGTGGAGAGGAGGTTTACCAGGATGTTTCCTGGTATGGAGGGGAGATCCTATGAGGAGAGACTGAGAGATTTGGGGTTGTTTTCGCTGGAAAGAAGGCGGTTAAGAGGGGATCTCATTGAAACATATAAGATGATTAGAGGTTTAGACAGGGTAGATAGTGATAGCCTTTTTCCTAGGATGGAGAAATCTAGCACGAGGGGGCACGACTTTAAATTAAGGGGGGGTAGTTATAGGACTGATGTCAGGGGTAGGTTCTTTACCCAGAGGGTGGTGAGGGACTGGAATGCCCTGCCAGCTGCAGTTGTAAATGCGCCTAGTTTGGGGGCGTTTAAGAGATCTGTGGATAGGTTTATGGACGAAAAGGGATTGGTTTAGGCTAGTGGGTCATTGTTTTTGTAACTGGTCGGCGCAACATCGTGGGCCGAAGGGCCTGTTCTGCGCTGTAATGTTCTATGTTAAAAGCAACGACTGCAGGATGAGATGATCTGCCCGTGACCGGCCAGTGGCGCGCTTCTGAGATGGAGCCGCGGGCATCATGGAGGAAATGTGGCAGACGGGTCTGCGCACAGCAAGATCCCACAAAACCGCAACGCGGCGAACGGCGGGACGATCCCACTCCGTGACGACGAGTGAGCCACAAACGTGGTGGCTCACCAAGCAGCTGAAGTTGAAGTGTGCGCAGGCGGGAGTGACACTCACGCGCGAAAAGACATTCGTCCCGCAGCTGGAGAGTGCTGCAGGATCCCAGGAAGGTTATTTCGATTCAATGCGGTAAATTTCTGTCCAGGTTTTTGACAGTTGTCACAGGGCCCCTTTAAGGAGCTGGTAATTAGCTCATTTGATTGTTACTCTGGAGAGCTTAAAGGGACCACTCCTCCCACCACTGCTGGGCAGTGCAGGGGCTGGAGCGCAGCCCCCAAAGAGAACGGGCGGGATTTTCCCAGCACGCTGCAAATTTCCCACCCAAAGCCAACGGAACCTTTCAATGATCCGCCGAATGTTCTGTCTCGCCCATTGCGATTCCCGTGGCGGGCAAAGTTATATGAAAATCTCGCCCAACGTTTTCATTTAACTCTGCTCGGTTTCCTTTTAGTTACGTCGCAATGCCATGGCGGTGGGTTAGGGATTACTTTTGTCTGTGATATATCGTTTCAAACTGAGTTAAAAAAAACTCTGGCCTAGGCCAGGAAATTTCAGATGACGGAGTTTCCCTTTCCGCCTTGCGGGGAACCACAACATGTAGCCCAGTCCATCACGCAAACCAGCCTCCCATCCACTGACTCTGTCTACTCTTCCAGCTGCCTCGGCAAGGCAACCAGCATTATTTAGGACCCCGTACCATCCCAGACTTCTCTCTTCCACCTTCTGGAGAAAGATACAAAAGTCTGAGGTCACGGATCAACCGACTCAAGAACAGGCTTTTGAATGGACTTACCTCGCACTAAGTTGATCTTTCTCTACACCCTGGCTATGACTGTAACACTACAGTCGGCACGGTAGCACAGTGGTTAGCACTGCTGCTTCACAGCTCCAGGGTCCTGGGTTCGATTCCCGGCTCGGGTCACTGCCTGTGTGGAGTTTGCACATTCTCCTCGTGTCTGCGTGGGTTTTCTCCGGGTGCTCCGGTTTCCTCCCACAGTCCAAAGATGTGCGGGTTAGGTTCATTGGCTATGCTAAAATTGCCCCTTAGTGTCCTGGGATGTGTAGGTTAGAGGGATTAGCAGGTAAATGTGTAGGGATAAGGGGATAGGGTCTGGGTGGGATTGTGTTCGGTGCAGACTCGATGGGCCGAAGGGCCTGTTTCTGCACTGTAGGGTTCTATGCTGGGTTCTATACTACATTCTGCTCTCTCTCATTTCTTTCTCTATGAACGATATGCTTTCTCTGTATCGTGCGCAAGAAACAATACTTTTCACTGTATGCTACTACATGTGACAATAATAAGTCAAATCAAAGAGAAGCCATCAGCAAATGCATCCCTGGCCACAGCAGGTGGTTAGATTGTTGGTGGAGAGGCAGGGGACAGCAGGGAGCCCCTGTGGGGGGTCAGACAGTTTTGAGGAGGGTGGGGGTGGATGGGGGCCTGAGATTAAAAGGAGGCTGCTGATGGAGGTCTGAAGTCTCAGGTTAGCCAGGAAGTGGTCGTTAACTGTTAATTAATTGGCCATAGACGGGCAGAGCAGCCTAGGCCTCGTCTGACCCAAGGCGAGATTGTGAGGAGATCTAGGTGGGCAGGAGCCTGAAGGGGAAGGCTGTTTAAAAAATGTTACAGTCGCCCTCCCCCACCTCTAAATCCACTGGGAGGAGATGGGGAGGTTGGGGGGAGGGTGGGGGCAGGGGTGGGAGGTAGAGAGGGGGAGGGGTAGGGGATAGGGGTTCGGAGGTAGGGGCTGGAGGGAGATGGGGGTTGGGAAGGGGGTGAGGGGGAAATGGAGATTGGGGAAGGAGGGTAGGGGGAGATGGGAGGTTAGGAAGGGGGGGTAGGGGGGAGATGGGAGGTTAGGAAGGGGGGTAGGGGGGAGATGGGAGGTTAGGAAGGGGGGGTAGGGGGGAGATGGGGGTTGGGAAGGGGGTGAGGGGGAAATGGAGATTGGGGAAGCGGGGTAGGGGGGAGATGGGAGGTTAGGAAGGGGGGTAGGGAGGAGATGAGAGGTTAGGAAGGGGGGTAGGGGGGAGATGGGAGGTTAGGAAGGGGGGTAGGGGGGGAGATGGGAGGTTAGGAAGGGGGGTAGGGGGGAGATGGGAGGTTAGGAAGGGGGGAGATGGGAGGTTAGGAAGGGGGGTAGGGGGGAGATGGGAGGTTAGGAAGGGGGGTAGGGGGGAGATGGGAGGTTAGGAAGGGGGGTAGGGGGGAGATGGGAGGTTAGGAAGGGGGTAGGGGGGAGATGGGAGGTTAGGAAGGGGGGTAGGGGGGAGATGGGGGTTGGGAAGGGGGTGAGGGGGAAATGGAGATTGGGGAAGGAGGGTAGGGGGGAGATGGGAGGTTAGGAAGGGGGGTAGGGGGGAGATGGGAGGTTAGGAAGGGGGGAGATGGGAGGTTAGGAAGGGGGGTAGGGGGGAGATGGGAGGTTAGGAAGGGGGTAGGGGGGAGATGGGAGGTTAGGAAGGGGGGTAGGGGGGAGATGGGAGGTTAGGAAGGGGGGAGATGGGAGGTTAGGAAGGGGGGTAGGGGGGAGATGGGAGGTTAGGAAGGGGGGTAGGGGGGAGATGGGAGGTTAGGAAGGGGGGTAGGGGGGAGATGGGGGTTGGGAAGGGGGTGAGGGGGAAATGGAGATTGGGGAAGGAGGGTAGGGGGAGATGGGAGGTTAGGAAGGGGGGTAGGGAGGAGATGGGAGGTTAGGAAGGGGGGTAGGGGGGAGATGGGAGGTTAGGAAGGGGGGTAGGGGGGAGATGGGGGTTGGGAAGGGGGTGAGGGGGAAATGGAGATTGGGGAAGGAGGGTAGGGGGAGATGGGAGGTTAGGAAGGGGGGTAGGGGGGAGATGGGAGGTTAGGAAGGGGGGTAGGGGGGAGATGGGGGTTGGATGGGAAGGGTTGGGGGGGGGGCGCGGGGTGCGAAGTTTTGTTCCTGGTCTTTCCCTTCACCAACTGGCTTTCTGAAGTTTAACAAACATTGGCCAGGAAACTCATCAGGTCTTCTTCAGAACAATGTCTTGCAGCATATATCTATCTAACTGAGAGGCAGAGGGGCCCTCAGCTTAGTGCCTCATTCTGGAAATAATAGCGCCTCCAACGATGCAGCAGTCCCTTAGTACTGCAGCAGGAACATTCACCTTGATTTTTGTACCCAAGCCCTGAAGTTGGGCATGAACACAAAATTTTGTGACCCAGAGGTGAACGCGCTTTTTAAAATGATTGTTTCAGTGGCTAGCCAGGCCAGCATTTATTGCCCATACCAACGGTTTAACACCATTCACTACTTCTCAGAGACTGAAACAATCCGTATCCAAATTCAGCAAAACCTGGACAACACTAAGGTTTTGACTGATAACTGGCAAAAAATATTGATGCTACACAAATGTCAGACAATGACCATCTCCAACAAGAGAAAGAATCTAACCAACTACCTTCAACATTTAATGATGTTCCAGTCATTGAATCCTACACTATCTACATCCTGGGGGTTACCATTGAGCAGAAACTGAACTGGGCTGGCAATATAAATACTGTGGCTATAGGAGCAGGTCAGAGGCTCTGAATTCTGTGGAGAGTAAATCCCTACTTGACTCTCCAAAGACTGTCCGCCATCTACAGCACAATTCAGCAGTGTGATGGAATACTCTCCAATGGCCTGGAACACGAAGCCTTGAATATATAAATGGACATTTGTCTACTAACACTGCGAGCAAATAGTTGGGCTAAGGTGCAACTATTTGCATGCACAATAAGCATGCACTATTACCATGTCTGTTTGCTTTAAGAAGTAACTCGGACAATTTCCCGTGAATTGAGTGCACTTACGTGAGGATACAAGGGATTGAAACTTGCCTGAGTGCCTCGCCTGCTGCGTAGGAGCCGTTGATGTTACATTTGTGCAGTTCACTGCGAGGGTTAGCTTTTTCACACAGCGCTTTATGGAACTGGAACTGGTAGAATGTCCTTGTGTAGTACCTGAAGAGAATGACGAGGTAAGCTTTTATTTTATACAGTAGCTAAATAGCACAGTAACTAACATACACCATTTCTACTCTCTGCAGCAGCTGTAGACCGCACAGTCGAAACAATCCAATCAACACATTCATAAACCCAAAAATGAATCAGAATTTCTCAGTTGTTATATTTGATCAGAATGACCCATCACAAGGACTTCAATATTCTTCAATATTCCAGGAAGACTATTCCCCAGGAAGCTACATTTCATTACTTTGACTAACTGAGTGTAAGGCTATTGGGAAGAGGCTCTCACTTTATGATGACATAACAACATTAATCACTCATTAGGGATTGGGTAAAGGTTGTGGGTTCATTTATTTAGATGTGAGAACATGGATAGAAAGCTGAACAATGTTAGCAATCCTACTAAGGACATTGTGGCCTTGTCATTTTATACTAGACTAATAATCCAAAGATTCAGGGTAATGGTCTGGGGACCCGTGTTCGAATCCCACCATGACAGATGTTTAAAAATTGAATTTAATAAAAATCTGGATTATAAAGTCTAATGATGACCATGAATCTGTTGTTAATAAAAACCCATCCGGTTCACTAATGTCCTCCAGGGAAGGATATCTGGTGTCCTTACCCCATCTGACCCTACTTAAATGCCCTCAGAGATGGGCAATAAATGCTGGTCCATCCAGTGATGCCCATATCACATGAAGGAATAATAAAAAACTGAGCTGTGTGTGCTGTGTTGTTCATGAGCCAAAATGAAACCATGGTTCGATGACGTGACACACTTCCTTTCTAATGAAGGCATGCTGCTACCGCTTAAAGGTATATTATAACAGAGGAAAGGGAAATAGAGGGCAGTTTTCACCTCAGATCCCCTAGGCTTTAGAAGCCATTAAGCTATATGTTTTCATTTGTTGCAGTTGTACAGAACGTTGGTTAGGCCACATTTGAAGTACTACGTCCAGTTTTTGTTGCCTTACTACCGGAAGGATGTGGAGACTCTGGAGAGAGTGCAGAGGAGGTTTACCAGGATGTTGCCTGGTATGGAAGGACTGGGTTATGAGGAAAGATTGAAGAAATTGGGGCTCTTTTCCCTTGAAAGACGCCGACTGAGGGGGGAATCTAATAAAGGTATCTAAGATTATGAAGGGTAGAGATAGAGTAAACAGAGGTAAGCTATTTCCTATGATAGAGACACATAGGACAAGGGGCCATGGACTTAAGGTGAGGGAGGAAAGGTACAACACAGATATTAGAGGGAGGTTTTTCACACAGAGGGTAGTGGGGGTATGGAATGCTCTGCCAAGTAAGGTGGTGGAGGCAAGCACGCTAGAGTCATTTAAGAGTAACTTAGACAGACACATGACTGGGTTGGAGATGGGTAGATATAGGAGATTGTTTTAAATGAGGGTCATTAGCATTGGGGTGTCCCTGGTAATGTAAGTTGGTATAGTATGATAATAATGTTTTTTCTCTTTTCATTCACAGGTTTTAAGTCGGTCCACCTCGTGTCCAATGAGGGACATACACACGATGGGTCGAACTGGGGCTGCTCTTGGTTGTTTGAGATTGGCCTAGTGTTTCATGTCATTAGTGTGTGCTTAAACTGGACAAGATACTGGGTAAGACGACAGCTCAGTGACTATCACTGTTTGCTGTGCAGACACATGGATTTGGGCCGGTAACTGTGGGAGTTTGCGCATTCTCCCCGTGCTTGCGTGGGTTTTCTCCGGGTGCTCCGGTTTCCTCCCACACCCCAAAGATGTGCTACTAGGCTGATTGGAGGGAATAAATTGTCCCTAACTCAGTTTCCCTCAATGTGGATGGCCATAAAACATTAGACAGGAGTCGTGGGTAGAGAGGGGGACTGGTGGTGTTGAGACGGTGGCGCGGGCTCGTTGGGCCGAAGGGCCTGTTTCCCAGGCTGATTTTGTTCTTTGTTCTTTGTGCTTTGTTAAACTGACCAGAGGAAGTTAAAAATACTAAATCAGCTGGAATCCTCCAACATCATTTGTGGCTGTGAATCTCTGGTGATGTTGAGAGTTAGAGTTTTGGCTGGAATGCCAAATTTTCCATTTTTGCCATGGATTAGACAGAATCCCAGAGGGTCACAGAATCCTTCTGTGCAGGAGAAGCCTGTTCGGCTACACCGAGGGGCAATTTAGCATGGCCAATCCACCTAACCCACACACCGAAGCGCCCGGAGGAAACCCACGCAGACACGGGGAGAATGTGCAGACTTCACACAGACATTGATCCAAGTTGGACCCAGGTCCCTGGCACTGTGAGGCAGCAGTTCTAACCACTACTAACCGGTGCTGCGTAAAAAATATTTGCGAAAAGTGAATTTTAATAGTCGTATCTACATTGGTGCAAACAAGCAATGATGAGAAAATTGGACGTAATATAGCTAAGCATACTTTGGACTGACATTACTGTAAATGGTGCCAACACCAGGAAAACCTGGATTAAATACTGTTGTACATGTACTGAATATTGATATGGGTACCTTATGAAGGAATAGTCATTGGAAACATGGTACAAAGCAGCCGGGTCACAGTAGGTTTCATCGTGTGGAAGTGGTTCGACAACTCCGACAATCTCCCGTCTAAAGAAAAGTACAAATAATGACAGTTCCCATTGAAAGAGTTTGCCCCACTCCCTTTCCCCATATCCTTGCAATTCTCCCCCTTTGAGTATTTATCCTAGTTTTTTGGAAGCTGTTATTGAATCTTCCACCACCCCTTAGGGTCAGATCGTAGCAACTTGTATGAAACGTTACAATTCTGCTCACCTTTATCCTTTTTTGTCGAATTCACTTAAACCGCTGTTCTTTGGTTAACCACCTTCTTGTCGGTGAAGCAATTCTCTTTATTTACTCTGTCAAAACTCCTCATGATCTGTAACAGTTCTATTAAATTTCTCCGTAACCTCCTGCACTCTAAGGGGAACAATTCCAACTACTCCAGTCTCTCCACGGAACTGAAGAAAGAGCCTTGTCCCTTGTGCCATTCGGATAAATCACTCCCTGCATCCTCGCCTTGCCATCCTTCCTAATAGTGTGGTGACCACAATTTGACACCATACCTCTCGCTTTGTATCAGTTCAGTATAATGTATCTTGCTTGCCCAGAGTGCCATAGGCTTTTTTGATAACATCCCCACCTGTCTTGCCATCTTCGAAGATTTATGTACATTCTATACACCTCTTTCTGCTCCTACACCTCCTTTTAAAACTGCACCATTTAGTCCAGGAACTTAAGAAGGAACATAGTGGGCTATTTATTCTCTCCACCAGTTTTGCCATTCATGGTGAATCTATAAACATACTTCATTATCCTGTCTTTTCCCCCCGATCCCTCCGTACATTTGGATAACAAAAATTTATCAATCTCAGATTTAAATTAACAATTGATCCTGCATCAATTACCACTCATGGAAATTCCCTGACCTATCCAATCTCTCCTCATAGCTGCAATTTTCAAGCATTCTTGCAAATCCATTTTTTTTTTCAATGAGAAAGTTAATCAGGCTGCTAGAATATAATGTTGAATTGGACGTATACTTACTTCATTTCCCAATACTTTTTCATCCACTGATCTTTGGGTATTTTTCCTCGGAACATTTCCCAACGCCATTTTTCCATCATGAATGTGAAAGGTAAAGTTCCAACGATTGTCAGTGCTTGCTTCAACAGGAAGTTGATGTCAGTCTCTAGGGTAGAAGGAATCGTACTGTTATATCTCCCTGCTAATTGTTCGTGCTACCAACACTAATGGGAGATGGGGGCATATCACTGGATTAAAAAGGCAAAAACATGATGGGTTCAAATCGAACCATGGCAGCTGGTAGAATCTAAATTCAATTACTAATTGGTATAGATATATAAATATACATAAATATTTAAATGGTGAATTTATGTTATTTATTTATGTTATTTATCTATTTTTATATATATACACACACACGTAGGACTAGGAGTGGGCTATTTATTATATATATAAATATAGACATAAATAAATACAGTCAATAGCCCACTCCTAGTCCTTTGTTCCTTCTTAAGTTCCTGAACTAAATGGTGCAGTTTTAAAAGGAGGTGTCAGAGCAGAAAGAGGTGTATAGAATGTACATAAATCTTCGAAGTTGGCAAGACAAGTGGAGATGTCATCAAAAAAGCCTACGGCACTCTGGGCAATTATAGAGAATATATAAATATATATAGAGAGGTATTGATCGGGTGGATTCTCAGAGGCTTTTTCCCAGGGCTGGAATGGTTGCTACGAGAGGACACAGCTTTAAGGTGCTGGGGAGTAGGTACAGAGGAGATATCAGGGGTAAGTTTTTCACTCAGAGGGTGGTGCGTGCGTGGAATTGGCTGCCGTCAGTGGTGGTGGAAGCAAATTCGATAGGGTCTTTTAAGAGACTGCTGGATGAGTGGATGGGACTTAATAGGATTGAGGGTTATAGGTAAGCCTAATAGGTAGGGATATCATTGGTGAAACTTGTGGGCCGAAGGGCCTGTTTGTGCAGTAGTTTTTCTATGTTCTATGTTCTAAATCTAGAATTAAAGAGGAGTCTCACTTTTGATGACTATAAAACCATCTTTAATTGTTATAAAAACCCATCTGGTTCACTATTGTCCTTTAGGGAAGGAAATTGTTGTCCTTACCCAGCCTGGCCTACATGTGACTCCAGAGCCACAGCAATGTGGTTGACTCTTAACTGCATTCAGAAATGGCTAAGCGAGTCATTTGATTGAGGGGCAATTAAGGGTGGGCAACAAACCTTGCCAGTGACACCCAAATGAAAGAATAAGAAAAACTTATTCTTTGCTATTACTTCATGCAACTGATGTGGACAATGAGAGTCAGTAAATTAGCCTCATTTGGCGATTGATTTTGCTCCAATTATAATTACAAGGGTTTAACACTCCCTTTATAAAGAGGATTTGACTGTCTCAGAACAAGCATGGAAATTGCTTGCAAATTCCAACAAACTATTCAAAAACATATCTTCCGTTATCCCAAATAGGCCAGTTGATACACGAGGTGATGGTAAGATTACAGAGGTCAATGTTCCATGGGGTCTTCCCCTGAAGACAATGAATCCTCATGGGTATGGTTCCTCAGATTCTACAAGTGGATATCGGAAGTTTTGGTGTTGATAGAACACTCGCCTGTCCTTACGTGGCAGGGGAACTTTGCAGTCGGACTCACTACATGGCAAATCGATTGGTGTCACTATCCTTGGAGGTCCTGGTGATCGGAAATGGAAATATAATTCCTCTTGCATCTTCCAGGAATGAAAAGTTTGACATATGAGGTGTGTTTGGTCGGTACTCAATGAAATTTAGAAAAATGGGGGGGAGATATCATTGAAACCTCCAGAATACTGAAAAGCCTGGGTAGAGTGGATCTGGGGAAGGTGTTTCCATTAGGAGGAGAGACTAAGGTCTGAGGGCATAGCTTAAAGGGTAAAAGGATGACCCTTTAGAACTGAGATGTCTTCAGAGGGTGATGAATCTATGGAAGCAAGGTGGAGACCAGGTCATTGAATGTATTTAAGACAGAGATAATTAAGATAGGTTCTCGATTGGCAAAGGGATTGAAGGTTATGGGGAAAGAGAGTTGAGAAACTTAATAGCCATTATTGGATGGTGGAGCAGAGTCATAGATCATAGAATCTACAGTGAAGAAGGAGGCCATTTGGCCCATCGACCTTGCACTGACCTCAATCCCACCAGATCCTGTCCTGTCCCGTAATTTCTACCCTCCTAATCTCCCTGACATTAAGGGGCCATTTAGCATGGCCAATCAATATAACCTGCACATACTTGGACTGTGGGAGGAACCTGGGAAAAACCCACACAAACAAGGGGAGAACATACAAACTCTATATAGACAGTCACTCAAGTCCAGAATAGAACCTGGGTCCCTAGTGCTATGAGGCAGTAGTGTTAACCACTGTACCACCATGCTGCCCGATGGGCTGAATGGCCTAATTCTGCTCTTATATCTTATGGCCTTAGGAAAGTTGAAGCCACTTGCAAAGCTCAGCCCTAATGTTATTCAGTAAGATTAAAGATTCCATCTGGCATATTTTTGATGTGAGTGACTTTGAGCGGTTGAAACATTTTGATCCACTGCATGCGATCACCCAGAGGTTCCCTAGAGGGCACAGTTAGAGGGAAGTGGGGCAGTCAAATCAATCTCAACACCCTTTTGATGGTCAGGGGAAGAATCCCTTCCTACTCACTTTGCACAAATTCCATCTGCAAAGTGTGGACAGATGTGAAGTCCTTTTGGAGTGAGTGTCCCGTTGGGAGTCACAGCCTAGGTTTATACATCAAGCAGAGATGGTCACCGAGAAGACCTTGTCTGCGGCTGGAATTCCCTGGTGCTGCCCCAGTGAATGGACTGTTGGCTGGATCGCCAAATTCTCCATTCTTGCTGGCAAGCGGGATGGGCACAGACGAGATGGGAGAATCCCACCCGGAGTAACAGAGAGTAATGGGGGGGATTGTTGGAGCAAAATGAGAACTTTTGGAATAATGGTGGGTAAATGGAGTCTCAGTGGGCCATTAGAGAAACATTGATCTGTCAGAGAAATGGAGGGCCAGTAAAGTAATAATGGGCCATTGGAGAAACAGGGGAGACATTAGAAACAATAATAATGGGGATGTATTTTCTGAAGATTATTCACTTCACACCTTATATTATTGAATTATTATTATAATTTATTATAATTATTATAATTCATAAATAAGTTGTCCTAAATACTGTAATATTATCACTACTTTCCAATATATTTACTCATAATCTTAATAACAATTTACATACTCAACCTACCCACCCTTTTCCACATAATCTCTCTCCTATTCCCCCTCACTCAGTAGGGAGTAGGAGAGGAACTTCTTCACTCAAAGGGTGGTGAATCTCTGGAATTCTCTGCCCGTTGAAGTGGTGGAGGCTGCCTCGCTAAGTATATTTAACCACGGGTAGATAGGTTTCTGATAGACAGGGGAATTAAGGGTTATGGGGAGAAAGCGGGAAAGTGGAACTTATCCACTTCAGATCAGCCATGATCTTATTGAATGGCGGGGCAGGCTCGAGGGGCTAGATAGCCTACTCCTGCTCCTATTTCTTATGTTCTTCTGTTCCCTTCCTTAGAATCTCAGCTTTACATTGACATAATTTCCAATATGTTCATAATTTTAAATATGATTTCTATTTATTTAAAACTGGCCTAATTCTTTCCACACTTGCCAGATCAAGCCAAGACTCACATTAGAAGAGATATAAAAATTTAGAACTCAGAAGGTCCTGTGCTAGACGTAAGAGATAGATCGATGGTGCTTGAAACCAGGGATAATGGCTTCACGATAAATCACTTTGTTTATCCGGGGCGGGCAGGGTGGCACCATGGTTAGCACTGCTGCTTCACAGTGCCAGGGACCCGGGTTCGATTCCCAGCTTGGGTCATTGTCTGTGTGGGACCTGCATGGTTTTCCTCCGGGTGCTTCAGTTTCCTCCCACAATCCGAAAGACATGCTGATCAGATGCATTGGCCGTGCTAAATTGTCCCTTAGTGTACCTGAGCAAGTGCCGGAGTGTATTGACTCGGGGGTTTTCACAGTAAGTTCATTAAAATGATGATGTAAGCCTAATTATAGAACATAGACCATTACAGCTTAGTACTGGCCCTTCGGCCCTCGATGTTGCGCTGACATAAGAACATAAGAACATAAGAAATAGGAGCAGGAGTAGGCCATCTGGCTCCTCGAGCCTGCCCCGCCATTCAATAAGATCATGGCTGATCTGTCGTGACTCAGCTCCACCTTCCCGCCCTCTCCCCATAACCCTTAATCCCCTCTCTTATCAAAAACCCATCAACCCGTTTCTTAAAAATATTTAGCGAAGCAGCCTCCACCACTTCAACGGGCAGAGAATTCCAGAGATTCACCACCCTTTGAGTGAAGAAGTTCCTCCTCAACTCTGTTCTGAACCGCCCCCCCTTTATCTTGAGGCTGTGCCCCCTAGTCCTACTGTCTTTTTTGAGCGGGAAGAGTCTCTCCACCTCTATCCTATCCATCCCATTCATCATCTTATACGTCTCAATGGAACCAGTGGAACCAATCTAATGACCCTCTAACCTAAACTATTCCAATGTCACCCATATGTCTATCCACTGACCATTTGAACGCCCTTAAAGTTGGCGAGCCCACAACTGCTGCAGGCAGGGCATTCCACGCCCTTACTACCCTCTGAGTAAAGAACCTACTTCTGACATCTGTCCTATAATTACCACCCCTCAATTTAAAGCTATGTACCCTCGTGTTAGCCATAAATTATGATTAATATAAAACTTTACTCATGATCTGGTTCACTGACAGTGGATAGCAATTGAATCTCTCACTGTGTGTGCTTTCTGCTTCAAATTTACGAAAAATTGCCATGAAGGGGACACAGTAGCAGTGGACATTCACAAGATTGATCACACACTGTAAGAAAGGATGGCCCGAGACATGGTACGTTGGCGATACCATGCAGATGCAATGGACAAATAAACACCGCTCGACAAACACCAGGCAAGAGTGTTCTTTTCCTGTTGGGGAACACTTCAGCAATAACGGGCATTCAGCCTCTGATTTTTGGGTAAGCGTTCTCCAAGGTGGCCTCCAAGACTTATGACAACGCAGAATCACCGAGCAGAAACCGATAGCCAAGTTCTGCACACGAGGACGGCCTCAACCGGGATCTTGAGTTCATGTCACACTATCTGTAACCCCACCATTTGGCCTGGGTTTGCAAAATCTCACTAATTGTCCTGAGACAATTCATATCTCTTTAACCTGTACTTAACCCTCTCTCCACTCACATTGTCTGTCCCTGTAAAGACTTGCATTCCGACCATTATCTTGCAACTGTGTCAGCAACTCTATGTGCCCTGTTTGTGAACCCAACTCTCCACTCACCTGTTAAAGGAGCAGTGCTCCGAATGATTGCGATTTCAAATAAATCAAGTCTCACAACACCAACTTAAAGTCCAACCTTGGGTCACTGAGCCCATGTAGAGTTTGCACTTTCTCCCCATGCCTGCATGAATTTCCTTCGGGGGCTCCAGTTTCCTCTCTCAGTCCAAAAAGACCCTCTAACCTAAACTATTCCAATGTCACCCATATGTCTATCCACTGACCATTTGAACGCCCTTAAAGTTGGCGAGTCCACAACTGCTGCAGGCAGGGCATTCCACGCCCTTACTACCCTCTGAGTAAAGAACCTACTACTGACATCCGTCCTATAATTACCACCCCTCAATTTAAAGCTATGTACCCTCGTGTTAGCCATAAATTATGACTAATATAAAACTTTACTCATGATCTGGTTCACTGACAGTGGATAGCAATTGAATCTCTCACTGTGTGTGCTTTCTGCTTCAAATTTATGAAAAATTGCCATGAAGGGGACACAGTAGCAGGTTAGGTCAATTGGCCATGCTAAATAGACCCTCTTGAGGGGAATTGCTTGATAGGGCGGACGCAACACGGTTTCATTAAAGGGAAGTCGTGTCTGACAAATTTACTGGAGTTCTATGAGGATGTGTCTAGGGCAGTGGATGGAGGAGAGCCGGTGGATGTGGTCTTTCTGGATTTTCAGAAGGCGTTTGACAAGGTACCTCACAAGAGGTTATTGCAGAAGGTCAGGGGACATGGAGTTGGGGGTAGGGTGTTAGCGTGGATAGAGGATTGGTTGTCAAATAGGAGGCAGAGAGTGGGGGTCAATGGATGCTATTCGGATTGGCGGTTGGTGACTAGTGGGGTGCCCCAGGGGTCGGTGCTGGGGCCTCAGCTATTTACCATTTATATAGATGATCTGGAGGAGGGAACCGAGTGCAGGGTGTCGAAATTTGCTGATGACACCAAGATTGGGGGAAAGGCAAATTGTGCGGAGGGTGTGGAGAGTCTGCAGAAGGATCTAGATAGGCTGGGCGAATGGGCCAGGAAATGGCAAATGGAATTTAATGTTGGCAAGTGTGAGGTGGTCCACTTTGGTAGGAGGAATGGTAGGAAGGACTATTACTTACGGGGCGAAAAACTGCAGCAGGCGACGGTGCAGAGGGACCTCGGGGTCCTTGTGCATGAGTCGCAAAAACCCAGCTTGCAGGTGCAGCAGGTGGTCAGGAAGGCGAATGGGATGCTGGCCTTCATAGCGAAGGGGATTGAATATAAAAGTAGGGAGGTCTTGCTGCAGCTGTACAGGGCATTGGTGAGGCCGCAGCTGGAGTACTGTGTGCAGTTTTGGGCGCCGCACCTGCGCAAGGATGTTTTGGCCCTGGAGGGAGTGCAGAGGAGGTTTACTCGGCTGATACCGGAGTTGAGGGGATTGAGCTATGAGGAGAGGCTGAATAAACTAGGCTTGTACTCGTTAGAGTTTAGAAGAATGAGGGGAGATCTCATTGAGACGTATAAGATGATGAATGGGATGGATAGGATAGAGGTGGAGAGACTGTTCCCGCTCAAAAAAGACAGTAGGACTAGGGGGCACAGCCTCAAGATAAAGGGGGGGCGGTTTAGAACAGAGTTGAGGAGGAACTTCTTCACTCAAAGGGTGGTGAATCTCTGGAATTCTCTGCCCGTTGAAGTGGTGGAGGCTGCCTCGCTAAATATTTTTAAGAAACGGGTTGATGGGTTTTTGATAAGAGAAGGGATTAAGGGTTATGGGGAGAGGGCAGGAAGGTGGAACTGAGCCACGACAGATCAGCCATGATCTTATTGAATGGCGGGGCAGGCTCGAAGGGCCAGATGGCCTACTCCTGCTCCTATTTCTTATGTTCTTATGTTCTTATGTTCTTGTGTTAGGGGGATTAGCAGGGCAAATAGGTGGGGTTATGGGAATAGGACCTGGGTGGGATCGTGGTTGGTACAGATGCTATGGGCGTCCTTTTGCACTGTAGGGATTCTCACAACACCAACTTAAAGTCCAACACTTACTGTGCTTACCCCAGTCCAATGCCAGCATCTCCACATCAAATATAGAGTGACATTAATCATTACTAGTACTCACCCCGCACTAATGCTTACTTTAAGAACATAAGAAATAGGAGCAGGAGTAGGCCATCTAGCCCTTCCAGCCTGCCCCACCATTCAATAAGATCATGGCTGATCTGAAGTGGATCAGCTCTACTTTCCCGCTTTCTCCCCATAACCCTTAATTCCCTTGTTTCTCAGAAACCTATCTACCCGTGACTTAAATATATTCAGCGAGGTAGCCTCCACCACTTCAACGGGCAGACAATTCCAGAGATTCACCACCCTTTGAGTGGAGAAGTTCCTCCTCAACTCCGATCTAAACTTCCTCCCACTTATCTTGAGCTCTGTCCTCTAGTCCTGCTATAGAACATAGAACATAGAACATTCCAGCACAAACAGGCCCTTCGGCCCTCGAGTTGCACCGATCACATCAACCCCACCAATCTATAGACCTATCTATAACCCTCAATCCCATTAAACCCCATATACTCATCCAGAAGTCTTTTAAAAGACCCCAGCGAGTTCGCCTCCACCACCGATGACGGCAGCCGATTCCATTCACTCACCACCCTCTTTCTAAGCGGGAAGAATCTCTCTACCTCTACCCTATCCATCCCCTTCATTATCTTATATATCTCTATAAAATCCCCCCTCAGCCTTCTACACTCCAACGAGCACAGACCCAGTCTATTCAGTATCTCTTCATAGTCCAACCTCCTCATCTCCAGTATCAGCCTAGTGAATCTCCTCTGCACTCCCTCCAAGTCCAATATATCCTTGGGCAAGTACGGTGACCAAAACTGCACACAGTACTCCAGCTGCAGCCTCACCAGTGCCCTACAGTGCAGAAACAGGCCCTTTGGCCCATCGAGTCTGCACCGAACACAATCCCACCCAGATCCTATCCCCATATCCCTACACATTTACCTGCTAATCCCTCTAACCTACACATCCCAGGACACTAAGGGGCAATTTTAGCATAGCCAATGAACCTAACCCGCACATCTTTGGACTGTGGGAGGAAACCGGAGCACCCGGAGAAAACCCACGCAGACACGAGGAGAATGTGCAAACTCCACACAGGCAGTGACCCGAGCCGGGAATCGAACCCAGGACCCTGGAGCTGTGAAGCAGCAGTGATAACCACTGTGCTACCGTGCCGCCCATAATTATATTCTGTAACAATGACAATAGCATGGCTGGAAATCTGGCCAAATAACTAGACATTAAGTACCTACCAGTTTTTTCAATAAAACTGTCTGGAAGAAGACGCAGTGACTTCAGATACTTAGGGGTAGCTGCTGAGAGTGACATGATTTCCCCGACACCCTCATGGAAACCTTCATTTGCCCCATCTCGAAGCAAGTAGGGTTGCTGTGCATATTCCATGTCGTACTGTATGTGGCCCATTTCATGGTGGATAGTTAAGAAATCTTCCATCGTCACCTTGGTGCACATTTTAATCCTGGAGTTAGAAACAAAACATGTATTTCTTCTGTAGCGCAGGATGAATTTATCTCCTGTTCATTGTCACAGATTCACCTCCAAAATGCAGATTTTGGTCTCAACCTTTTTCTTAATCACAGTTCTTTCTTCATTAGGTTGTAAACGGATCATTTTTAGTCATAATTGATCAATAATTAGTTAATTCACAGAAAAAGCCAGAGCTCACTTTCATATCTAAAGTAGAATGGAACTCATCCCAGAGAAGTAAGAAAATTGAGTGACTAAATTGAAACAAACAGGGCCCCAGACACGGTAAGAATTCCTGTTCACCATTTGGGTGAATAATAAGTGCAATGTTTATTTAAATATCACTATAATACAGAGGCCTACAGCCTCATGGCTCTCTGTCTGCTTCCAGGATCAAATTGGCTGGACAAGCCCCGAATCCCTCACCCTGATTGGTTACCTGGCTCATGTGACCCCGGCCCAAGTTTGACCCCAGTCCCTGATTGGCTACCCGGGTCACGTGATGCTCTCTGCAGCTCAACCTTTAAAGGGACATGTTTAAGGAAGAAACTGTCCCTACTCGTGAAAGAATCGAGGTTACAGAGGTAAATAGTAGAACAAGCAATAGCGATATGAGGAAAATGTTAGGGTCTAGAATGTTCTGTCTGAAGGTTCAGTGGAGGCAGAAGCATTCAAAGGGTTATCTGAAAAAGGAGAATATGCAGGGTTACATGGAGAATGGAACTGGGTGAGTTTCTCATTTGGAGAGCTAGTACAGGCACAATGTGCCAAACGGCCTCCATCTACACTGTAATAAATCCGTGCTTCTAAATGTTGCAGGGTGGAGAGACATGATGCCAAATGTGGATTTCTTCACTGAAATCTCTCATTTCAGCTGGGTAACCGGTGCTGAAGGGATATAACTGTGCAGGAGAGGCCCAGAATGTGGAGCACTGCAGAGATCTTGGGGCTGGAGGAGGCTTCAGGTGAACAGAAAGACATTTGCCAGAACTTTCCGGCCGTTCACATCGGCGGGATTCTCCAGTCCTGCTGCAGGGAATGGAGATCTGGTCGAGCACCAAATTTTCCATCCTTGCTTGCAGCGCTGGCAGACTGTGAACAGCCAGAACATTCCGGCAATGCCATTGAAGGCCTATGAAAAGAAAGACGAACGTATTGAAAATGAGGGAATGCCAGCGAGCACAAGGCTGACGTAGAAATGGGACATGATGTGAGTCGGGGAATGGGCAGCAGATTTTGGGATGCCCGTGAGTCTTTAGAGGGTGGAACTTGATTGGGTAGCAAGATGAGCACTGGGATAGTTGTGTCTTGAGGCAGATAAAGCATGGATGAAGATTACTTCAGAAGATGGGCTGCGGCAGGATAGAGATGAACAAAGAGGCAGATGTTGGCAGTCTTGATGGCACAAGGGTTCAAATGTAGCATTAAGGTTTATTCAAATTGAGGCAGTGACTAGGGATTGGAGGTTGTAGGGGGGAATCAAAGGCAATTGCTCTTCCCAATATTTACCCCACTGAAGTAGAAATTAACATTTCGTACCCTACAAACAGGAGGAGAAATATTTATTTCGATGGATTATACAATGCAAAGTGATGAAATTTAATGGAAAGTTTGTAAATATTTTGCATGTTAATATTAATAAAAAGCTGAAGAGCTCAGTATTTTTTCCAATCCCCAGCAGTTACTGTTGTTAATAGTTCGTAAATTATATTGTTAAGATAAACAAGAGAAGGGTGTTGTTAAACCAAGTATATTGAGTACGTATAAATCGGTTTCCTAGCATGCATCATCAGCCCTGGAAATGACATTTTAGTTTAGTCAGGTTTCCTTTGAAGTTATGATTGTTTTGTTATAATGCCCCACCAGGGGCTATCACCCCTCTTTAAGTTATTTATTTTATTGATTAATTTTCTGTTCAGAACAGCATATAAAATGCTGGAATACATCACCAGCCCAGCAGTGATAGTTTGGTTTGATTACCTCGGTTTCCTTTGTAAGTTTTATTTCTGTTACAGTGCCCCGTCATGTGCTGTCACCCCCCCCATTCATTTATTTTATTGATCTACCATTTTATTTTAAAACAGCATTTAAAATGGGGACATCTGGGACACTGTGTGTGTGTTTGTGTGCGTGTGTGTGTGTGTATGTGTGTGTGTGTATGTGTGTGTGTGTATGTGTGTGTGTGTATGTGTGTGTGTGTATGTGTGTGTGTGTGTGTGTGTGTGTGTGTGTGTGTGTGTGTGTGTGTATGTGTATGTGTGTGTGTGTGTGTGTGTGTGTGTGTGTGTGTGTGTGTGTGTGTATGTGTGTGTGTGTATGTGTGTGTTTGCGGGTGTGTGTGTGCATGTATGTGTGCATGTATGTATGTGTGTGTGTGCATGTGTGTGTGTGCATGTGTGCATGTATGTGTGCATGTATGTGTGTGTGTATGTATGTGCGTGTGTGTGTATGTATGTGTGTGTATGTATGTGTGTATATGTGTGTGTGTGTGCATGTATGTGTGTGCATGTATGTGTGCGTGTGTGTGTGTGCATGTATGTGTGCATGTATGTGTGCATGCTTGTGTGGAGAGCTGTGAGACTGGACAAGGTCACTACATTCTCTCAATAAAGTAAAACCCTGGGCAGAATTTATCCGTCCTGCCCATTACAGGAATTAGAGTAGGCAGAGGGGTGGACTGTGCATTAACCTCGGGCAGGAATCTCCTGCCTTGGAGCGAGCACAGACAGAAAATCCTGCCCTGTGTGTTTGTCCTGCCTTCATTGGCGGCCGTTCTATATAATCTGTACCTGAAGTCCACTCCATTGCCCAGGTCCCACGCTGATGGATGGCAGACAACCTTTCGGCCATCAGTGGGTTTCTCGATCATGGAATTATTCCAGAAATGATCATTCATCGGTTTAAGGCCTAAAGATTGAAAGAATGCATCTGCTTTCTGGAACATTTTCACCGGATTCCATTTCTAAAATGACAAGGACAGGAGTCAAACGTTAGCAATTAAGACAGTAAGGAATCTGCCCCTTCTCCACAGTCAAACAATTGTGGGGTTTAGAGAAACCTTAACATGAAAGAGAGCAAGGTAGTAGAATAAATCTACATCGATACCTTGAATTGGCAAAATCAATTTAAAAGAATGTTCCGTCTATCATACAATGAATAATGCAGTCAACAAGTTTCCATGTCAGTCTTCTGCTGGGCAATGAATCCCCAAAGATTTAGCAGATTATGTCAAGTCGCATGTTCCTACAGCTACTTACAATAGGTAATGTACTGACCTCACACAACCAATCTCAAAACACAGTGTCCAATGTTACTTGTGATTCCACAGTTGGACAGCATTTGCTAAATAATCCTGAGTGTGCTAAGAATTACTCACAACCAATTTAAGACTATCAGTGGGGCTTGCAGTGCAATGCATGGTAGAAGCTACATATATTGATACAAAGGGTCCTGTCCTCTGCAGGCAGAAAGAACAAGTACACATGGTGCACTTGTTTTAACTAAACAAAATAGGCAACAACCATTCTTTGGTTCATTCGCCACGGCAATCAGAGCCAACCTGGTTTGAATTTAAACAGACTTGTCAGTGAACTATCAGTTATCTGTTAACTGGTACCTTCTCCAAGGCAAGACCTCTACCAATCAGATTCCACATGCTAACCAATCAGCACTCTTTTCTCAAAAAATATAAACTGCCACATTTTACATTTGGTATTCTTGTGGATTGTCCTGATGAGTGTAAGAGGAAAAACTTCGACAGCATGTGTCTTTTTCAGTGTGTTTCAAATTGAATTACCTGTGTTTGCCAATTACTTAAAAAAGAAGTATGGAGTAACACTTTTAATATAATTTGTTTTATTTCAGTTTATTTATTCGTGTCACAAGTAGGCTTACATTAACATTGCAATGCTAGGTTTACATTAACTATTGTGAAAATCCTCTAATTGCCACACTCCAATGGCTGTACACAGAGGGAGAATTTAGCATGGCCAATGCACCGAACCAGCGTGTCTTTCACAATGTGGGAGGAAACCAGCGCACCCAAAGGAAATCCATGCGGATACGGGGAGAAAGTGCAAACTCCGCATAGGCAGTGATCCAACCCGGCAATCGAACCTGGGTCCCTGGCGCTGTGACTAAAACCTGGTGTTGTCAGACTTTTTGCTGTGAAGCAACAGTACTAACCACTGTGTCACCTTGAATCGGTGATACAAGGGTAATTATTTTTTACTGTACTTCTTAATTGTAATATGCCTTAGCATTTTTAATCGAGAGGCCCCAGGTTATGGGAAATGGATAGAAATCCCACCATGGCAGCTGGTAGAACTCCAATTCAATTAATAATTCTGGAATATAAAGCTAATCTCAGTAATGGTGACCATGATAACTATCAGCAATTGTTAAAAACCCATCTGGTTCATTGATGTCCTTTATGGAAGGAAATCTGCCGTCCTTACCTGGTCTGACCTGCATGTGACTCCAGTACCACAATAATGTGGTTGACTCTTACCTGCCCTCTGAAATGGGCTAGCAAAGGGTTAAAAAGTGCCAGCCTTGCCAGCGATGCCTATTTCCCATGAAAGAATAAAACCTGAACAGGAGACATGAAGTTAAGTTTCGTAATTGTAACACTGTGGCAGTCACACTGCTTGCAATTCTGATCCAACTTGGTGGTGTCAGGATAGACTGGACCATGTGACATCTGTGACACGTACAGTACATCAGGGATGATTGACCAGTCAGCCTGTCCCATCATAGAGAACTTCTCGCTTGAGACCAGATAACCCTCACAGCCACAGTAAGCAGGGTAACCCTATTGGAGAAGCAGTGGGAATCTCATCATGGCTTTCTCTGTTGATGTTATAGTCTGTGCTGGTTAAACTCTTAACGACATCATCAGCACACATTGGTGACCAGCCCCGCCCCACCAATACCATGGTAAATTTGTAACTTCACCCTCTGGCTATGCAAACGCACAAATGTATTAAATTTGGTACTTTTTTCTTCCAACCAGTCCAATTGAAGTAATTGTATTTGATATAGTTCAATTAAATGTTGTGACATGCTTAGTTGGAGTGGGTTAGGTTAGTTGGCAAGACAGTTCGTGTGTGGGACAGAATAAAGCCAATAGCATGGAATTCAATCCCCATTCCAACTGAGGTAGGCCTCAGGCCTAGTTCCTCACAACGTTCTGTTGTACTATCACAACATAAGTCATGATTCAATGACATCAAATTGGAGGATTTATTTCAAAGACTAACAACACCTTTAATATTGGAGGGGCTATGTCTATTTTAATTCTTTGATGGGGGGGGTGTGGGCTGACGCTGGCTGACCCAGCACTCATCACCCATCTCCAATTGCCCGGGAGGAGGAGGTGGAAGCTTGGCAATCAACATACCTGTCTGTTCATTTCGGATGTCACATCGATGTCTTCCTCTGCTGGATATGGAATTGACAAAGGATACAGATTTCCCCAAAATCTTCCCCACATGTCACCTGGAGATGTATGAGAATTGAGATTGGAATATCCCTCAGGTACCTGTGCATTAAACTGTGCCCACTGCATATTATACGCCACGTTTACACGACCCAGGAACCAACGCGGGGCAGGCCCCATACTGTAAGGGCCTAGTGAGGTCTGACGAAGGCCAGAACGTTCTGGCACCATGGTGACGGCGGGCCCTGCCATGGGAGATGCAGCACACCAGCCAAAAGCCTATTGACTTGAACAGGGCCAGACAATCCTGAGAATGGGCAGGCCCAGAAGATCCAGACCAAAGTAACAATGTCATACATCAAGACTGCACACTATGAAAAGGTGACCTTTTACTGGCTCCATATTTATCCATCTGCACTTACGTGGCCTTTTCATTACAGGCACAGATTCAAGGAAGAAGGAAATTTAGATAGCACCATTCTTGGCTTCAAGATATATCACAAAGTCACAGTCAATTAAGTTACTTCAAAGTATCCTTATTGTTATAATGTAGAAAGCAGAGCAACTTATTCAAAGCAAGATCCCCGCCCCCAAATAGCATTATAGTACTATTTGGATCATTTGTTTTCTTTCAGTGGAGTTTTTTTTGAGGCCTAAGTGTTGTTCCAGTCACTGCTTCCACAATCTGACTCGCCCACTATTTAGCATTAGCAACTATGTGGCACTCCCTCAGCGCTACGCTCAAGCCACTGGAGTTGGGCTCAAGCCAAAAGCCCACACTCCGACAGCTGGATATTTTGTTGTATCTGCGTCTGCCAAGCACTTCACACATCAAACCGCAGCAACTCTGCTATCGGGGTCCATCCTGATTATCAGGCAGCTATTGTGGTTCTTTGCTCTTTGGGGATTAAAAACAATGTGTTGATGTTGAATGAGTGGAGAATGAGAGAACAACCCATGCTGACCATTGCCGCACAGATATCCCAGAGCAACACAACCCCAGTGATGCAGTTCATTGGCAAGTTTGCGTGCTGCTATTCTATCTCTCTCTCTCCCCAGAGTGTCTCTGACAGACAGTGTGACATTGATTCATCAGGACTTGTTAATGTTCCTTTCTTCTCTGACTTACTAATATCAGCCAGGTGATGCTTGATTCTAGCTGGGAATAAATAAGATTGGAAATGAAGACTTTTGCTCCATTATTGTTGTTGCTGTATTTCAGTTAATATCCTGGGGTTTTTACACTCTGGGACATCCTGGGTAAATACTAATCAGTACAAACACAAGGAAGGCACATCTCAATTATTTAAAAAGAAAATCCCTTTCTAATATAAAAAGGACAGCTGTCAATGTAACTGGTAGTTTGCAAGTTGAAACAGTCTCGAGTGCTCACATGTGGGTGGCTGGAGATCTCATGTTCACTATTGGACACCTCATGGTTTGTCTGAATGTGTGCAGACAGTTCAGCAGACCCCCTCTCCCATGCCACCACCTCCTGCCACCCTGCACCCCTCCCCCCCCATTAGATCTTAGACTCCTGTACAAAGAATCAGGCCAGAAGTGTGAGCAGATGAACCAAAAAATATCCTGAGACACCCAGCTCAACGTAAATCCAGCAGTGTGCAGAGAAAAGTGCTGTAGTATGCTTGGAAGCAATCGGAGCATGACTTCACTAGAAAGGAAGTGTGCCATGCCATCCAGTTTCAGTTTCACTTTCACTGTCGGCAGAACACACACGCACAGCTCTGCAACTCACATGTCTTCAAACTTTTTCTATCTGTGTGTATTTGTTCACATGTGAGTAGCGTTAACAGATCAATCCACAGCACGTTTACCCAATCCCTCACGAGTGAGTGGTGCCTTTATATCATAACTAAAAATGCAACAATCAGAAGCTGAGGACCTGTCTCTTCATGTAGTGGCATTCAATTAGTATCTGAATTTCACACTGACTCCGTCAACACCATCTCACATAGACTGGCCATGGGTGGGTACGAATAATGGAGATAATCGAACAGACCGTTCTGGATAACGTTGCTTTAAATCTAATCATTCCTTCCCAATCTTGGATCACTAGCAATTCTAAACCAAGGGTAGTGAGGGCATGGAATGCCCTGCCTGCAACAGTTGTGGACTCGCCAACTTTAAGGGCGTTCAAACGGTCAGTGGATAGGCACATGGATAACATTGGGATAGTTTAGGTTAGAGGGTCATTAGATTGGTTCCACTGGTCGGCGTAACATCGAGGGCCAGAGGGCCTGTACTGCGCTGGAATAGAACCATAGAACCCTACAGTGCAGAAACAGGCCCTTCAGCCCATCGAGTCTGCACCGAACACAATCCCACCCAGACCCTATCCCCATATCCCTACACATTTACCTGCTAATCCCTCTAACCTACACATCCCAGGACACTAAGGGGCAATTTTAGCATAGCCAATGAACCTAACCCGCACATCTTTGGACTGTGGGAGGAAACCGGAGCACCCGGAGAAAACCCACGCAGACACGAGGAGAATGTGCAAACTCCACACAGGCAGTGACCCAAGCCGGGAATCGAACCCAGGACCCTGGAGCTGTGAAGCAGCAGTGCTAACCACTGTGCTACCGTGCCGCCCAATGTTCTATGTTCTATGAATTCGGACAGGGTCCTCACACAGGAATCTGTGGCAGGGTTGTAAATGGGTGAAGTATGTACAAGTGCATCAGTTATTCTCCCAAACGTTACTAACACAGGAAACAGGAAATTCTCAGAGTGTGGAGAGCACCTTGGAACAAGCTTACCCAATAAATGAGCAGGGAGACATCCTGTTGGGCTGATACGTTCTGCTCCAAAAGTCTCTCTGAGTTTCGCTCTCACATACGCATGGAGTTCTTTGTAAAGCGGCATTATCTGATGGTGCCATGGGAACACAATGTTGGTAATGTTAGATTAATCAACTACCCAGAAGGTTCACGCAGTGAAATATATAAACATGATTCAGCATTGCATCAACACTTTCAATCCTGACCGTGGTTAGTTTGGAAACTGACATGACACACCCGCAGAACTCCTGTAACGTTCCCATTCTCTGATAGAGTATTGGTGACCACATGGACATATGATGCTGGGGGTGATTTTCCCACCCCTTCAGTCAATTGGCACCCTTGGCTGGCTAAGTAGGGACCACCTAAGGACACATTTCACAACCGTGGGTCTGGAGGTGTTGGGGGATGGGGGGGGGGGGCGGGGAGTGTGCCCATACTGCGTGGGCACACTGCCAGGAGCTTCCTATGGGCTGGGGAGATGATGTGACCTTCATGGCGCACAAAATAAATCCACCATGTCTTCATTATTTGGACTTTATTTGGCCCTTAATGAGGGCCCTGATCAGCGACACACTACATGCAGGTGGATAGACCTACAAACTTCTGCTGAGATGTTGGGGGTCGGGAAAGCAGGAATTCCACCCTCCCCACCACCCTCGCTGGTTACACTCTTCTGTTTAAGTTAAGACAAAAAAACTGGTGAATCTGGCATCAGCCAGAAACAAAGGCTTTCCTCCAGAATCCAGCCAGATTTCCGCTCCACCGGGATCACCACAGCGTTCACTTGTTCTATTGTTCCGTGTCTGATATTGGGCGGGACTTTCCTCCCCCTCTATGGTGTGTTTTGGGCAGGAGGCGGAGCTACTCGCTGGTGGGAGGCGGAGCTACTCGCTGGTGGGAGGCGGAGCTACTCGCTGGTGGGAGGTGGAGCGAATCGCTGGTGGGAGGCGGAGCTACTCGCTGGTGGGAGGCGGAGCTACTCGCTGGTGGGAGGCGGAGCTACTCACTGGTGGGAGGTGGTGCCACTCAATGGCGATGGGATCTTATGGTGCCTGCTGTTGTCAATTGGGATTCCTGTTGAACACCGCTTTGGCACTAGGAAATCTACAGCAGGAGTGCACCATTGATGGGACAGTGAGATCCTGCCAGCAAGAACGGCAGCAAGATTTCAGCTTGTATGTGTCTTTTGGCTAGTCCCTGTTCTGGGCGTTGTTTGTAAGGATGTGGAGATACTGGCGTTGGACTGGGGTAAACACAGTAAGAAGTCTCACAACACCAGGTTAAAGTCCAACAGGTTTATTTGGTAGTAAACATCACTAGCTTTCGGGGCTCTTCCCCTTCGTCAGGTGAGTGGGGAGTTCTGATCACAAACAGGGTATATAGAGACACACACACAGTTTACAGAATACTGATTAGAATGCGAGTCTTTACAGCTAATCAAGTCTTAAAGATGCAAATAGTGTGAGTGGAGATAGCATTAAGCATAGGTTAAAGAGATGTGTATTGTCTCCAGACAGGACAGTTAGTGAGATTTTGCAAGCCCAGGCAAGTCATGGGGGTTACAAATAGTGCGACATGAACCCAAGATCCCTGTTGAGGCCGTCCTCATGTGTGCGGAACTTGGCTATCAGTCTCTGCTCAGCGACTCTGCATTGTCATGTGTCGAGAAGGCTGCCTTGGAGAACGTTTGCCCAAAGATCAGAGGCCAAATGCCCCATGACCGCTGAAGTGTTCCCCAACAAGAAGAGAACAGTCTTGCCTGGTGATTGTTGATCAGTGTTCATTCATCCGCTGTTGTAGCGTCTGCATGGTCTCCCCAATGTACCATGCCTCAGGACACCCTTCCCTGCAGCATGTCAGGTAGACAACATTGGCCGAGTTGCAAGAGTATTGCAAGAGTATGTACCATGTACCTGGTGGATGATGTTCTCACGTGAGATGATGGCATCCATATCAATGATCTAGTACATCTTGCAGAGGTTGCAGTGGCAGGATTGTGTGGTGTCGTGGTCACTGTTCTCTTGGGTAGTGCTGCGGACAATGGTCTGTTTGAGGTTGTGCAGTTGTTTGAAGGCAAGAAGTGGGGGTGTGGCGATGGCCTCGGTGAGATGTTTATCTTCATCAATGATATGTTGAAGACTCCGGAGAAGATGCCGTAGTTTCTCCGCTCCGGGGAAGTACTTAACGGTGAATGGTTCTCTGTCTATTGTGATCCGTGTTTATCTCCTGAGGAGGTTGGCGCGGTTTTTCACTGTGGCACGTCAGAAATGTTGATTGATGAGTCGAATGCCATATCCTGTTCTTATGAGGGCGTCTTTCAGCATCTGGAGCTGTCTGTTGCGATCCTCCTCATCTGATCAGATCCTGTGTGTATGGAGGGCTTGTCCATAGGGAATGGCTTCTTTAAGCTGATAAGAGTGGAAGCTGGAGAAATGGAGCATCATGAGGTTATCCGTGGGAGTGTGGTATAGTGAGGTGCTGAGGTGACCATCCTTAATGGAGATGCATGTGTCCAAGAGTGCTTACTTACTGTCCTGTCTGGAGACAATACACAGCGCTTTAACCTATGCTTGATGCTATCTCCACTCACATTGTCTGCACCTTTAAGACTTGATTAGCTGTAAAGATTCGCATTCCAATCAATATCCTATAAACTGAGTGAGTGCCCTGTTTGTGATCAGAACTCCCCACTCACCTGAAGAAGGGGCAAAGCCCCAAAAGCTAGTGACGCTTGCTACCAAATAAACCTGTTGGACTTTAACCTGGTGTGGTGAGACTTCTTACTGTGTTGTTTGTAAAGCCAGGGTGCGCCAAGAGAGAATGGGAAATGAAAAAAAAAGCTAGAAATTGGTGCCGTGAACATTTGTAAACACATCAAGTAACTGGTGTGTCATCTCTGCATCCCTCCCAGGCCTAAAGCACAAAGATTCCACATACTCAATCCAGTTGGTACATTTGTTTGTTTAGATATGTTTGTGGATTCGCTGACTGCTGGTGTCAGATGATTCAAAGCTTTTCAGAATCGCACGTGTGAATAAGTATCGACGGAGGAACTGTTAAAGATAAGTAATGGATTTAACCTCTTGAAGTAGACTTTCCACATCCGTCAGAAGACTTTCTCGACTGTACGCGTATTTCCCAACATCATCGGCTTCATAATTTTCCCTCCAGTAATCACCATAGTCTTCATAGCCTTCAGATCAAACAAACCAGCCAACGTTAAATCTCGGAACCCTCACACAAATGCCTAAAGACTCAAACAAGTGTTCTCTGTTACCGTTCATTCTTGCTGCCTTGTTCTTCAACTCTGCATATCCTTCATAGAGTGGCCGCAATTTTTTGCCCACGTTCACTCGCCAGCCTTCCCAGGCCCAGAGTCGCTGGTTGTAATCCTTGCTGTCAGCCATTATCACGGTTAACCCTGAATAAAAGCAACAGCAACGCAGAGTCTTATAAAGGCATCAAAGGACAGACGAGCCGATAAATTCCACCATCAAAACCATGCCCCAGTCTACAATCATTAGTAGCTTCTGGAGATGGATAGTTGACAATTTTCTTAGAATCATTGTATCTTAGAATCAGAGAATCTCTACAGTGCAGGTGAGACCATTTGAGTTTGCACCTACTCCCTGACTGAGCCTCTTACCCAATCTCTCACCCCTGCCCAATCCCCATAACCCCACACATTTCCCATGGCATGTCTGCCTAACCTGATCTTGGGACTGAGGGGCAATTTTAGCATGGCCAATCCAGCTAACCCACACTTCTTTGGACTGTGGGAGGAAACCAGAGTGGAGAGACGCAGAGGGAACATGCAGACTGTGCACAAAGAGTGATCCAAGTCGGGAGTGATCCAAGCTGGGTCCATCGTGCTGTGAGGCAGCGGTGCTAACTATTGTGCCACCGTGCCGCCCCTTCCTAAAGTGTGGTGTCCAGACTGCCAGCAATACCCCTGATCAAGCTGAACCAGTGCTTTATTGAGCTTTAACACAATTTACTCACTTTAGTACAATATGCCTCAATTGCCAAAGGCTAGAATGTGCTATATTTCATAAACCATTCCCTCAGCTAATCCTGCCCCCTTCTATGATTTGTCTAGATACTGGCAGGCCACTCTAATCCTGACAGCTGCTTTGGAATTGTGCTATTTATTTTATCTTGTCCCTCCCCCTTCTCCCTACCTAAATTAATCAGTTCACTCGTCCACATTATCTATCACTTGTCCACCCAATCCTTCTGTCCTTTGTCCTTTTGAGGCTTAACACCATCCTCACAGTGCACAGTACCCCCAAGTTTTGCATGATCCGCAAATATTGAAATTGTTCCCTCTAGCCCCAAGGCTAGGACGTTTATACAAATAAAAACGGAGGTTACTGACCCTAGGGAACCCGACTACAAAACTTCCTCTCAGAGTCTGACTAACTCTTATTCACCACCACTTTGTACCCTATCACCCAACCCACTTTACATCCAATCATGCTCCCTTATGAAGTGATGTTGACAGCCCATATTCTGCTATTATACAATGACTATCAAGCCAGCATAATTTAATATCAACACATGTGTCTCTGAAGGTTTCACAGTCAAATCATTCTACAAATCATCAACTGTGACCAAGCACTTAACCCAGAGTGACACTGTAACAGGAGAATTCTGCACTGTCAGAGGGTCAGTACTGAGGGAGTGCTGCACTGTCAGAGGGTCAGTACTGAGAGAGTGCTGCACTGTCAGAGGGTCAGTACTGAGGGAGTGCTGCACTGTCAGAGGGTCAGTACTGAGGGAGTGCTGCACTGTCAGAGGGTCAGTACTGAGGGAGTGCTGCACTGTCAGAGGGTCAGTACTGAGGGAGTGCTGCACTGTCAGAGGGTCAGTACTGAGGGAGTGCTGCACTGTCAGAGGGTCAGTACTGAGGGAGTGCTGCACTGTCAGAGGGTCAGCACTGAGGGAGTGCTGCATTGTCAGAGGGTCAGTACTGAGGGAGTGCCGCACTGTCAGAGGGTCAGTACTGAGGGAGTGCTGCACTGTCAGAGGGTCAGTACTGAGGGAGTGCCGCACTGTCAGAGGGTCAGTACTGAGGGAGTGCTGCACTGTCGGAGGGTCAGTATTGAGGGAGCGCTGCACTGTCAGAGGGTCAGTACTGAGGGAGTGCCGCACTGTCAGAGAGTCAGTACTGAGGGAGTGCTGCACTGTCGGAGGGTCAGTATTGAGGGAGCGCTGCACTGTCAGAGGGTCAGCACTGAGGGAGTGCTGCACTGTCGGAGGGTCAGTATTGAGGGAGCGCTGCACTGTCAGAGGGTCAGTACTGAGGGAGTGCTGCACTGTCAGAGGATCAGTACTGAGGGAGCGCTGCACTGTCAGAGGGTCAGCAGTGAGGGAGTGTCAGTGTGTGTGTGTCAGTGTGTGTGCCAGTGTGTGTGTGAGTTTGTGTGTGCATGTGTGTGTGTGTCAGTGAGTATATGTGTGTGTGTCAGTGAGTGTGCATGTATGTGTGTGTGTGTCTGTGTGTGTGTGTGCAGACATGGTTATGTATGTGTCAGCGAATGTGTTAGCGAGTGTATGCATATGTCAGTGAGTGTCTATTAGTAAGTGGGTTTTGTGTGTGTGTGTTTGTGTGAGTGGGTGAGAGTGTTTGTATGAGTGTGTGTCAAAGAGTGTGCGTCAAAAAGTGTGTGTCAAAGAGTGTGTGTCAAAGGGTGTGTGTCACTGAAAGTGTGTCAGTGTGTGTGTATGCATGTGTGTGCATGTCAGTGAGTGTGTGACAGTGTATGTGTGACACTGAGTGTGTATCAGTGAATGTGTGTGTGTGTATCAGTGACTGTGTGTGTGTATGTGTCAGTGAGTGTGTATCAGTGTGCAAGCATCAGTAAGTGTGTGTCTTTGTGTGTGTATGAGTGAGTTTGTGTCAGTGAGTGTATGTGTTTGTGTGTTCGTATCAGCGAGTGTGTGTCTGTGTGTAAGTGTCAGTAAGCGTGTGTGTGTGTGTGAGTGTCAGTGAGTGTGTGCATGTATGCTTGTGTGTCAGTGAGTGTGTGTGGTTGTGTGTGTGTGTCAGTGAGTGTGTGTCAGTGTGTAAGCGTCAGTGTGTATATGTGTGAGTGTGTGTGTGTGTGGGTGTGTATGTGTGTGGGTGTGGGTGTGATATGTGGGCAGTGTATCTGGGAGTGTTCTGAGAAATGAGCTTTATATCCAGTACCTGGCTCCAGTTCCAAACAGTGAGAGGGTTCAGCTGGATCACAGACTATCCCCGTGCTGTAGATAGAGACCATTTCATTCTGAATTTCGTTCAGCTGTAATCATAGCAATGAGAAGACAATGAGCATTCTCCCATTCCTCAGGGACATGGTCAGAAAGCTGCCCTTTCCTCCTCTCTCCCTCCTCCAAATAAGCTCGACATTATCCCCACGCCCATCCCACACACACACTCACTGATACACCTCCAGCACCCTCTCCCCACCCAGCACCCACTCCTCACCCAGCACCCACTAGCACCCACCCCCACCCAGCACCCTCTCCCCACCCAGCACCCACCCCCACCCAGCACCCTCTCCCCACCCAGCACCCTCTCCCCACCCAGCACCCTCTCCCCACTCAGCACCCACGACCCACCCAGCACCCACTAGCACCCACCCCCACCCAGCACCCTCTCCCCACTCAGCACCCACGACCCACTCAGCACCCACGACCCACTCAGCACCCAACCCCCCGCCCCACCCAGCACCCACTACCATGTATACTATGACAAATGTTCTTGCTGTCTATGTCAATTGACCAAGGAAAGGGATCAGTGTTTAATCTTTATTGTAACTAATTGACCTATTAAGCAGCGTCTAAGAGGAGATTGTGCTTTTATCTGAAATAGTTGAAGGTGATTTAAAGTTTGGTGTTCGGCCATATCTCTGAGTATTTCCACTAATCCTGCAACTGCTGCAAAGTTCCCTGTGGCAGATCAGTGAGTCAGTATTTGGCTGGTTACTTACGCGTTTCAATTCCTGAGGGGGTAAAACCCCAGATCCTTTGTCCTGAAGCATCTGAAGCTGCAGTTTGATTGTTTTGTTCTTTATGTCAGCGATTTTGAACTTACTGGATTGCTCCGAGATATTTTGATAATAGGCAGACCATTTGCCACCCATTCGGTTCTAGTTAAACAGAACATAGAGACGGCTGTGTTAGATACTGGGCCAGTGAGAGGCCATGATGTGGGTATGCCGGCGCTGGACTGGTGTAAACACAGTAAAAAGTCTGACAACACCAGGTTTTAGTCCAACCGATTTATTTGATAATATTCTCACAAGCTTTCGAGGGGGCTGCCTCTTCGTCAGGTGAATGGAGAGTTCTGGCCTCAGACAGAGCATACAAAGTACAGACAGTTGCTGATTAGAATGCAAATCCTTACACCTAACCTGCTGTTCAAGTCTTAAAGTGGCTGATAATGTGAGTGGAAGGAGCACTGATCACAGTTTAAAGAGATGTGTATTGTCTCCAGACAGTACAGTGAGTGAGGTTTTGCAAACCCAGGCAAGTCACGGGGGTTACAGATAGTGCGACATGAACCCAAGATCCCTGTTGAGATTATCAGCCACTTTAAGACTTGAACAGCAGGTTAGGTGTAAGGATTCGCATTCTAATCAGCAACTGTCTGTGCTTTATATGCTCTGTCTGTCTGAGGTCAGAACTCTCCATTCACCTGACGAAGAGGCAGCCCCCTCAAAAGCTTGTGAGAATATTATCAAATAAATCGGTTGGATTAAAACCTGGTGTTGTCAGATTTTTTACAGTGAGAGGCACGCAGGTTCAATCAGATTCACACTCAGCGGCAACACTTCTTGGGTGCATTCCATTAGCACACCCCCCCCCCCCCCCCACACTTATGGTTCAAAGTTTATTTATTATTCTCACAAGAGGCTTACATTAACACTGCAATTAAGTTACTGTGAAAATCCCTTTGTCGCCACACTCCACAGCCAGTTTGAGTACAATGAGGGAGAATTTAGCAAGGCCAATGCACCTGACAAGTATGTCTTTCAGACTGTGGGAGGAAACTGGAGCACCCGGAGGAAATCCGTGCAGACACGGGGAGAATGTGCAGACTCGGCACAGACAGGAACTCAAGGCCGGATCAAATCAGGGTCCCTGGCGCTGTGAGGCAGCAGTGCTAACCATTGTGCCACCACATAGGGTCATGTGGAGAGCTGGTACTCCTGGAGAATAACATCTTGCATTTATGTGGAATTAAGGGGGAAGAGAGAATGCCCGGGGTACAAAGAACAAAGAGCAACACAGCACGGGAAACAGGCCCTTCAGCCCAACGAGCCGGTGCCACCATTTCAACATTGTGAGTCCTCTCTTCCACCCATGACCCTTGTCTACACTTATGGCACTCCACATTGGAAACCAGATTGAGGGGAGACTAATTTCGGGACAATTTGTTACACCAATCAGCCGAAGAGCACATCTTTGGGGTGTGGGAGGAAACCGGAGCACCCGGAGAAAACCCACGCAAACACAGGGAGAATGCGCAAACTCCCACAGACACAGGCCCAAATCCATGTGTCTGCACAGCAATCAGTGATAGTCACTGAGCTGTCGTCTTGCCCCAGTATCTGGTCCAGTTTAAGCACACACTAACGACATGAAGCACTAGGCAACTCTCGTGCATATTGATTGGTCGACCCATGTTGGACGAGATGGGCTCGAGGAGGAGTTCTTGGAATGCTGCAGGGATAATTTCCTTGAACAGTGTGTGTTGGAGCCGACGAGGGAGCGAGCTATCTTGGATCTGGTGCTATGTAATGAGGCAGGTAGAATTAGGGACCTTGCAGTGAAGAATCCTCTTGGAGAGAGTGATCATTGTATGGTGGAGTTTCTGGTGCAGATGGAGGAGGAGAAAGTGGGTTCCCGGACACGCGTCCTCTGTTTGAATAGAGGGGAGTATGGTAGGATGAGAGAAGAATTGGCGAATGTGGACTGGGGGAGTGCATTGGAAGGTAGGTCTGCTGAGGAGCAGTGGAGGATCTTTAAGGAGATCTTTCTTGGTGCTCAGCAGAAATTTATTCCGATGGTTAAAAAGGACAGTAGGAGGAGAGGTAATAAGCCGTGGATAACGAAGGGGGTGAAGGAAAGTGTTAAATTAAAAGCGGAGAAGTTTAGAGTAGCTAAGAGCAGTGGGCGAGAAGAGGATTGGGAAAGGTTTAAATGTCAACAAAGATTGACAAAGAAATTGATAAAGGAGAAGCTATGAGGCTGGGCTAGCACTTATTATAAAAAAGGATAGCAAAAGTTTTTATAAATATATAAAAAGGAAGAGGCTGGCTAGGGTGAACGTTGGTCCTTTAGAGGATGAGAAAGGGGAGCTGGTAGGGGATGGGGATATGGCTAAGGTCTTGAATAACTTTTTTGTTTCTGTCTTCACGGAGGAGGACGTGAATAATTTGCCGGGTGTTAGCGATGGAAAGGTGGTAGGAATGGAGGGTCTTAATGACATTACTGTTACTAGAGAGGTGGTGCTCGACAGACTGGAGGGGCTGATTGTGGACAAGTCCCCAAGACCGGATGGAATGCATCCGAGGGTTCTGAAAGAAATGGCGGAGGTGATAGTGGATGCCTTGGTGGTTATTTTCCAGACGTCGCTGGATTCTGGGGAAGTGCCGGAAGATTGGAAAATGGCTAATGTTACGCCGTTGTTTAAGAAGGGTGCCAGGCAAAAGGCGGGGAATTATAGGCCAGTTAGTTTAACGTCTGTGGTAGGTAAGATGTTAGAATCGTAATTAAGGAGGAAATAGCGAGGCATCTTGAGGGGAATTGCTTGATAGGGCGGACGCAACACGGTTTCATTAAGGGGAAGTCGTGTCTGACAAATTTACTGGAGTTCTATGAGGATGTGTCTAGGGCAGTGGATAGAGGAGAGCCGGTGGATGTGGTCTTTCTAGATTTTCAGAAGGCGTTTGACAAGGTACCTCACAAGAGGTTATTGCAGAAGGTCAGGGGACATGGAGTTCGGGGTAGGGTGTTAGCGTGGATAGAGGATTGGTTGTCAAATAGGAGGCAGAGAGTGGGGGTCAATGGGTGCTATTCAGATTGGCGGTTGGTGACTAGTGGGGTGCCCCAGGGGTCGGTGCTGGGGCCTCAGCTATTTACCATTTATATAGATGATCTGGAGGAGGGAACCGAGTGCATGATGTCGTAATTTGCTGATGACACCAGACTGGGGGAAAGGCAAATTGTGAGGAGGGTGTGGAGAGTCTGCAGAAGGATCTAGATAGGCTGGGTGAATGGGCCAGGAAATGGCAAATGGAATTTAATGTTGGCAAGTGTGAGGTGGTCCACTTTGGTAGGAGAAATGGTAGGAAGGACTATTACTTACGTGGCGAAAAACTGCAGCAGGCGACGGTGCAGAGGGACCTCGGGGTCCTTGTGCATGAGTCGCAAAAACCCAGCTTGCAGGTGCAGCAGGTGGTCAGGAAGGCGAATGGGATGCTGGCTTTCATAGCGAGGGGGATTGAATATAAAAGTAGGGAGGTCTTGCTGTAGCTGTATAGGGCATTGGTGAGGCCACAGCTGGAGTACTGTGTGCAGTTTTGGGCGCCGCACCTGCGCAAGGATATTTTGGCCCTGGAGGGAGTGCAGAGGAGGTTTACTAGGCTGATACCGGAGTTGAGGGGATTGAGCTATGAGGAGAGGCTGAATAAACTAGGCTTGTACTCGTTAGAGTTTAGAAGAATGAGGGGAGATCTCATTGAGACGTATAAGATGATGAATTGAATGGATAGGATAGAGGTGGAGAGACTCTTCCTGCTCAAAAAAGACAGTAGGACTAGGGGGCACAGCCTCAAGATAAAGGGGAGGCGGTTTAGAACAGAGTTGAGGAGGAACTTCTTCACTCAAAGGATGGTGAATCTCTGGAATTCTCTGCCCGTTGAAGTGGTGGAGGCTGCCTCGCTAAATATTTTTAAGAAACGGGTTGATGGGTTTTTGATAAGAGAAGGGATTAAGGGTTATGGGGAGAGGGCGGGAAGGTGGAGCTGAGCCACGACAGATCAGCCATGATCTTATTGAATGGCGGGGCAGGCTCGAAGGGCCAGATGGCCTACTCCTGCTCCTATTTCTTATGTTCTTATGTTCTTATGAAACATCCAAAAGCAGCCCTCGCACGACCCACCCAGCAAGGGTACATGGGGTCCTTAATTATGCTGCCTACTTTTTCGAAGTAAATGTATACGGAGTCAATGTATGGGGAGCTGGTTTGCATGATGGACTGGGCTACGTTCACAAACTTTTGTAGCTTGTGTGCGATGCAGAGCTAGAGGGGATTACAGTGATAGGAAGAGATGAGGCCATGGAGGGACTTAATGTGAGGGATGAGAGTTTTGAAAATGGAGGCGTGACTGGTTTAAGGACTGATGTAAGTCAGCCAGCACAGGCGGCGATGAGTAAATGGGGCTTGCTACAGGTTAGGAAATTGGCAGCAAAACTCTAAGTGCATTCATTTTTATAAAGAGTGAGAGACTGGCCAGGAGTGATTTGAAATAGTCAAATCCCACAGTAAGAAAGGAAAGAATGAGGTCCTCAGCTGAGGCAGGATCAGAGTTGGCAAGGTCACAGAGGTGGATATAGGCTGTCTGGGTGATAGATACAACTTCTGGTCAAATAGAATGAGGATTTGCAAACTGTTAAGTTCAACGTCAGACAGAAGGATCAAATCAGGGATAATAAAAAGAAAGTGCTGGAAAAACCTTAGCAGTGTCTGTGGGCAGAGAAAGAGAGCAAATGTTTCAAGTCCAATATGAGTCTTATTCAGAACTGAAGAAAAGTAGAAAGGTGATTGGTTTGATACTGTTGATAAGGGGAGGAGGGAGGGTCAGCTGGAGCAGAAAGGAAGGACAGTCAGACATAGGCTAGAGGGCAGTGGGGAATTAAATGACAAGATATCATTGGAACAAAAGGCCAAGAAAGAGGAAATGGTTGTGGTGAATGGACAAAGCATTGGTCCAGAGCAGGTATTAATAGCAGGTATTAATTATCATAGGCAAAATAGGAGAATAAAGTTCAGTGCTGTCTGAAAGCAAAATACCAAATGTATTAATAGCACAATAAAAGTCAGCACCATCTGAAAGTAAAATAGCAGAATGTGTTAATAGCAGAATAAAGGTCAGCGCTATCATAGAAATCATCAAAACCCCACAGTGCAGAAAGAGACCATTCAGCCCATCGAGCCTGCACCGAACACAATCCCACCCAGGCCCTACCCCCATATCCCTACATATTATACCCACTAATCCCTCTAACCTACACATCTCAGGACACTAAGGAGCAATTTTCACATGGTCAATCAACTTAACCCGCACATCTTTGGACTGTGGGTGGAAACTGGAGCTCCCGGAGGAAACCCACATAGACACGAGGAGAATGTGCAAACTCCACACAGACAGTGGCCCGAGCCGGGAATTGAACCCAAGTTCCTGGAGCTATGAAGCAGCAGTGCTAACCATTGTTCTTTGGTTTCAGTTTAGCTATGTATTTGCAGTTTGGACCTTGTGAGGTTTGCAGCTCACAAAGAAGACCTGAGAACTATTTGGTGCTGTTGGAGCTTAGGAGACATCCTGGGAAACTGAGAAGGTAGTGGAAGGTTGCCGGTACTGGAGAGGGATGGGGCTCAGAAGTATCCTAGGGAGCTCTTTATACCTCAGTGAATCCAGGATTATAGTTTGGAGAAACCCAGGGGCAGGGGCGGCTTAGTGAATCTAGCCACCTATGATTGAGCTAGAATTACACCTGTAATTAGAGGTATGAGAGCAGCTTTGTGAATCCCACGGAATGCAATCTCAGGAGAAGAGATTGAACCATCGGGAAGTGAGCAGTCATTGAAGCAGTTCAAATCAGGGTGACTTCTGAGGAGGAGTTTTAATAAGATATTGTGACTCACAATAGTCAATCTCATCTCTGCTGAAAAATCTGTGGGTTCAGTCTTGATTGCATCTATCGTTTAATGTGCAGTGTGAGGTGTACAACCACAGTTAGCCTGTTCTTTCACATTTACCTCGTATTACCTTCACTCTGAAGGTTAGAGTATAAAATAGATATTGTAAATAAGAACATAAGAAATAGGAGCAGGAGTAGGCCATCTGGCCCTTCGAGCCTGCCCCGCCATTCAATAAGATCATGGCTGATCTGTCGTGACTCGGCTCCACCTTCCTGCCCTCTCCCCATAACCCTCAATCCCTTCTCTTATCAAAAACCCATCAACCCTGGTTGTATTTTTCTGACTTTGTATAGTAAAGTTGATTTTGTTTGATTAAAACCATGGAATCTTGTGACTTTATTATTCTAGTGAGTAGGGGTTTCAAATGTTGTCTATGTTAAACCAAATCTTACTGATTGCTAATCAGATCATCAAACATCAGGCATTTGACAGGATGGTTCAATAGCCTCTATTAACATGTCATTTTTTAATCTAGATAGACACAGGAAGCTCTGATAGAATGGTTGATAAATGTTCTGAGATGTGTGGTATTGAATCATCTGGGCCAGGAGTTAAGAGGTTTAAAATGTGTTTTACGATCGTCGGTTCAACTCAGTGGGGAGCTTGACCAGGGATATGGAAACCCCTCCAGACAATAGCCTTTCATACAATCCCTACAGTGCAGAAGGAGGCCATTTGGCCCCATTGAGCCTGCACCAACCCCACCCAGGCTCTATCCATACATAACCCCACATGTTTACCCTGCTAATCCACCTATACACAGAAGGTTAATTTAGCATGGTCAATCGATCTGACTCACACATCCTGTGACTGCATATCCTTCCTCCAGGTGCTCCGGTTTCTTCCCGCAGTCCAAAGATGTGCGGATTAGGTGGATTGGCCACGGTAAATTGTCCCTTAGTGTCAGGAGGGGTTATGGGGATACGGCCTGGGTGGGGATTGTGATCGGTGCAGACTCACTGGGCTGAATGGCCTCCTTCTGCACCGTAAGATTCTACGATTTTACATCTTTGGACTGTGGGAGGAAACCGGAGCACCCAGAGGAAACCCACGCAGGCACGGGAAGAACATGCAGAGTCCGCACAGACAGTGACCTGATGCTGGAATTAAACCTGGCTTCCTGGTGCTGTGAGGCAGCAGTGCTAACCACTGTAAAACCACAAGGATATTAAGGATATGCTAAAGCCCAAATAATCCCCCTTCATTTCACTTGCTGCACAGATGGATTTGGCTAAAGCAGAACAGAATTGAATTTTTAAATGGGAATTGTTGGATTCTGAGGAACCATGTTGAGAGAGGGGTTAGATTATTGACCATTTGTTGTTGCTACATAGGCTCTTGGAGTTTGCTCCTCCATTTAATTAGATTTAATGGTTGGTATATACCTAAACTCCAGTGATCTGCCATGTTTCCATATGCCTCAATAATACTAAGACATGTTTCCACATGACCCCCTCCCCAACACCCTCCACACCCCCCCACCCCGCAAAGCCTTTCTTGAGGAGGGAGAGAGAGGGAGAGAGAGAGTGGCAGATTTCCACTACTCTGCATAGGAAAAATTATTTCTTTATCTGACCCCGAGCGATCTGACTCTATGATTTAGACAATGCCTTCAGTCCTGTATCCCTTCAAGCAGCTGAACTAATTTCTCCCAATCTACCCAACCTAATTCCCCAGAATATTTCATCAAATCCCCTTTTATCCGACTAAATCACTTCCTAATTTTGCAGTTGGAATCCCGGTGTCATTCTGCGTGCTCTCCGGAACTGGCTCACATGGAATCTACTAGTATTCGAGTCCTCCAGATGTATACAGCAGCCATTTTTAAAATAATTTGTGAACCTTGTCATGACATTTTAATGACTCTATGACATTCAAATCTCCCCAATCACTTGCAAAGTCTCTGGATTTTTTTTTTGCTCTTTGGAAAGCTATTTTACTTTCAGGTGGTGCTGAGTTTTGTTGTGCCGGCGTTGGACTGGGGTAAACACAGTAAGAAACCTGACAACACCAGGTTTAAGTCCAACCCATTTATTTGATAGTAAACTCAGAAGCTTTCCCCCCGGGGGGGGGGCGGTTTGTCCCTTCGTTCGCCTGACGAAAGCTTGCGAGTTGACTGTCAAATAAAGCGGTTGGAATTAAACCTGGTGCTGTCAGACTTTTGACTGTGTTGAATAGTTGCAGCCGGTCCCCACAGCGCAGGGAGTGGAGGGAGAATGGGGGGGGGGGGGGGGGGGGGGGGTGTGGTAATGCTGTCACTGCGGATTGGACACACTCATGTTTCAGGATGGCGTTGGCGTGTGGCTGTGTGTGGTATCGCGCAAAGCAATACTTTTCGCTGTATCTCGGGACACGTGACAGTAATAAATCCATTCAAAGAAACTGGGGGTGGGCTGCCTTCTTGTGCTGCTGCAGTCCGTGTGGCGTAGGTAACAGTGCTGTCAGGGAAGGTTTTTCAGCGTCACCTGGGGAAGGACGTGCTGTCGTTGTTTCCAGTAGCTTCCAGGAAGGGTGGTCCTTCCGGCTTTATTCCTTTTTGACGTTTCAGCCGTGGCTTGGTAAAACTGAGTGTTTGGTCAGGCCGCTGAGAGAGCGCAGTACAGAGTCAGCCACACTTATCAACATTGAAGTTCATTGTTAAAAGTTAAAGCTCATTTGTTAGTCACGAGTAAGGCTTACATTAACACTGCAATGAAGTTACTGTGAAAATCCCCTGGTCGCCACACTCCAGCACCCTGTTCGGGTACACTGAGGGAGAATTTAGCGTGGCCAATGCACCTAACCAGTTGGACTATGGGAGGAAACCGGAGCACCCGGGGGAAACCCATGCAGGGACGGGGAGAATGTGCAAACTCCGCACAGAGAGTGACCCAAGGCCGAAATTGAACCCGAGTCCCTGGTGCTGTGAGGCAGCAGTGCTAATCACTGTGCCACCGTGCTGCTCCACAGTTTGGTCACAGTTGGTCATAGCTTCTCTCAATCTATTAATAGCTCTTTGCAATTTTGTGCTATCATCTACACTGCTCACACTACCTATCTTTGTGTCATCAGCAAACATCAGTGTGTGACCTTCTGTTTCATTATCTAAGTCATTAATGGAAGCCCCAACACAATCATCCATTCTCTATGATAGTGTGTTCTGCATTCTCACCACTCTCTGGATGAAGAGTTTCTCCTGAATTCCCTACTGGATTTCTCGGTGACTATCTAATATTGACGGCCTCTAGTTCTCTTGTTCCCCACAAGAAGAAACATTTTCTCTGTATCCACTATGTCAAAACCTTTCAGAATTTAAAAACACCTCTATTAAGCCACCCTTCAACCTACTTCATTCAAGACAAGCGGCATGGTGGCACAGTAGTTAGCAGTGCCAGGGACCCGGGTTCAATTCTGGCTTGGGTCACTGTCTGTGTGGAGTTTGCACATTTTTTCCGTGTCTGTGTGGGTTTCCTCCAGTTTTCCCCCAAAGTCCAAAGATGTGCGGGTTAGGTGGATTGGCCGTGCTAAATTGCCCCTTAGTGTCAGGGGGTCTAGCTAGGGTCAATGCATGCGGTTATGGGGCGAGAATGGCCCCCTTCTGCACTGTAGGATTCGATGTGATCCTATGAAAAGTGACCCAGCCTGTAATACATTCCTGATGTGTATACCCACACATTTCTGGTAAACTTCCTCAGCACCCTCTCCAATGATCTATATCCTGTTTATAATACAATTCCCAGGACTTTATACAATACTCGATGTATGGTCTTAGCAATACAGGTTTAACATAACTTCCCTATTTAAATCTATCTAGAAATAAAGCCCAGTGCTTTATCTAGTCTGTTTGTTTTTATAACCTTGCAACATTTTTTTTTAAAAATCTGCAACCGTCGTGCAACTTTTAGTGATTGGTGTATTTGTACTCTCAGATCCCTCTGTTCCCCTAGCTCACCTTTACTGGCCGCTTCCCAATTCTTCCTATCAAAATGTACCAGCTCCCATTTATCTGGAGTGAACTTCATTTGCCAATTATTTGCTCATTCTGCCAGTTTGTTAACATCGTCCTCTAAGTTTTTACAGTCCTCCTTAGTATTGACCATCTCCGCCATCCCAATGTCGTATCATCCACAAATTTAGAAGCTGTATTTTGATTCCAAAGTCCAACTCTTGAATGTAAACTGCGAACAGCCGTGGGCCCAGCCCTGATCCTTGTGGAACGCCACTCTCCACCTCCTGCCATTCTGAATAACCACCCTTTATGTAGGGATATAGGGGTAGGGTCTGGGTGGGATTGTGTTCGGTGCAGGCTCGATGGGCCAAAGGGCCTCTTTCTGCGCTGTAGGGTTCTATGATTCTATGATGCTTATTCCCACTCTCTGCTTCCTGCCACGACAGTAAGAAATCTCACAAGCACCAGGGTAAAGTCCAACAGGTTTATTTGGTAGCAAAAGTCCCTAGCTTTCAGAGCGTTCACTGCCCCTTCGTAGGTGAGTGGGAGCGGGGCAGCAAGTGCTCCAAAAGCTAGTGGTTTCTGCTACCAAATAAACCTGTTGGATTTTAACCTGGTGTTGTGAGACTTCTTACTGCGTTTACCCCAGTCCAACGCCAGCATCTCCACATTCTGTCATGATGCCAGCTCACAATCCATTTATCACTTGTCCCTGAATCCACATCCTCTGACTTTATTCATTATTTTATAATGAGGCAACTTCCTAAAGACCTTTTGAAAATTCAGATAAATTACAGCCACTACAATACATTGCCTCCTCTCTCTGCTATCTCCTCAGAGAACTCAATGAGCAGTGGTTTTCCATAACTGCTTGCTGACTATTTTTCCTGTCAAGTTGCTTTTGCATTCTCTCCTTTAGCAAAGTTTCCATTATCTTTCCTCCCGCGGATGTTAAGTTGACTACCACACAATTGCTTGAGCATGTTCTGGGCGGGAGTCTCCGGCCATTCACGCCAGCGGGATCTCCAATTTTTCCCGTCCTCTCCGGAGAGAAAATGCTGGAAAATCTCAGCAGGTCTGGCAGCATCTGTAAGGAGGTAGAAAAGAGCTGGCGTTTCGAGTCCAGAAGACCCTTTGCCAAAGTTGCTTTGACAAAGGGTAACTTGGACTCAAAACACCAGCTCTTTACTCTCCTTACAGATGCTGCCAGCCCCTCTGAGATTTTCCAGCGTTTTCTCTCAGGTTCCAGCATCTGCAGTAATTTACTTTTACCCCTATCTCCTCCGGTGGCAAGACATGAATGGTCGGAGAATTCCACCCCTCTTTTTAAGCATAGAAATTACATTGACTATCTTCCAACATGTAGGCCAAATTTTTTAAAAAGCTGTCCAGCAATGTTTCTGTCACCTGGGGCGTTGTCACCCTCCAATCTTGCCGTGTTTGTCCCCGATTGCTATCGATTGCGGAAATGTGTTGCAACATTCATTTGAAGGACATTTTATGATGCGTTTCACCACACCATAAAGATTTGACTTTGCTGAGTACGGTTCAAAATGTTTTGCTGACTGCAGCCTTCTTCCCCTCTGGCAGAGAGGATGCTGGGACAGTGGTCAGGTCTGCCTCGCAGTCCAGCAGCTGTGGGACTTCCAACTGAGGGTGGGGGGGGGGGGGGGGGGGGGGGTGTCTTGGGAGGAATTGCCATTGTTCTGTCAGAGTAACAACGAGCCACCGAGAGTCAAAGTTTACCACCACGTGTTTGCGAAGCTGGCAAAATAGTATGGGAAGTACTTGACATTAAAGATGGTGGGGTTGTGAATATGAAGCTAGTGCAAAGGGTAGCTTAATGAAACGAGAAGCAGTGCTGAATGCTGAGGCAAAGATGCATAGAGGTACACAGACATTACAGCTCAGGTACAGCTCTTTCAGCTGGTGGACACCCTGTCAATGTCTGTAGAATAGAGATGGTGAATATATTACAGTGAAGCAGATACGCTGCAATCCATTATCAGAAAACTGCACTTTCACCTTTTACAGCTGCCGCTTTGACTTCAATCTGATGTTCCTGAGGGTTTCTCAGGTCCCCAAACCATGGTGGCACAGTGGTTGGCACTGCTGCCTCACAGCACCAGGCACCCAGGTTCGATTCCGGCCTGGGGGTGACAGTCTGTGTTTGCAGAGTTTGCACATTCTCCCCATGTCTGCATGCATAGGTTTCCTCCCATGATGCTCCGGTTTCCTCCCATGCTCAAAAGACATGCGGATTGGCTGTGCTAAATTGCCCCTTGGTGTCCCAAAATGTGTAGATTAACTGGATTAGCAAATGCATAAGGTTACAGGGATAGGAGAGTAGTGGGTAAGATACTCTCAGACAGTCGGTGCAGACGCAATGGGCCGAATGGCCTCCTCTGCATTGTGGGGATTCTATGATTGTATGAAATAAGGCCACAGTTGTCACCGTACTCACCATTTCCAAGGCATTTTCTTTGGTGATGTTGATGTTATAATTCCATGATGCCACTGAGGACTTGTAGACCAGATCGACGGCCTGTTTGTTAAAATTGTCCAAAAAGTTTTGGGCTTCTTGGTCTGGAGTCAGGGAGAATGCAGCTGTCGTCAAGCCCAGGACACACAGCCCGTACGCAAACATTCTTCTCCCCGTTCAGAGAGTCCTCAACTGAGGCTTATCTTTCTTGGAACGCCCGTTTAAATCAGCTCCTATCGCAGTGGCCTTTGAACAAGGAATTAAGTCAAAGAAGATAACACTATGGATATGCCCTCGGACAGAAAATTGGTAACTACATGCTGAAGCGATAAGTTGAATAATAATAACTCTTAATTCAATGAAGCACATTTTCACATGCAAGATCTGAAAGTAACCGTTCATTTGGGAATATTTTGCAAGGCATTCAATTCACTAAATCAGAAAGCGGTACGTCCTTGCAAGATCACGGAAGGTGCGCTTCATTGGCCAAGCCCAGCATTTAGTTCCCATCCCTAATTACCTTAGAGAAGGTGGGGGTGAGCTGCCTTTCTGAACGGCTGCAGCCCATGTGGTGCAGGTACACCCACACTGCTGTTAGGGTGGGAGCTCCGGCTCCCAGAAGGAAAAAACAGTTCCGACGATTATTCTCATTTCCCCGTTTTACTGTTTATTTTCCCCGTCTGGGAGGATTTTGACTGCAACGGAAGGGAGATATGTTGCCAAGTCAGAATGGTGAATCATAGATCATTGAATCCCTACAGTGCAGGAGGAGGCCATTTTTTTTTTTTAGAACCCTACAGTGCAGAAACAGGCCCTTCGGCCCATCGAGTCTGCACCGAACACAATCCCACCCAGGCCCTACCCCCATATCCCTACACATCCACCTGCCAATCCCTCTAACCTACACATCCCAGGACACTAAGGGGCAATTTTAGCATAGCCAATGAACCTAACCCGCACATCTTTGGACTGTGGGAGGAAACCGGAGCACCCGGAGAAAACCCACGCAGACACGAGGAGAATGTGCAAACTCCACACAGGCAGTGACCCGAGCCGGGAATCGAACCCAGGACTCTGGAGCTATGAAGCAGCAGTGCTAACCACTGTGCTACTGTGCCGCCCATCAAGTCACCCAGGCCCTATCCCCAGAACTCCATGCATTTACGCAAGCTAGTGCCCCTGACACTGAGGGTCCATTTAGCGCGGCCAATCAACCAGACATGCACATCTTAGGCTGTGGGAGGAAATGGGAGCACCCAGAGGAAACCCACGCAGACACAGGGAGAACTTGCAAACTTCACACAGACAGTAACCCAAGGCCAGGATCCGGTTCCCTGGCACTGTGAGTCAGCCGTGCTAACCACTGTGCCACCGTGCTGCCCATGAGTGGCTTTGAGGGGAAGCTCCAGATGGTGGTGTTCCCAGATGCCTTCTATCCTTGTCCTGTCAAAGCACGGGTTTGGAAGGTGCTTTCTAAGAAGAAGGTGCATTGCTGCAGCGCGTCACTTTTGGGGGACTGAATGTTTAAAGTACACACTGCTGCCACTATTCCCATCCTATTCATATACTTGTCAAGATGCCCCTTAAAAGTCACTACATATCTGCTTCCACTACCTTCCACGGCAACAAGTTCCAGGCACCCACTACTCTGTGTAAAAAATCTGCTTCGTAAATCTCCTTTAAACCTTGCCCCTCACACCTTAAACCTGTGCCCTCTAGTAATTGCCTCTTCCACCCTGGGGAAACAGCTTCTGACTATCCACTCTGTCCATGTCTCTCACAATCTTGTAGATGTCTATCCGGTCTCCCCTCAACCTCCATCACTCCAGTGAGAATAAACCAAGTTTCTCCAACCTCTCCTCATAGCTAATACCCTCCATACCAGGCAACATCCTGGTAAATCTTTTCTGTACCCTCTCCAAAGCCTCCACATCTTCTGGTAGTGTGGTGACCAGAATTGAACACTGTATTCCAAGTGCAGCCTAACTAAGGTTCTGTAAAGCTGCAACATGACTTGCCAATTTTTAAACTCAATACCCCGGCCGATGAAGGTGAGCATGCCGTATGCCTTCTTGACTACCTTTTCCACCTGCATTGCCACTTTCAGTATCTGTGTACCTGTACACCCAGATCCCTTTGCCTATCAATACTCTTAAGGATTCTGCCATTTACTGTATATTTCCTATCTGTATTAGACCTTCCAAAATGCATTACCTCACATTTGTCTGGATTAAACTCCACCTGCCATCTCTCCGACCAAGTCTCCAACTGATTTACATCCTGCTGATGCTCCTCATCGCTATCAGCAAATCCACCAACTTTTGTGTCGTTCACAAATTTACTTATCAATTCAGTTACATTTTCTTCCAAATCATTTATATATACTACAACAGCAAAGGTCCCAGCACTGATCCCTGAGGAACTCCACTTGTGACAGCCCTCTATTCAGAAACGCACCCTTCCACTGCTCCTCTCTGCCTTCTTTGACTGAGTAAAAAGTCTGACAACACCAGGTTTTAGTCCAACCTATTTATTTGATAATATACTCACAAGCTTTCGAGGGGACTGCCTCTTCGTCAGGTGAATGGAGAGTTCTGGCCTCAGACAGAGCATATAAAGCACAGACAGTTTAGAGATTACTCATTAGAATGCGAATCCTGACACCAAACCTGCTGTTCAAGTCTTAAAGTGGCTGATAATGTGAGTGGAAGGAGCACTGATCACAGTTTAAAGAGATGTGTATTGCCTCCAGACAGTACAGTAAGTGAGGTTTTGCAAACCCAGGCAAGTCACGGGGGTTACAGATAGTGCGACATGAACCCAAGATCCCTGTTGAGACCGTCCTCATGTGTGCGGAACTTGGCTATCAGTCTCTGTTCAGCGACTCTGCGCTGTCGTGTGTCGTGAAGGCCGCCTTGGAGAATGCTTACCCGAAGGTCAGAGGCTGAATGCCCGTGACCGCTGAAGTGTTCGCCAACAGGAAGGGAACAGTCTTGCCTGGTGACTGTCAAGCGATGTTCATTCATCCGTTGTCGTAGCGTCTGCATGGTCTCCCCAATGTACCATGCTTCGGGACATCCTTTCTTGCAACGTATCAGGTAGACAATGTTGGCCGAGTTGCAAGAGTATTTACCATGTACCTGGTGGATGGTATTCTCACGTGTGATGATGGTATCCATGTCGATGATCCGGCATGTCTTGCAGAGGTTGCTGTGGCAGGGTTGTGTGATATTGTGGTCACTGTTCTCCTGAAGGCTGGGTAGTTTGCTGCGAACAATGGTCTGTTTGAGGTTATGTGGTTGTCTGAAAGCAAGAAGTGAGGGTGTGGGGATAGCCCTGGCGAGATGTTCGTCTTCATGACTGAGCCAGCTTTGAATCCACCTTACCAGCTCACCTCTGATCCCATGTGACTTCACCTCCTGCCCCAGTCTGCCATGAGGGATCTTGTCAAAGGCCTTACTGAAGTCCATGTAGACAACATCCACTGTCCCAACCTCATCAATCATCTTTGTCACATCCTCGAAAAACTCAATCAAGTTTGTGAGACACAACCTCCCCTTCACAAAACCATGTTGCCTCTCACTAATACATCCACTTATTTCCAAGTGGGAATAAATCCTGTTTCAAAGAATCCTCTCAAATAATTTCCCTACCACAGATGTATGGCTCGCCGGCCTGTAATTACCTGGATTATTCTTGCTACCCTTCTTAAACAAAGGAACAACATTGGCTATTCTCCAATCTTCTGGGATCTCCCCTGTAGCCAGTGAAGATACAAAGATTTCTCTCAAGGCCTCAGCAATTTCCTCCCTTGCTCTCTCAGTACTCTGGGGTATATCCCATTAGGCCCTGGGGACTTGTCCACCTTAACGTTTCTCAACAACCCCAAAACCTTTTTCTTTTTGATCTCAACATGACTCAAACCACCTACACATCCTTTCCCAGATTCATCATTTGCCAATTCCTTCTCTTTGGTGAATACTGATGCAAAGTACTCATTTAGTACCTAGCCCATTTCCTCTGGCTCCATGCATGTCCTTGAGTAGGCCAACCCTTTCCCTGTCTACACTCTTGCTCTTTATATATATATAAAAATCCTTGGGATTCTCCTTCATCCTGCTGGCCAATACCTTTTCATGATCCGTTTTAGCCCTTCTCACTCCTTACTTAAGTTTCTTTCTATGTTCCTTGTATTCCACACTTGCTTTTTGTGTTCCCAGCTTTGACAAATGCTTCCTTTTTCTCTTTGACTAGGCTCACAATATCTCTTGTTATCCAAGGTTCCCAAAACTTGGCATACTTAACCTTCATCGTTACAGGAATGTGTCAGTCCTGAATCCCTATCAACTTACACTTGAAAGCCTCCTACATGCCAGGTGTTGATTTGCCCTCATACATCTGCCTCCAATCTACATTCTTCAGTTCCTGCCTAATATTATTGTAATTAGCCTTCTCCCAGTTTAGGTCGGTGAAATTGAGACCCACTGAAGACAATTAGGCAGACCACAGTGATTCAGGGGGGAAGGTCAGGATCAATTGTTAGGATAAGGTGGATCCTGGCAGCTAGAGTTGCATACCACTGGTGGGGAAGGGTATCACTCAACGGGCTACAAGATGGTGAATCAGGAGAGCTGATCCTGCACAGACGCCACCAGGTTATAGTGGAGGTCTCTCCGCTTTGGGGAACAGGACCCTGTTTAAAACATAAGCTGTCGGTCCCAAGACCAGAAAGGACAAAAATTTTCATAATGCTAAGCTGAAAACAACCCCTCCCAACAGAGACTCTGATCACTTAATCGCCAGCTCCAGATTGGCCAGGGGTATGGTGAGACCCACTGGTCTGATGTGATGAAGATGATCAGGCCGATCGAAAGGCAACTCCACATTTTATAACACTGTAGATCAGAAGATCCCATTGTTCGCCAACACCGGCTATCCAAGGGATCAATCAATACAATTTTTGGTTTGTCTTTGCCTTTTGCCTTTTGGCTGGATCAGTCAGCAAAGAGGCAGCCTCCAAAAAGAGACCATCAAACTGTGACATGAAGTGAAAGGAAGGAACAAGTGGCATACAGCTTGACAAGATCGGTATACCAGAGAAGTATCTAGCTCTCCCTCCCTGTCTCTCTCTCCCTCCACTATCAGGATTGAAGGAAGTCACATAATCCAAGGAAAGGTGCAGCCTTGAAGACTTTGGCCAGAGAGTATTTCACATGTGGAACACTCCTCCCAGTACCATGCGGAGTATGGCCTAGCATCTCCTGACCAAACCTCAGGTAACTTCGAGGGTTTAAGTTGGGTAAGGGAACCTGGGGTGGGGTGTAGTGCAGTGAAGTCCAAGGCGAAGTAATCTGTTTTGTTATTAACTGCGTAAGAATGTTTAGGATTGGCTGTGCCAATATTTACATACACTATTCATTAATAAACTTTCTCTTATTGTTCAACTTGTGAAACCTGTGTCAATGGCCTTATTTGCCATCCTTCACCAAGGTTCAGAAATGTGGCCTGTGACCGTAAACCATAAGATCCCTACAGTGCAGAAGGAGGTTATTCGGCCCACCGAGTCTGTGCCGACTCTCCGAAGAACATCTTATCCAGGTCCACCCCAGCCACCCCTATTCCCACATCCCCATGTATTTCCCATGGCTAATCCATCTAACCTGCTCATCACTGTGGGAGGAAACCTGAGGTCCCAGAGGAAACCCATGAGTGAGTTCGGTTGTGACCAGTAAAGATTGAATGACCCTCTCATGTTCAAAAACACCCTATAGGGCCTTGGAAGAGGAATTTTCTGAGGTGTCCCACTGGGGTTTCATGTGTTTGGTTGATCTCATGCAACTCATAGACCATGAAAGACAGCATTTTATTAAAGAATGAAAAGAAGCTTTATTTGCTAATGCTTGCAACAGGAGAGAGAAGACAGTCAGTGAGTGTCAACTATCCTCTCTGGCTTAGCATTACAAGTGTAGAATTGATGTACCGTCCTGAACACTTCAATCCCCACCCACCCAAACTGAAGGGCCTGATTATAATATTACTGTAGCCAACAGCATTCCACCTGTCAACAGGATTAGGAAATCATTAGCTCATTACAACTAATGTTCCTGCCCCATTCCTGGGAAATCTAACCCACGTACAGCTGGCATATCCAAGGCCACAGCTAACATTTACAAATTTTAATTGGTGAAAAGAGCCATTCCTTTTCCCAAATCCAGACTCATATCAGCTTGAGAGACTGTACCAACCTTGTCACCCAGGAATGAATGTATTCCCATACAATCTAGACCTCTAATTAAACTCGCTCCTGAGAAAAAAATCTTCCTTTCTAAACTCCATTGTATGAAAAGAATTTGGCCTCTCTACTACTGTGTTTCCCATCATGCCGAGCAGCTAGATTGCCCATTGGCCAAGATTTACAAAACACATTAAGAATACAGTTTAATTTCATAATACATGGTTAAATTGTGGCTGTACAGTTTGTATATTGTTCTAGGCACACTGTGAATTCTCACTATATGTAAGGCACTTTATAATTATCTTAACCGGGTCTACTTATTATTGTAAAACTAAAATGAAGGACTTCTGTAATCCGAATTCAACTTACCCTTCTTCAGGCCTCAAAGGGCTAAGGGTGAGAAGGCTGTTGACCACCTACTTCTGGTAAAATCCCAGAGGGCAGGGGGTGGGGGTGTGTGAGGGACACAGCACCATGTCATTCCTTAACCATCCCCACCTCCCCACAACCTTCCCAATACCCACCTCCTGAAACCCCATCAAAAGCCAGGCCATTGAATACCTCCACACCAGGTAGCAACGGACAAACCCAGTTGTGATCTGACCCCAGAATCATAGAACCCTACACTGCAGAAAGAGGCCCTTTGGCACCAAACACAATCCCACCCAGCCCTCGCTCCTATATCCCTACACACTTTACCCACTAATCCCTTTAACCTACACATCTCTGGACACTAAGGGGCAATTTCTTAGCATGGCCAATCTGCCTAACCCGCACATCTTTTGGAGTGTGGGGGGAAACCGGAGCACCCGGAGAAAACCCACGCAGACACGAGGATAATGTGCAAACTCCACACAGGCAGTGACCCGAGCCGAGAATCGAACCCCGGACCCTGGAGCTGTGAAGCAGCAGTGCTAACCACTGTGCCACCGTGCTGCCCAAAGTGTTTAGAGTTTCTCTTGTACCCATAGATACTGGCTTCATTTCAGCTATTGAAGAGATTTTTAGACAAATTGTTGCTGAAGATACCTCTAATATCCAAGGAGTGAACCATCCTTGGAATTGCTGTGCATTAGTGCACAGTACACAGTGTGGAAAAAGGAACATTGAACCTTTTTACTCAAGGCTCAGGGTATTGCATAACATCTGGGAATTAAAGTTAATGTTTTCCTGATGTAGTCAAATGTTTTAATTCCAGTCACGATGCACTTTATACAACCGTCATTATATTGATGTTGGGGCAATGATGTATATCATTAAGTTGGTACTGCGGGCCATAGATAACATAAAGAAAATCCGCACACATACAAACTGCGAGACTCCCCACACTTTCCTGTATCCAGTGCTATGTGCATAGACCTTCCATTTCCATGGAGGGTTTTGGGGACTGTTTGTATTAGGGCAGAGATCTCGTGGCACAGTGGGTAGCGTCCCTACCTCTGAACAAGAAGCTCCAGGTTCAAGTCCCACTGCAAGATTTGATGGCCAGGAAAGAGGCATTCATAATGTGGTCAAACAGGTTTGAACATCAACCTGCAAATCCTTCCAAACATGCCAATGGCTGGCAATAAGATTGAGAGAGACTTACTTGATGTGGGGTAGTACTTCTCAAGCTATAAGCCCTTGATGACAGAGTAGCCACCTGATCCAGGAATAACTAGCTACAGAAACAGTCTGTCTTAAAACACTACTAAGTGCGGGAAGAAGATTGGACTGTATTAAGGTTATACACCTCTCTCGCCAGTGCAGAGGAGTTGTGTGCAAGGTGTTATAAGAGATCATGTTGTTGGATTTAGCATAGAACCCTACAGTGTAGAAACAGGCCCTTCGACCCATCGAGTCTGCACCGAACACAATCCCACCCAGATCCTATCCCCATATCCCTACACATTTTACCTGCTAATCCCTCTAACCTACACATCCCAGGACACTAAGGGGCAATTTTAGCATCGCCAATGAACCTAACCTTAGCAGTCACTAAAGGACAAAAAGTGGACAATACAATTTAAAAATGCATTGTTCCGGTATGACAGCTGAATTTCCAATGATCTTTTCGGGTGGGTGTATCTGACATCAAAGAAGGTACAGCAATATAAACTGGCTAGCGATGAGTATCAGAGCTCTGTGCATCCAGTGTTCCTGTTCTGGCTCAAATAAACAACTCAAAGCTCAATGTCCACAGCTATCTATTAGGGGCAGGTCACACCTACTAAGCAAAGTCTTTTATTTTGAGGATCTATTTCCCAAAAAAGCTTCAGAAACTGTGGCTACATGTTGCACCCATGATTCTATGCAATAAGAGTCAGTCCATTTCACACGATCCCTCCACTCCCTTACTTGGAAAGAAGGAAGAAGCAGCAACAGGGAGTATCCATGCCCAACAGCTGAAGTTACTCATCAGTCCATGGACTGATGAGTGCTCCTTAACTTATATAATTTGTGGAGTGTAGCTCTCTGATCTAGTTGTACTCCCACAAGAAAGTTTTCAAACTTAAACCTACTCGTTCTCCCATTTGAAAACTTTCAGTGTGTACAAAGCCACACTTGGCTTCCCAGTCCGCGTACAATAAAAGAATATAAATAAAACTGTTTGGATTCCAACAATCATTTATTATAACACAGAAACAACGTAAATATCTTCGCTTTATCCCCACCCTAGAAATACCTAGCTACAAGAGCTAGTCAGAGGTTAGGAATCCGGCAGTGAATAACTCATCTCCTGACTTCCCAGAGCCTGTCCACCATCTACAAGGCACAGATCAGGAGTGTGATGGAATACTCTCCACTTGCCTGGATGGGTGCAGCTTCAACTATATTCAATAAGCTCAACACCATCCAAGACAAAGCAGCCTACTTGATTGACACCCCATCCACAAACATCCACTCCCTCCACAACCAATGCACTGTGCCAGTAATGTATGCCATATACAAGATGCACTGTAGGAACTAACCAAGGCTCCTTGAATAGAACCTTCCGCATCTACATCCACTAACTCTGAGAAGAACAAGAGCAGCAGAAGCCCAGAGAACACCACCACCTGGCTGTTTCCCTCCTAGCCACTTACCATCCTGACTTGGAAATATATCATGATGTGGGTATATATCGCCTTGGAAATATATCGCCATTCCTTCTCTGTCCCTGGGCTAAAATCCTGCAACTCCCTCCATTACTGCATTGTGGTTATACCTATGGAACACGTACTGCAGCGTTTCAAGAATGTGGAGATACCAGTATTGGGCTGGGTTTCACAACACCAGGTTATCTGCTTTCTTGCATCTTGGTAAAAACTTGATGTCTGTGTTGACATGTGCGATCTTCTTGGAGATCCTCTCCACTTGGAGCCGGCACTTTGCGGTGTCTATGGTAGCCATGATGTGGAGATGCCGGCGTTGGACTGGGGTAAACACAGTAAGAAGACTCCAGGTTATAACCTGGTGTTGCGAGACTTCTTACTGCATTTCAAGAAGGCAGCTCACCACCACCTTCCCAAGGGCAATTGCAGATGGGCAATAAATGTCGGCCTAGCCAGCGACACCCACATTCCATGAGGGAGTGTGTTTCCTTATCTATAAACTCCTCCCCAGTGATAACTCCCACTGATGAACTTCCTTCAGTACATTACAGCCGTGTACAGCCAGTGTGCATTCTTGGTGTTAGGCATCGCAATGGTTATGTATTTATAGTATTGCCCACTGCCTCGGGATAGCCCGAGGAAAACCTTTGGTTCACGTTGTTGCCACCTTATCTCAATGCAGAAATAAACTTCAGCAACAGCAAGGGAGCATTCATTCACCAGGATGGGTTTTCGCAATGTTAAGTTCATAAGTTATTCCTCAAAATAATAACGACTCTGAAGCATTTATTGCTGATGCTCACAGTGTATTATGCAGAACGTAATATTAATAATAACATCACTTACGTTGGGGGCGATATCTCACAAATTCCTTGCAAAACGCCTACATTTCTGTTGTAATATTCCTTTAAGGAGTTGCATTGTGTTCCTTACATAAGAACATAAGAAATAGGAGCAGGAGTAGGCCATCTAGCCCCTCGAGCCTGCCCCGCCATTCAATAAGATCATGGCTGATCTGTCGTGGCTCAGTTCCACATTCCCGCCCTCTCCCCATAACCCTTAATCCCCTCTCTTATCAAAAACCCATCAACCGCATCTTAAAAATATTTAGCGAGGTAGCCTCCACCACCTCAACGGGCAGAGAATTCCAGAGATTCACCACCCTTTGAGTGAAGAAGTTCCTCCTCAACTCCGTTCTAAACCACCCCCCCTTTATCTTGAGGCTGTGCCCTCTAGTCCTACTGTCCTTTCTGAGCGGGAAGGGCCTCTCCACCTCTATCCTATCCATCCCATTCATCATCTTATACGTCTCAATAAGATCTCCCCTCATTCTTCTAAACTCTAACGAGTACAAGCCTAGTTTATTCAGCCTCTCCTCATAGCTCAACCCCCTCAACTCCGGCATCAGCCTAGTAAACCTCCTCTGCACTCCCTCCAAGCCCAAAATATCCTTGCGTAAGTACGGCGACCAAAACTGCACACAGTACTCCAGCTGCGGCCTCACCAATGCCCTATACAGCCGCAGCAAGACCTCCCTATTTTTATATTCAATCCCCCTCGCTATGAAGGCCAGCATCCCATTCGCCTTCCTGACCACCTGCTGCACCTGCAGGCTGGGTTTTTGCGACTCATGCACAAGGACCCCGAGGTCCCTCTGCACTGCTTACTTCATAGAATCTACAGTGCAGAAGGCCGTTTGACTGATTAAGTCTGCACTGACCACAATCCCTACCCAGGCCCTATCCCCATAAACTCATTCATTTACCCTAGCTAGTCCTTCTGATACTAAGAGGCAATTTAGCACGGCCAATCCACCTAACCCGCACATCTTTGGACCCGTGGGAGGAAACCCACGCAGACACGGGGAGAATGTGCAAACTCCACATCGACAATAATCCGAGACCGGAATCAAACCCGGGTCCCTGGCACTGTGAGGCAGCAGTGCTAACCACTGTGCATGTTTCATGGTCTATCAATGATTTAGACGTGATTGTTAGGGGGTATAATTAAGAAATTTGCAGATGGTATAAAAATTGGCTGTGTGGTTGATACTGAGGAAGGAATCTGCCAACTCGAGGATGGCACTGCTCAGGCGGGCAGAGAAGGGGCAAATGGTATTCAAGTGGGAGAAATGTGAAGAAATGCATTTGGAGAAGACAAGCAAGGCTAAGAGAAGACCAATAACAGGTAGGGCACTGTCCATGTCAACAGAGCCCTGAATATAACTGGATGGGTAGGTAATGTGGTTAGAGAGATATGTGGGATCATTGCTTTTATCACTCAAGGCATGGAGCCTAAGAGAAGGCGATCATGCTGGAACTGTGTGAAACATTAGTTACAACACAACTGGGGTACCTCCATACAGCCTCATAACTGAATCATTACCCCCTCTGCCCTGGATTCAGATTTCCCTGCAATGTGCACATCAAATGGACAGCATATACTCCGATGCATCTTCCCAAGCCTCTGGCTTCGACTACCAAGAAAGAACAGGAGCAGGAAGATTACAGAAACACCACCATCTTCACATTTCTTTCCAACAGCATTGTGATACCACTCAGCTGCAACAGGCCATAGGTTGGGTGAGTAGACGTGGGAGAGAGGTGTGAGGGTGGTAAAGCTTTCCAGAAGTGATAGGGAGAGACAATATAGACCTACAGATTGTACAAAGACAGAGGGACCTGGGGGTTCATCTACACAGACCTTTATAGATGTCAGGACATATGAGAGCATATTTAGCAAAGTCTATCGAATCTTGGTCTTCTTAAATAGAAGTATTGAGTACAAAAGCAAGGAAGTTATGCTGAGCTGTTAAGCTCTAGTTTGCGTCCAGTTCTGATCACTGTATGTTCAGTAGGAGGTGAGAGGAGATTTACCTGAATAATTTTGGGATGGGGAATTTTAGCAACACAGTTAGGTTGGCAAATCTGGCGTTGTTCTCCTTGGGGCAAAGGAATTAGGAGGGAGGTTTGACAGGTATGTCTATCTCACCGAAACATCTCACCGAAACATGTCACAATCTTGTACAAAGTACAATCTTGTACACAATCTTGTACAAATCTTGGGGCAGCACGGTAGCACAGTAGCTAGCACTGCTGCTTCACAGCTCCAGGGTCCTGGGTTCGATTACTGGCTCAGGTCACTGTCTGTGTGGAGTTTGCACATTCTCCTCATGTCTGCATGGGTTTCCTCCAGGTGCTCCGCTTTCCTCCCACAGTCCAAAGATGTGCGGGTTAGGTTGATTGGCCATGCTAAGTTGCCCCTAGTGTCAAGGGGATTAGCAGGGGAAATACATTGTGGTTGGTGCAGACTCAATGGGCCGAATGGACTCCTTCTGCACTGTAGGGATTCTATGATTCTAACCACTGCAATGCCTGTGGGGTAGGTACATTCACAGTACTGTTCCAGGATTTTGACCCAGTCACAGTGAATTCACTGTCCTTAGCGTGGGTAGTAGAGGTAATGGGTTTGGAAGGTACTGTTAAAAGACACTTTGCAACTTTCTGCCATGCATCTTAACATAGAACATAGAACACTACAACACAAACAGACCCTTCGGCCCACAAGTTGTGCCGATCATATCCATACCTGTGTGGAGGTATCCGTACCTGCCTGTGTGGAGTTTGCACATTCTCCTCGTGTCTGCGTGGGTTTTCTCCGGGTGCTCCGGTTTCCTCCCACAGTCCAAAGATGTGCGGGTTAGGTTCATTGGCTATGCTAAAAAATTGCCCCTTAGTATCCTGGGATGTGTAGGTTAGAAGGATTAGCAGGTAAAATGTGTAGGGATATGGGGATAGGGTCTGGGTGGGATTGTGTTCGGTGCAGACTCGATGGGCCGAAGGGCCTGTTTCTGCACTGTAGGGTTCTATGGTTCTATACCAACCAGGCCTATCTATAACCCTTAATCCCATTAAATCCCACGTACTCATCCAGAGTCTCTTAAAAGACCCCAGCGAGTTCGCCTCTACCACCACCGACGGCAGCCGATTCCACACACTCACCGCCCTCTGAGTGAAAAGTTTACTCCTGACCCCTGACCTTGTACATCTTGTTTGAAGCAAGGAACATAATACAAATCAGGAAGAGAGCGGGAAAAAGAGGAAGGGGGCCATGCGTAAAAGGCCAGATAGTCAGCAGGCTTTCACGGAGCTTTCCTCCCACCTCTCACTCACTGAGGGACTGCGATTTGAGGCGGCCTCACTTCACCAGGGAGGCTGTCACTGAGCTGGATCAGCCTCAAACCAAGACACTGTTGGCATTGTCTGCGACTACCAAAGTCACTGAGGCCTTTAACATTTACGCCACAGGTCCCTTCTAGTTATTCTGATAAGTGCTGGACCCCCAGTGCAGCCGCATTTAGGCTACTGTTGGATGGTGGAATGCACAGACTCATAATGAAGTTCCTGCCAATCTGCTTCGATCATGAGACATAGGAGCAGAAGTAGGCCACTCGGCCCATGGAGCCTGTACTTTCACCTGATGAGCTCATGACTGATCTGAAATGATAATCCTCAACTCCACTTTCCAGCCTTATCCCCATAACCCTCGATTGCTTTAAAAGTCTGTCCGTCCCAGCCTTGAACATACTGAGCCACCCAGTCTCCACAGCTCTCTGTGGGAAAGAATGCCACGGCTTCATCACCCTCTGGGACAAGAAATTCCTCCTCATCTCTGTCTTGAATGGGTGGCCCCTCACCCTGAGGTTACGCCCTCTGGTTGGCAGCTGAGAAGGCTGTTTGGCCCTCACCTTTCGAAGACTGTCTGTTTCCACAACAGAAAAAGGGCAAGCGTAAATTAAGCGGAGGAGCTGACTGGATTTAATAAAGATAAAACGCGGAGTGACAAAACAGGGAATATTTAGATGTGAATAGTTTACATCCCAGTAAATTGAAAGAAACCACTACTTAAATTGCAGATGTGTCAGTCAAAATTTTTAACATTTAAGCATTCAAGAATTGCACCTCCAGGCTGAATGTTGCCAAAGGCATTGCATTGGTTAAAACAGGAGGGAGAGAGAAACCAGGAATGGAATTCGGCTTAGGCCACATCATGTTCAGCTCGCCAACAGGAGAACAGGTTCGAAACTCATGTCATCTCTTCAGGTGGTGCCCAACGTCATTGGACTGCAATCAGGTGGACAGCCTTGGGCCTACATTGCAAATAATGTTGGTTAGGCCTCACCTGGAGTACTGCGTCCAGTTCTGGTCGCCGCACTACCGGAAGGATGTAGAGATCCTGGAGAGAGTGCAGAGGAGATTTACCAGGATGTTGCCTGGTATGGAAGGGCTGTCTTGCGAGGAAAGATTGAACGCACTTGGGCTGTTTTCCCTTGAGAGACGTCGGCTGAGGGGGGATCTAATAGAGGTTTATAAGATTATGAAGGGGACAGATAGAGTAAATGGTGGTAAGCTTTTTCCGCTATTAGAAATGGATAGAACGAGGGGTCACGGGCTTAGGGTGAGGGGGGCTAGGTATAAGACAAATATTAGAGGGCAGTTTTTCACACAAAGGGTAGTGGGGATGTGGAATGCACTGCCGAGTAAGGTGGTGGAAGCAGGCACGCTAGGGTTGTTCAAGAGTCACTTAGACAGCCACATGAGCGGTCTACATATAGGGGGATATAGCAGGCCTTACTAAGCATTGTAGGCTTGGGGTCAGTTTTAGCCTCAGGGATATAGAGTCTTTTAATAATGAAATTTTTATCCACAGGCACTTAAGTCCAGCAAGGGGCATGCGTGCGGCAGGTTGTGGTGGGCTGCTCTTGGATATTGCTTCGGGAGTTGCCTACTGCTTCATGTCGTTGGTGTGCGTAAACTGGACCATCTCGAGGGCAACATGACAGCTCAGAGGCTATCTCTGTTGCTGTGCGGACACATGGATTTGGGCCTGTGTCCATGGGAGTTTGCGCGTTCTCCCCATGGTTGCGTGGGTTTCCTCCGGGTACTCCGGTTTCCTCCCACATCCCAAAAATGTGCTTTTAGGCTGATTGATTGGGTAACAAATTGTCCCTATATTGGACCTCCCTGATCCTCACACATTAGGCATAGACTAGAATCATGAATAGGTCACTGACCATGGGATGGCGGCGCGGGCTCGTTGGGCCGAAGGGCCTGTTTCCCATGCTGTGTTGTTCTTTGTTCTTTGTTCTTTATAAGCCCCAGTCCAGTCAGAGGCCAGCATCTCTCCAGAACTGGCACTTCCTCTTGCAATTGGCTGCTGCCAGTAATATGCTGAAACCTTGGCCAGACTTCACCACCGCCCCCTGGAGATGGGTTTTGTGGAAGGGGGGGGGGGGGGTTGTAGATTGGGGAGGTCACAGGGAAGAGGTTGACAGCACTGGCGGGCAGTGGAGGGTTGGATGCAAGAGCAGGATGAGAGGCCCTGAATGGGCACGCCCATTCTTGACAGAGGGTGTCTCTGACAGAGCGACAGCAGATAGGTAGTCGCTGGCAGACAGGAGCTCAAGATGGGAGAGTCATGTGAATTCGTGAGCCGCCATTAAATCCCAATTGTCTCAGGGGTGATGGCCTTTGAGTAGCTCAATAATTAGCTGGTGGGTGGGTTCATTGTGTCAGCCCATTTCCACCTTCAACTGAACAACGGTCAACTTTCACTGCATGGCCTCCATCTCCATGCTTGCCACCTAGTCCCCTCCAGTGAGCTCCTGCCACCTAGCCCCCTCCAGTGAGCTCCTGCCACCTAGCCCCCTCCAGTGGGCTCCTGCCACCTCGCCCCCTCCAGTGAGTTACTGCCACCTAGCCCCCTCCAGTGGGCTCCTGCCACCTAGCTCACTCCAGTGAGCTCCTGCCACCTAGCCCCCTCCAGTGAGCTCCTGCAACCTAGCCCCGTCCAGTGAGCTCCTGCCACCTAGCCCCCTCCAGTGGGCTCCTGCCACCGAGCTCACTCCAGTGGGCTCCTGCCACCTAGCTCACTCCAGTGAGCTCCTGCCACCTAGCCCCCTCCAGTGAGCTCCTGCCACATCGCCCCCTCCAGTGAGCTCCTGCCACCTAGCTCACTCCAGTGGGCTCTTGCCACCTAGCCCCCTCCAGTGAGCTCCTGCCACCTAGCTCACTCCAGTGAGCTCCTGCCACCTAGCCACCTCCAGTGAGCTCCTGCCACCTAGCCCCCTCCAGTAGCTCCTGCCACCTAGCCCCCTCCAGTGAGCTCCTGCCACCTAGCCCCCTCCAGTGAGGTCCTGCCACCTAGCTCACTCCAGTGAGCTCCTGCCACCTAGCCCCCTCCAGTGGGCTCCTGCCACCCAGCCCCCTCCAGTGAGCTCCTGCCACCTAGCCCCCTCCAGTGGGCTCCTGCCACCCAGCCCCCTCCAGTGAGCTCCTGCCACCTAGCTCACTCCAGTGGGCTCCTGCCACCCAGCCCCCTTCAGTGAGCTCCTGCCACCTAGCCCCCTCCAGTGGGCTCCTGCCACCTAGCCCCCTCCAGTGAGCTCCTGCCACCTAGCCCCCTCCAGTGAGCTCCTGCCACCTAGCCCCCTCCAGTGGGCTCCTGCCACCTAGCTCACTCCAGTGAGCTCCTGCCACCTAGCTCACTCCAGTGAGCTCCTGCCACCTAGCCCCCTCCAGTGAGCTCCTGCCACCTAGCTCACTCCAGTGAGCTCCTGCCACCTAGCCCCCTCCAGTGAGCTCCTGCCACCTAGCCCCCTCCAGTGAGCTCCTGCCACCTAGCCCCCTCCAGTGAGCTCCCTCCATCTAGCACCCTCCAGTGAGCTCCTGCCACCTAGCCCCCTCCAGTGCGCTCCTGCCACCTAGCTCACTCCAGTGAGCTCCTGCCACCTAGCCCCCTCCAGTGAGCTCCTGCCACCTAGCCCCCTCCAGTGAGCTCCTGCCACCTAGCTCACTCCAGTGGGCTCCTGCCACCTAGCCCCCTCCAGTGAGCTCCTGCCACCTAGCCCCCTCCAGTGGGCTCCAGCCACCTAGCCCCCTCCAGTGAGCTCCTGCCACCTAGCTCACTCCAGTGAGCTCCTGCCACCTCGCCCCCTCCAGTGAGCTCCTGCCACCTCGCCCTCTCCAGTGAGCTCCTGCCACCTAGCCCCCTCCAGTGGGCTCCTGCCATCTAGCCCCATCCAGTGAGCTCCTGCCACCTCACCCCCTCCAGTGGGCTCCTGCCACCTAGCCCCCTCCAGTGAGATCCTGCCACCTAGCTCACTCCAGTGAGCTCCTGCCACCTCGCCCCTCCAGTGGGCTCCTGCCACCTAGCCCCCTCCAGTGAGCTCCTGCCACCTAGCTCACTCCAGTGGGCTCCTGTCACCTAGCCCCCTCCAGTGAGCTCCTGCCACCTAGCCCCCTCCAGTGGGCTCCTGCCACATAGCCCCCCTCCAGTGAGCTCCTGCCACCTAGCTCACTCCAGTGAGCTCCTGCCACCTAGCCCACTCCAGTGAGCTCCTGCCACCTAGCTCACTCCAGTGAGTTCCTGCCACCTAGCCCACTCCAGTGAGCTCCTGCCACCTAGCTCACTCCAGTGAGCTCCTGCCACCTAGCCCCCTCCAGTGGGCTCCTGCCATCTAGCCCCATCCAGTAGCTCCTGCCACCTAGCCCCCTCCAGTGGGCTCCTGCCACCTAGCCCCCTCCAGTGAGCTCCTGCCACCTAGCCCCCTCCAGTGGGCTCCTGCCATCTAGCCCCCTCCAGTGAGCTCCTGCCACCTAGCCCCCTCCAGTAGGCTCCTGCCACCTAGCCCCCTCCAGTGGGCTCCTACCACCTAGCCCCCTCTAGTGGGCTCCTGCCACCTAGCCCCCCCTCCAGTGGGCTGCTTGCCACCTAGCCCCCTCCAGTGGGCTCCTACCACCTAGCCCCCTCCAGTGAGCTCCTGCCACCTAGCTCACTCCAGTGGGCTCCTGCCACCTAGCCCCCTCCAGTGAGCTCCTGCCACCTAGCCCCCCTCAGTGAGCTCCTGCCACCTCGCCCACTCCAGTGAGCTCCTGCCACCTAGCCCCCTCCAGTGGGCTCCCTACCACCTAGCCCCCTCAGTGAGCTCCTGCCACCCTAGCTCACTCCAGTGGGCTCCTGCCACCTAGCCCCCTCCAGTGAGCCTCCTGCCACCTAGCTCACTCCAGTGGGCTCCTGCCACCTAGCCCCCCTCCAGTGAGCTCCTGCCACCTAGCCCCCTCCAGTGAGCTCCTGCCACCATCGCCCACTCAGTGAGCTCCTGCCACCTAGCCCCTCCAGTGGGCTCCTACCACCTAGCCCCCTCCAGTGAGCTCCTGCCACCTCGCCCCACTCCAGTGAGCTCCTGCCACCTAGCCCCTCCAGTGAGCTCCTGCCACCTCGCCCCCTCCAATGAGCTCCTGCCACCTAGCCCCCCTCCAGTGAGCTCCTGCCACCCTAGCCCCCTCCAGTGAGCTCCTGCCACCTCGCCCCCTCCAGTGAGCTCCTGCCATCCTAGCCCCATCCAGTGAGCTCCTGCCACCTCACCCCCTCCAGTGGGCTCCTCCCCACCTCACCCCTCCAGTGGGCTCCTAACACCTAGCCCCCTCCAGTGAGCTCCTGCCACCTAGCTCACTCCAGTGAGCTCCTGCCACCTCGGCCCCCTACAGTGGGCTCCTGCCACCTAGCCCCCTCCAGTGGGCTCCTGCCACCTCGCCCCCTCCAGTGGGCTCCTGCCACCTAGCCCCCTCCAGTGAGCTCCTGCCACCTAGCCCCTCTGTGGGCTCCTGCCACCTAGCCCCAGTCCAGTGGGCTCCTGCCACCTAGCCCCCTCCAGTGAGCTCCTGCCACCTAGCCCCCTCCAGTGGGCTCCTGCCACCTAGCCCCTCCAGTGAGCTCCTGCCACCTAGCTCACTCCAGTGAGCTCCTGCCACCCTAGCCCCCTCCAGTGAGCTCCTGCCACCTAGCCCACTCAGTGAGTTCCTGCCACCTAGCCCCCTCCAGTGAGCTCCTGCCACCTAGCCCCCTCCAGTGAGCTCCTGCCACCTAGCCTCACTCCAGTGAGCTCCTGCCACCTAGCCCCCTCCAGTGGGCTCCTGCCATCTAGCCCCATCCAGTGAGCTCTGCCACCTCACCCCTCCAGTGGGCTGTCTGCCACCTAGCCCCCTCCAGTGGGCTCCTGCCATCTAGCCCCCTCCAGTGAGCTCCTGCCACCTAGCCCCCTCCAGTGGGCTCCTGCCACCTAGCCCCCTCCAGTGGGCTCCTACCACCTAGCACCCTCTAGTGGGCTCCTGCCACCAAGCCCCTCGAGTGGGCTCCTGCCACCTAGCCCCCTCCAGTGAGCTCCTGCCACCTAGCTCACTCGGTGAGCTCCTGCAACCTAGCCCCCTCCAGTGAGCTCCTGCCACCTCGCCCACTCCAGTGAGCTCCTGCCACCTAGCCCCCCTCCAGTGGGCTCCTACCACCTAGCCCCCTCCAGTGAGCTCCTGCCACCTCGCCCACTCCAGTGAGCTCCTGCCACCTCGCCCACTCCAGTGAGCTCCTGTCACCTAGCCCCCTCCAATGAGCTCCTGCCACCTAGCCCCCTCCAGTGAGCTCCTGCCACCTCGCCCACTCCAGTGAGCTCCTGCCACCTCGCCCACTCCAGTGAGCACCTGCCACCTAGCCCACTCCAGTGAGCTCCTGCCACCTAGCCCCCTCCAGTAGCTCCTGCCACCTAGCCCCCTCCAGTGAGCTCCTGCCACCTCGCCCACTCCAGTGAGCTCCTGCCACCTAGCTCACTCCAGTGGGCTCCTACCACCTAGCCCCCTCCAGTAGCTCCTGCCACCTAGCCCCCTCCAATGAGCTCCTGCCACCTCGCCCCCTCCAGTGGGCTCCTACCACCTAGCCCCCTCCAGTGGGCTCCTGCAACCTAGCCCCCTCCAGTGAGATCCTGCCACCTAGCCCCCTCCAATGAGCTCCTACCACCTAGCCCCCTCCAGTGGGCTCCTGCCACCTAGCCCCCTCCAGTGGGCTCCTGCCACCTAGCCCCCTCCAGTGAGATCCTGCCACCTCGCCCCCTGCAGTGAGCTCCTGCCACCTAGCCCCCTCCAGTGAGCTCCTGCCACCTAGCCCCCTCCAGTGGGCTCCTGCCACCTAGCCCCCTCCAGTGAGATCCTGCCACCTAGCCCCCTCCAATGAGCTCCTGCCACCTAGCCCCCCTCCAGTGAGATCCTACCACCTAGCACCCTCCAGTGAGATCCTGCCACCTCGCCCCCTGCAGTGAGCTCCTGCCACCTAGCCCCCTCCAGTCAGCTCCTGCCACCTAGCCCCCTCCAGTGAGCTCCTGCCACCTAGCCCCCTCCAGTGGGCTCCTGCCACCTAGCCCCCTCCAGTGAGATCCTGCCACCTAGCCCCCTCCAATGAGCTCCTGCCACCTCGCCCACTCCAGTGAGCTCCTGTCACCTAGCCCCCTCCAATGAGCTCCTGCCACCTAGCCCCCTCCAGTGAGCTCCTGCCACCTCGCCCACTCCAGTGAGCACCTGCCACCTAGCCCACTCCAGTGAGCTCCTGCCACCTAGCCCCCTCCAGTAGCTCCTGCCACCTAGCCCCCTCCAGTGAGCTCCTGCCACCTCGCCCACTCCAGTGAGCTCCTGCCACCTAGCTCACTCCAGTGGGCTCCTACCACCTAGCCCCCTCCAGTAGCTCCTGCCACCTAGCCCCCTCCAATGAGCTCCTGCCACCTCGCCCCCTCCAGTGGGCTCCTACCACCTAGCCCCCTCCAGTGGGCTCCTGCAACCTAGCCCCCTCCAGTGAGATCCTGCCACCTAGCCCCCTCCAATGAGCTCCTACCACCTAGCCCCCTCCAGTGGGCTCCTGCCACCTAGCCCCCTCCAGTGGGCTCCTGCCACCTAGCCCCCTCCAGTGAGATCCTGCCACCTCGCCCCCTGCAGTGAGCTCCTGCCACCTAGCCCCCTCCAGTGAGCTCCTGCCACCTAGCCCCCTCCAGTGGGCTCCTGCCACCTAGCCCCCTCCAGTGAGATCCTGCCACCTAGCCCCCTCCAATGAGCTCCTGCCACCTAGCCCCCTCCAGTGAGATCCTACCACCTAGCACCCTCCAGTGAGATCCTGCCACCTCGCCCCCTGCAGTGAGCTCCTGCCACCTAGCCCCCTCCAGTCAGCTCCTGCCACCTAGCCCCCTCCAGTGAGCTCCTGCCACCTAGCCCCCTCCAGTGGGCTCCTGCCACCTAGCCCCCTCCAGTGAGATCCTGTCACCTAGCCCCCTCCAATGAGCTCCTGCCACCTCGCCCACTCCAGTGAGCTCCTACCACCTAGCCCCCTCCAGTGAGCTCCTGCCACCTAGCCCACTCCAGTGAGCTCCTGCCACCTAGCCCACTCCAGTGGGCTCCTGCCACCTAGCCCCCTCCAGTGAGCTCCTGCCACCTAGCCCACTCCAGTGAGCTCCTGCCACCTAGCCCACTCCAGTGGGCTCCTGCCACCTAGCCCCCTCCAAGTGGCTCCTGCCACCTAGCCCCCACCAATGAGCTCCTGCCACCTAGCCCCCTCCAGTGGGCTCCTGCCACCTAGCCCCCTCCAGTGGGCTCCTGCCACCTAGCCCCCTCCAGTGAGCTCCTGCCACCTCGCCCACTCCAGTGGGCTCCTGCCACCTAGCCCCCTCCAGTGAGCTCCTGCCACCTAGCCCCCTCCAGTGAGCTCCTGCCACCTAACCCCCTCCAGTGAGCTCCTGCCACCTAGCCCCCTCCAGTAGCTCCTGCCACCTAGCCCCCTCCAGTGAGCTCCTGCCACATAGCCCCCTCCAGTGGGCTCCTGCCACCTAGCCCCCTCCAGTGAGCTCCTGCCACCTAGCCCCCTCCAGTGGGCTCCTGCCACCTAGCCCACTCCAGTGAGCTCCTGCCACCTAGCCCACTCCAGTGGGCTCCTGCCACCTAGCCCCCTCCAGTGAGCTCCTGCCACCTAGCCCACTCCAGTGAGCTCCTGCCACCTAGCCCACTCCAGTGGGCTCCTGCCACCTAGCCCCGTCCAAGTGGCTCCTGCCACCTAGCCCCCACCAATGAGCTCCTGCCACCTAGCCCCCTCCAGTGGGCTCCTGCCACCTAGCCCCCTCCAGTGGGCTCCTGCCACCTAGCCCCCTCCAGTGAGCTCCTGCCACCTCGCCCACTCCAGTGGGCTCCTGCCACCTAGCCCCCTCCAGTGAGCTCCTGCCACCTAGCCCCCTCCAGTGAGCTCCTGCCACCTAACCCCCTCCAGTGAGCTCCTGCCACCTAGCCCCCTCCAGTAGCTCCTGCCACCTAGCCCCCTCCAGTGAGCTCCTGCCACCAAGCCCCCTCCAGTGGGCTCCTGCCACCTAGCCCACTCCAGTGAGCTCCTGCCACCTAGCTCACTCCAGTGAGCTCCTGCCACCTAGCCCCCTCCAGTGAGCTCCTGCCACCTCGCCCACTCCAGTGAGCTCCTGCCACCTATCCCCCTCCAGTGAGCTCCTGCCACCTCGCCCACTCCAGTGAGCTCCTGCCACCTAGCCCCCTCCAGTGAGCTCCTGCCACCTCGCCCACTCCAGTGAGCTCCTGCCACCTAGCCCCCTCCAGTGAGCTCCTGCCACCTCGCCCACTCCAGTGACCTCCTGCCACCTAGCCCCCTCCAGTGAGCTCCTGCCACCTAACCCCCTCCAGTGAGCTCCTGCCACCTAGCCCCCTCCAGTGAGCTCCTGCCACCTAGCCCACTCCAGTGAGCTCCTGCCACCTAGCCCACTCCAGTGGGCTCCTGCCACCTAGCCCCCTCCAGTGAGCTCCTGCCACCTAGCCCACTCCAGTGAGCTCCTGCCACCTAGCCCACTCCAGTGGGCTCCTGCCACCTAGCCCCCTCCAGTGAGCTCCTGCCACCTAGCCCACTCCAGTGAGCTCCTGCCACCTAGCCCCCTGCAGTGAGCTCCTGCCACCTAGCCCCCTCCAGTGAGCTCCTGCCACCTAGACCCCTCCAGTGGGCTCCTGCCACCTAGCTCACTCCAGTAGCTCCTGCCACCTAGCCCCCTCCAGTGGGCTCCTGCCACCAAGCCCCCTCCAGTGGGCTCCTGCCACCTAGCCCCCTCCAGTGGGCTCCTACCACCTAGCCCCCTCCAGTGAGCTCCTGCCACCTAGCTCACTCCAGTGGGCTCCTGCCACCTAGCCCCCTCCAGTGAGCTCCCGCCACCTAGCCCCGTCCAGTGAGCTCCTGCCACCTAGCCCCCTCCAGTGGGCTCCTGCCACCGAGCTCACTCCAGTGGGCTCCTGCCACCTAGCTCACTCCAGTGAGCTCCTGCCACCTAGCCCCCTCCAGTGAGCTCCTGCCACCTCGCCCCCTCCAGTGAGCTCCTGCCACCTAGCTCACTCCAGTGGGCTCTTGCCACCTAGCCCCCTCCAGTGAGCTCCTGCCACCTAGCTCACTCCAGTGAGCTCCTGCCACCTAGCCACCTCCAGTGAGCTCCTGCCACCTAGCCCCCTCCAGTAGCTCCTGCCACCTAGCCCCCTCCAGTGAGCTCCTGCCACCTAGCCCCCTCCAGTGAGGTCCTGCCACCTAGCTCACTCCAGTGAGCTCCTGCCACCTAGCCCCCTCCAGTGGGCTCCTGCCACCCAGCCCCCTCCAGTGAGCTCCTGCCACCTAGCCCCCTCCAGTGGGCTCCTGCCACCCAGCCCCCTCCAGTGAGCTCCTGCCACCTAGCTCACTCCAGTGGGCTCCTGCCACCCAGCCCCCTTCAGTGAGCTCCTGCCACCTAGCCCCCTCCAGTGGGCTCCTGCCACCTAGCCCCCTCCAGTGAGCTCCTGCCACCTAGCCCCCTCCAGTGAGCTCCTGCCACCTAGCCCCCTCCAGTGGGCTCCTGCCACCTAGCTCACTCCAGTGAGCTCCTGCCACCTAGCTCACTCCAGTGAGCTCCTGCCACCTAGCCCCCTCCAGTGAGCTCCTGCCACCTAGCTCACTCCAGTGAGCTCCTGCCACCTAGCCCCCTCCAGTGAGCTCCTGCCACCTAGCCCCCTCCAGTGAGCTCCTGCCACCTAGCCCCCTCCAGTGAGCTCCCTCCATCTAGCACCCTCCAGTGAGCTCCTGCCACCTAGCCCCCTCCAGTGCGCTCCTGCCACCTAGCTCACTCCAGTGAGCTCCTGCCACCTAGCCCCCTCCAGTGAGCTCCTGCCACCTAGCCCCCTCCAGTGAGCTCCTGCCACCTAGCTCACTCCAGTGGGCTCCTGCCACCTAGCCCCCTCCAGTGAGCTCCTGCCACCTAGCCCCCTCCAGTGGGCTCCAGCCACCTAGCCCCCTCCAGTGAGCTCCTGCCACCTAGCTCACTCCAGTGAGCTCCTGCCACCTCGCCCCCTCCAGTGAGCTCCTGCCACCTCGCCCTCTCCAGTGAGCTCCTGCCACCTAGCCCCCTCCAGTGGGCTCCTGCCATCTAGCCCCATCCAGTGAGCTCCTGCCACCTCACCCCCTCCAGTGGGCTCCTGCCACCTAGCCCCCTCCAGTGAGATCCTGCCACCTAGCTCACTCCAGTGAGCTCCTGCCACCTCGCCCCTCCAGTGGGCTCCTGCCACCTAGCCCCCTCCAGTGAGCTCCTGCCACCTAGCTCACTCCAGTGGGCTCCTGTCACCTAGCCCCCTCCAGTGAGCTCCTGCCACCTAGCCCCCTCCAGTGGGCTCCTGCCACATAGCCCCCTCCAGTGAGCTCCTGCCACCTAGCTCACTCCAGTGAGCTCCTGCCACCTAGCCCCCTCCAGTGAGCTCCTGCCACCTAGCCCACTCTAGTGAGTTCCTGCCACCTAGCCCACTCCAGTGAGCTCCTGCCACCTAGCTCACTCCAGTGAGTTCCTGCCACCTAGCCCACTCCAGTGAGCTCCTGCCACCTAGCTCACTCCAGTGAGCTCCTGCCACCTAGCCCCCTCCAGTGGGCTCCTGCCATCTAGCCCCATCCAGTAGCTCCTGCCACCTAGCCCCCTCCAGTGGGCTCCTGCCACCTAGCCCCCTCCAGTGGGCTCCTGCCACCTAGCCCCCTCCAGTGGGCTCCTGCCATCTAGCCCCCTCCAGTGAGCTCCTGCCACCTAGCCCCCTCCAGTAGGCTCCTGCCACCTAGCCCCCTCCAGTGGGCTCCTACCACCTAGCCCCCTCTAGTGGGCTCCTGCCACCTAGCCCCCTCCAGTGGGCTGCTGCCACCTAGCCCCCTCCAGTGGGCTCCTACCACCTAGCCCCCTCCAGTGAGCTCCTGCCACCTAGCTCACTCCAGTGGGCTCCTGCCACCTAGCCCCCTCCAGTGAGCTCCTGCCACCTAGCCCCCTCCAGTGAGCTCCTGCCACCTCGCCCACCCCAGTGAGCTCCTGCCACCTAGCCCCCTCCAGTGGGCTCCTACCACCTAGCCCCCTCCAGTGAGCTCCTGCCACCTAGCTCACTCCAGTGGGCTCCTGCCACCTAGCCCCCTCCAGTGAGCTCCTGCCACCTAGCTCACTCCAGTGGGCTCCTGCCACCTAGCCCCCTCCAGTGAGCTCCTGCCACCTAGCCCCCTCCAGTGAGCTCCTGCCACCTCGCCCACTCCAGTGAGCTCCTGCCACCTAGCCCCCTCCAGTGGGCTCCTACCACCTAGCCCCCTCCAGTGAGCTCCTGCCACCTCGCCCACTCCAGTGAGCTCCTGCCACCTAGCCCCCTCCAGTGAGCTCCTGCCACCTCGCCCCCTCCAATGAGCTCCTGCCACCTAGCCCCCTCCAGTGAGCTCCTGCCACCTAGCCCCCTCCAGTGAGCTCCTGCCACCTCGCCCCCTCCAGTGAGCTCCTGCCATCTAGCCCCATCCAGTGAGCTCCTGCCACCTCACCCCCTCCAGTGGGCTCCTGCCACCTCACCCCCTCCAGTGGGCTCCTAACACCTAGCCCCCTCCAGTGAGCTCCTGCCACCTAGCTCACTCCAGTGAGCTGCTGCCACCTCGCCCCCTCCAGTGGGCTCCTGCCACCTAGCCCCCTCCAGTGGGCTCCTGCCACCTCGCCCCCTCCAGTGGGCTCCTGCCACCTAGCCCCCTCCAGTGAGCTCCTGCCACCTAGCCCCCTCCAGTGGGCTCCTGCCACCTAGCCCAGTCCAGTGGGCTCCTGCCACCTAGCCCCCTCCAGTGAGCTCCTGCCACCTAGCCCCCTCCAGTGGGCTCCTGCCACCTAGCCCCCTCCAGTGAGCTCCTGCCACCTAGCTCACTCCAGTGAGCTCCTGCCACCTAGCCCCCTCCAGTGAGCTCCTGCCACCTAGCCCACTCCAGTGAGTTCCTGCCACCTAGCCCCCTCCAGTGAGCTCCTGCCACCTAGCCCCCTCCAGTGAGCTCCTGCCACCTAGCTCACTCTAGTGAGCTCCTGCCACCTAGCCCCCTCCAGTGGGCTCCTGCCATCTAGCCCCATCCAGTGAGCTCCTGCCACCTCACCCCCTCCAGTGGGCTGTCTGCCACCTAGCCCCCTCCAGTGGGCTCCTGCCACCTAGCCCCCTCCAGTGAGCTCCTGCCACCTAGCCCCCTCCAGTGGGCTCCTGCCACCTAGCCCCCTCCAGTGGGCTCCTACCACCTAGCCCCCTCTAGTGGGCTCCTGCCACCAAGCCCCCTCGAGTGGGCTCCTGCCACCTAGCCCCCTCCAGTGGGCTCCTACCACCTAGCCCCCTCCAGTGAGCTCCTGCCACCTAGCCCCCTCCAGTGGGCTCCTGCCACCTAGCCCCCTCCAGTGGGCTCCTACCACCTAGCCCCCTCTAGTGGGCTCCTGCCACCAAGCCCCCTCCAGTGGGCTCCTGCCACCTAGCCCCCTCCAGTGGGCTCCTACCACCTAGCCCCCTCCAGTGAGCTCCTGCCACCTAGCTCACTCCGGTGAGCTCCTGCCACCTAGCCCCCTCCAGTGAGCTCCTGCCACCTCGCCCACTCCAGTGAGCTCCTGCCACCTAGCCCCCTCCAGTGGGCTCCTACCACCTAGCCCCCTCCAGTGAGCTCCTGCCACCTCGCCCACTCCAGTGAGCTCCTGCCACCTCGCCCACTCCAGTGAGCTCCTGTCACCTAGCCCCCTCCAATGAGCTCCTGCCACCTAGCCCCCTCCAGTGAGCTCCTGCCACCTCGCCCACTCCAGTGAGCTCCTGCCACCTCGCCCACTCCAGTGAGCACCTGCCACCTAGCCCACTCCAGTGAGCTCCTGCCACCTAGCCCCCTCCAGTAGCTCCTGCCACCTAGCCCCCTCCAGTGAGCTCCTGCCACCTCGCCCACTCCAGTGAGCTCCTGCCACCTAGCTCACTCCAGTGGGCTCCTACCACCTAGCCCCCTCCAGTAGCTCCTGCCACCTAGCCCCCTCCAATGAGCTCCTGCCACCTCGCCCCCTCCAGTGGGCTCCTACCACCTAGCCCCCTCCAGTGGGCTCCTGCAACCTAGCCCCCTCCAGTGAGATCCTGCCACCTAGCCCCCTCCAATGAGCTCCTACCACCTAGCCCCCTCCAGTGGGCTCCTGCCACCTAGCCCCCTCCAGTGGGCTCCTGCCACCTAGCCCCCTCCAGTGAGATCCTGCCACCTCGCCCCCTGCAGTGAGCTCCTGCCACCTAGCCCCCTCCAGTGAGCTCCTGCCACCTAGCCCCCTCCAGTGGGCTCCTGCCACCTAGCCCCCTCCAGTGAGATCCTGCCACCTAGCCCCCTCCAATGAGCTCCTGCCACCTAGCCCCCTCCAGTGAGATCCTACCACCTAGCACCCTCCAGTGAGATCCTGCCACCTCGCCCCCTGCAGTGAGCTCCTGCCACCTAGCCCCCTCCAGTCAGCTCCTGCCACCTAGCCCCCTCCAGTGAGCTCCTGCCACCTAGCCCCCTCCAGTGGGCTCCTGCCACCTAGCCCCCTCCAGTGAGATCCTGCCACCTAGCCCCCTCCAATGAGCTCCTGCCACCTAGCCCCCTCCAGTGAGCTCCTACCACCTAGCCCCCTCCAGTGAGCTCCTGCCACCTAGCCCCCTCCAGTGAGCTCCTGCCACCTAGCCCACTCCAGTGAGCTCCTGCCACCTAGCCCACTCCAGTGGGCTCCTGCCACCTAGCCCCCTCCAGTGAGCTCCTGCCACCTAGCCCACTCCAGTGAGCTCCTGCCACCTAGCCCACTCCAGTGGGCTCCTGCCACCTAGCCCCCTCCAAGTGGCTCCTGCCACCTAGCCCCCACCAATGAGCTCCTGCCACCTAGCCCCCTCCAGTGGGCTCCTGCCACCTAGCCCCCTCCAGTGGGCTCCTGCCACCTAGCCCCCTCCAGTGAGCTCCTGCCACCTCGCCCACTCCAGTGGGCTCCTGCCACCTAGCCCCCTCCAGTGAGCTCCTGCCACCTAGCCCCCTCCAGTGAGCTCCTGCCACCTAACCCCCTCCAGTGAGCTCCTGCCACCTAGCCCCCTCCAGTAGCTCCTGCCACCTAGCCCCCTCCAGTGAGCTCCTGCCACCTAGCCCCCTCCAGTGGGCTCCTGCCACCTAGCCCACTCCAGTGAGCTCCTGCCACCTAGCTCACTCCAGTGAGCTCCTGCCACCTAGCCCCCTCCAGTGAGCTCCTGCCACCTCGCCCACTCCAGTGAGCTCCTGCCACCTATCCCCCTCCAGTGAGCTCCTGCCACCTCGCCCACTCCAGTGAGCTCCTGCCACCTAGCCCCCTCCAGTGAGCTCCTGCCACCTCGCCCACTCCAGTGAGCTCCTGCCACCTAGCCCCCTCCAGTGAGCTCCTGCCACCTCGCCCACTCCAGTGACCTCCTGCCACCTAGCCCCCTCCAGTGAGCTCCTGCCACCTAACCCCCTCCAGTGAGCTCCTGCCACCTAGCCCCCTCCAGTGAGCTCCTGCCACCTAGCCCACTCCAGTGAGCTCCTGCCACCTAGCCCCCTCCAGTGAGCTCCTGCCACCTAGCCCACTCCAGTGAGCTCCTGCCACCTAGCCCCCTGCAGTGAGCTCCTGCCACCTAGCCCCCTCCAGTGAGCTCCTGCCACCTAGCCCACTCCAGTGAGCTCCTGCCACCTAGCCCCCTGCAGTGAGCTCCTGCCACCTAGCCCCCTCCAGTGAGCTCCTGCCACCTAGCCCACTCCAGTGAGCTCCTGCCACCTAGCCCACTCCAGTGGGCTCCTGCCACCTAGCCCCCTCCAGTGAGCTCCTGCCACCTAGCCCACTCCAGTGAGCTCCTGCCACCTAGCCCCCTGCAGTGAGCTCCTGCCACCTAGCCCCCTCCAGTGAGCTCCTGCCACCTAGACCCCTCCAGTGAGCTCCTGCCACCTAGACCCCTCCAGTGGGCTCCTGCCACCTAGCTCACTCCAGTAGCTCCTGCCACCTAGCCCCCTCCAGTGGGCTCCTGCCACCAAGCCCCCTCCAGTGGGCTCCTGCCACCTAGCCCCCTCCAGTGGGCTCCTACCACCTAGCCCCCTCCAGTGAGCTCCTGCCACCTAGCTCACTCCAGTGGGCACCTGCCACCTAGCCCACTCCAGTGAGCTCCTGCCACCTAGCCCCCTCCAGTGAGCTCCTGCCACCTAGCCCCCTCCAGTGAGCTCCTGCCACCTAGCCCACTCCAGTGAGCTCCTGCCACCTAGCCCACTCCAGTGGGCTCCTGCCACCTAGCCCCCTCCAGTGAGCTCCTGCCACCTAGCCCACTCCAGTGAGCTCCTGCCACCTAGCCCACTCCAGTGGGCTCCTGCCACCTAGCCCCCTCCAAGTGGCTCCTGCCACCTAGCCCCCACCAATGAGCTCCTGCCACCTAGCCCCCTCCAGTGGGCTCCTGCCACCTAGCCCCCTCCAGTGGGCTCCTGCCACCTAGCCCCCTCCAGTGAGCTCCTGCCACCTCGCCCACTCCAGTGGGCTCCTGCCACCTAGCCCCCTCCAGTGAGCTCCTGCCACCTAGCCCCCTCCAGTGAGCTCCTGCCACCTAACCCCCTCCAGTGAGCTCCTGCCACCTAGCCCCCTCCAGTGAGCTCCTGCCACCTAGCCCCCTCCAGTGAGCTCCTGCCACCTAGCCCCCTCCAGTGAGCTCCTGCCACCTCGCCCACTCCAGTGAGCTCCTGCCACCTATCCCCCTCCAGTGAGCTCCTGCCACCTCGCCCACTCCAGTGAGCTCCTGCCACCTAGCCCCCTCCAGTGAGCTCCTGCCACCTCGCCCACTCCAGTGAGCTCCTGCCACCTAGCCCACTCCAGTGAGCTCCTGCCACCTAGCCCACTCCAGTGGGCTCCTGCCACCTAGCCCCCTCCAGTGAGCTCCTGCCACCTAGCCCACTCCAGTGAGCTCCTGCCACCTAGCCCCCTGCAGTGAGCTCCTGCCACCTAGCCCCCTCCAGTGAGCTCCTGCCACCTAGACCCCTCCAGTGGGCTCCTGCCACCTAGCTCACTCCAGTAGCTCCTGCCACCTAGCCCCCTCCAGTGGGCTCCTGCCACCAAGCCCCCTCCAGTGGGCTCCTGCCACCTAGCCCCCTCCAGTGGGCTCCTACCACCTAGCCCCCTCCAGTGAGCTCCTGCCACCTAGCTCACTCCAGTGGGCTCCTGCCACCTAGCCCCCTCCAGTGAGCTCCTGCCACCTAGCCCCCTCCAGTGAGCTCCTGCCACCTCGCCCACTCCAGTGAGCTCCTGCCACCTAGCCCCCTCCAGTGGGCTCCTACCACCTAGCCCCCTCCAGTGAGCTCCTGCCACCTCGCCCACTCCAGTGAGCTCCTGCCACCTCGCCCACTCCAGTGAGCTCCTGTCACCTAGCCCCCTCCAATGAGCTCCTGCCACCTAGCCCCATCCAGTGAGCTCCTGCCACCTCGCCCACTCCAGTGAGCTCCTGCCACCTCGCCCACTCCAGTGAGCTCCTGCCACCTAGCCCACTCCAGTGAGCTCCTGCCACCTAGCCCCCTCCAGTAGCTCCTGCCACCTAGCCCCCTCCAGTGAGCTCCTGCCACCTCGCCCACTCCAGTGAGCTCCTGCCACCAAGCTCACTCCAGTGGGCTCCTACCACCTAGCCCCCTCCAGTAGCTCCTGCCACCTAGCCCCCTCCAATGAGCTCCTGCCACCTAGCCCCCTCCAGTGGGCTCCTACCACCTAGCCCCCTCCAGAGGGCTCCTGCCACCTAGCCCCCTCCAGTGAGATCCTGCCACCTAGCCCCCTCCAATGAGCTCCTACCACCTAGCCCCCTCCAGTGGGCTCCTGCCACCTAGCCCCCTCCAGTGGGCTCCTGCCACCTAGCCCCCTCCAGTGAGATCCTGCCACCTCGCCCCCTGCACTGAGCTCCTGCCACCTAGCCCCCTCCAGTGAGCTCCTGCCACCTAGCCCCCTCCAGTGGGCTCCTGCCACCTAGCCCCCTCCAGTGAGATCCTGCCACCTAGCCCCCTCCAATGAGCTCCTGCCTCCTAGCCCCCTCCAGTGGGCTCCTACCACCTCGCCCACTCCAGTGGGCTCCTGCCACCTAGCCCCCTCCAGTGAGATCCTGCCACCTCGCCCCTTGCAGTGAGCTCCTGCCACCTAGCCCCCTCCAGTGAGCTCCTGCCACCTAGCCCCCTCCAGTGGGCTCCTGCCACCTAGCCCCCTCCAGTGAGATCCTGCCACCTAGCCCCCTCCAATGAGCTCCTGCCACCTAGCCCCCTCCAGTGAGATACTGCCACCTAGCCCCCTCCAATGAGCTCCTGCCACCTAGCCCCCTCCAGTGAGCTCCTGCCACCTAGCCCCCTCCAGTGAGCTCCTGCCACCTCGCCCACTCCAGTGGGCTCCTGCCACCTACCCCCCTCCAGTGAGCTCCTGCCACCTAGCCCCCTCCAGTGAGCTCCTGCCACCTAACCCCCTCCAGTGAGCTCCTGCCACCTAGCCCCCTCCAGTGAGCTCCTGCCACCTCGCCCACTCCAGTGAGCTCCTGCCACCTAGCCCACTCCAGTGGGCTCCTGCCACCTAGCCCCCTCCAGTGAGCTCCTGCCACCTAGCCCACTCCAGTGAGCTCCTGCCACCTAGCCCCCTGCAGTGAGCACCTGCCACCTAGCCCCCTCCAGTGAGCTCCTGCCACCTAGCCCCCTCCAGTGGGCTCCTGCCACCTAGCTCACTCCAGTAGCTCCTGCCACCTAGCCCCCTCCAGTGAGCTCCTGCCACCTAGCCCCCTCCAGTGAGCTCCTGCCACCTAGCCCCCTCCAATGAGCTCCTGCCACCTAGCCCCCTCCAGTAGCTCCTGCCACCTAGCCCCCTCCAGTGAGCTCCTGCCACCTAGCTCACTCCAGTAGCTCCTGCCACCTAGCCCCCTCCAGTGGGCTCCTGCCACCTAGCTCACTCCAGTAGCTCCTGCCACCTAGCCCCCTCCAGTGAGCTCCTGCCACCTAGCCCACTCCAGTGGGCTCCTGCCACCTAGCCCCCTCCAGTGGGCTCCTGCCACCTAGCCCACTCCAGTGAGCTCCTGCCACCTAGCCCACTCCAGTGGGCTCCTGCCACCTAGCCCCGTCCAGTGAGCTCCTGCCACCTAGCCCACTCCAGTGAGCTCCTGCCACCTAGCCCCCTCCAGTGAGCTCCTGCCACCTAGCCCCCTCCAGTGAGCTCCTGCCACCTAGCCCCCTCCAGTGAGCTCCTGCCACCTAGCCCCCTGCAGTGAGCTCCTGCCACCTAGCCCCCTCCAGTGAGCTCCTGCCACCTAGCCCCCTCCAGTGAGCTCCTGCCACCTAGCCCACTCCAGTGAGCTCCTGCCACCTAGCCCCCTCCAGTGAGCTCCTGCCACCTAGCCCCCTCCAGTGAGCTCCTGCCACCTAGCTCACTCCAGTGAGCTCCTGCCACCTAGCCCCCTCCAGTGAGCTCCTGCCACCTAGCCCCCTCCAGTGAGCTCCTGCCACCTCGCCCACTCCAGTGAGCTCCTGCCACCTCGCCCACTCCAGTGAGCTCCTGCCACCTAGCCCACTCCAGTGAGCTCCTGCCACCTAGCCCCCTCCAGTAGCTCCTGCCACCTAGCCCCTTCCAGTGAGCTCCTGCCACCTCGCCCACTCCAGTGAGCTCCTGCCACCTAGCTCACTCCAGTGGGCTCCTACCACCTAGCCCCCTCCAGTAGCTCCTGCCACCTAGCCCCCTCCAATGAGCTCCTGCCACCTCGCCCCCTCCAGTGGGCTCCTACCACCTAGCCCCCTCCAGTGGGCTCCTGCCCCCTAGCCCCCTCCAGTGAGATCCTGCCACCTAGCCCCCTCCAATGAGCTCCTACCACCTAGCCCCCTCCAGTGGGCTCCTGCCACCTAGCCCCCTCCAGTGGGCTCCTGCCACCTAGCCCCCTCCAGTGAGATCCTGCCACCTCGCCCCCTGCAGTGAGCTCCTGCCACCTAGCCCCCTCCAGTGAGCTCCTGCCACCTAGCCCCCTCCAGTGGGCTCCTGCCACCTAGCCCCCTCCAGTGAGATCCTGCCACCTAGCCCCCTCCAATGAGCTCCTGCCACCTAGCCACCTCCAGTGAGCTCCTGCCACCTCGCCCACTCCAGTGGGCTCCTGCCACCTAGCCCCCTCCAGTGAGCTCCTGCCACCTAACCCCCTCCAGTGAGCTCCTGCCACCTAGCCCCCTCCAGTGAGCTCCTGCCACCTAGCCCACTCCAGTGAGCTCCTGCCACCTAGCCCCCTCCAGTGAGCTCCTGCCACCTCGCCCACTCCAGTGAGCTCCTGCCACCTAGCCCACTCCAGTGGGCTCCTGCCACCTAGCCCCCTCCAGTGAGCTCCTGCCACCTAGCCCACTCCAGTGAGCTCCTGCCACCTAGCCCCCTGCAGTGAGCTCCTGCCACCTAGCCCCCTCCAGTGAGCTCCTGCCACCTAGCCCCCTCCAGTGGGCTCCTGCCACCTAGCTCACTCCAGTAGCTCTTGCCACCTAGCCCCCTCCAGTGAGCTCCTGCCACCTAGCTCACTCCAGTAGCTCCTGCCACCTAGCCCCCTCCAGTGGGCTCCTGCCACCTAGCTCACTCCAGTAGCTCCTGCCACCTAGCCCCCTCCAGTGAGCTCCTGCCACCTAGCCCACTCCAGTGGGCTCCTGCCACCTAGCCCCCTCCAGTGAGCTCCTGCCACCTAGCCCACTCCAGTGAGCTTCTGCCACCTAGCCCACTCCAGTGGGCTCCTGCCACCTAGCCCCCTCCAGTGAGCTCCTGCCACCTAGCCCACTCCAGTGAGCTCCTGCCACCTAGCTCACTCCAGTAGCTCCTGCCACCTAGCCCCCTCCAGTGAGCTCCTGCCACCTAGCTCACTCCAGTAGCTCCTGCCACCTAGCCCCCTCCAGTGGGCTCCTGCCACCTAGCTCACTCCAGTAGCTCCTGCCACCTAGCCCCCTCCAGTGAGCTCCTGCCACCTAGCCCACTCCAGTGGGCTCCTGCCACCTAGCCCCCTCCAGTGAGCTCCTGCCACCTAGCCCACTCCAGTGAGCTTCTGCCACCTAGCCCACTCCAGTGGGCTCCTGCCACCTAGCCCCCTCCAGTGAGCTCCTGCCACCTAGCCCACTCCAGTGAGCTCCTGCCACCTAGCCCCCTCCAGTGAGCTCCTGCCACCTAGCCCCCTCCAGTAGCTCCTGCCACCTAGCCCCCTCCAGTGAGCTCCTGCCACCTAGCTCACTCCAGTAGCTCCTGCCACCTAGCCCCCTCCAGTGGGCTCCTGCCACCTAGCTCACTCCAGTAGCTCCTGCCACCTAGCCCCCTCCAGTGAGCTCCTGCCACCTAGCCCACTCCAGTGGGCTCCTGCCACCTAGCCCCCTCCAGTGAGCTCCTGCCACCTAGCCCACTCCAGTGAGCTCCTGCCACCTAGCCCACTCCAGTGGGCTCCTGCCACCTAGCCCCCTCCAGTGAGCTCCTGCCACCTAGCCCACTCCAGTGAGCTCCTGCCACCTAGCCCCCTCCAGTGAGCTCCTGCCACCTAGCCCCCTCCAGTGAGCTCCTGCCACCTAGCCCACTCCAGTAGCTCCTGCCACCTAGCCCCCTCCAGTGAGCTCCTGCCACCTAGCCCACTCCAGTGAGCTCCTGCCACCTAGCCCCCTGCAGTGAGCTCCTGCCACCTAGCCCCCTCCAGTGAGCTCCTGCCACCTAGCCCCCTCCAGTGGGCTCCTGCCACCTAGCCCCCTCCAGTGGGCTCCTGCCACCTAGCCCACTCCAGTGAGCTCCTGCCACCTAGCCCCCTCCAGTGAGCTCCTGCCACCTAGCCCCCTCCAGTGAGCTCCTGCCACCTAGCCCCCTCCAGTAGCTCCTGCCACCTAGCCCCCTCCAGTGAGCTCCTGCCACCTAGCTCACTCCAGTAGCTCCTGCCACCTAGCCCCCTCCAGTGGGCTCCTGCCACCTAGCTCACTCCAGTAGCTCCTGCCACCTAGCCCCCTCCAGTGAGCTCCTGCCACCTAGCCCCCTCCAGTAGCTCCTGCCACCTAGCCCCCTCCAGTGAGCTCCTGCCACCTAGCTCACTCCAGTAGCTCCTGCCACCTAGCCCCCTCCAGTGGGCTCCTGCCACCTAGCCCCCTCCAGTGAGCTCCTGCCACCTAGCCCACTCCAGTGAGCTCCTGCCACCTAGCCCCCTGCAGTGAGCTCCTGCCACCTAGCCCCCTCCAGTGAGCTCCTGCCACCTAGCCCCCTCCAGTGGGCTCCTGCCACCTAGCCCCCTCCAGTGGGCTCCTGCCACCTAGCCCACTCCAGTGAGCTCCTGCCACCTAGCCCCCTCCAGTGAGCTCCTGCCACCTAGCCCCCTCCAGTGAGCTCCTGCCACCTAGCCCCCTCCAGTAGCTCCTGCCACCTAGCCCCCTCCAGTGAGCTCCTGCCACCTAGCTCACTCCAGTAGCTCCTGCCACCTAGCCCCCTCCAGTGGGCTCCTGCCACCTAGCTCACTCCAGTAGCTCCTGCCATCTAGCCCCCTCCAGTGAGCTCCTGCCACCTAGCCCACTCCAGTGAGCTCCTGCCACCTAGCCCACTCCAGTGAGCTCCTGCCACCTAGCCCCCTGCAGTGAGCTCCTGCCACCTAGCCCCCTCCAGTGAGCTCCTGCCACCTAGCCCCCTCCAGTGAGCTCCTGCCACCTAGCCCACTCCAGTGAGCTCCTGCCACCTAGCCCCCTCCAGTGAGCTCCTGCCACCTAGCCCCCTCCAGTGAGCTCCTGCCACCTAGCTCACTCCAGTGAGCTCCTGCCACCTAGCCCCCTCCAGTGAGCTCCTGCCACCTAGCCCCCTCCAGTGGGCTCCTGCCACCTCGCCCCCTCCAGTGGGCTCCTGCCACCTCGCCCCCTCCAGTGAGCTCCTGCCACCTAGCCCACTCCAGTGAGCTCCTGCCACCTCGCCCCCTCCAGTGGGCTCCTGCCACCTAGCCCCCTCCAGTGGGCTCCTGCCACCTAGCCCACTCTAGCTCCATTAAATCACAGCCCAGAAAACTACAGAGCAATCAGTCTAATGTCAGGAAAGTTAATAGAATTGAGGACAAATGATGGGATTCCACATTGAGGTGGAGCATCATCACCTACATTAGCCAGGCCAAGCCTGCCTTGAGCTGGCTGGGGAACTTCAAGCAGAGTTAACAGATGTCGCCCTTTAATTGGCTCAGGGGGGATTTCTGTGCCCACCTTGGAGGGAAGGCCCATCTCCAAGAGACCCTCCATCACCTCCCCCCTCCACTCCCCCCAACTCCACCACCCCCCCCCCCCCACAACCCCCCCACCATTGATTCGGAGAAGAGTCATAAGTGGCTATTAATCTGATGAAGAGTGGATGGACTGCCTGACACCTCCACTGCCACTAGTAACGTGCTAACAGCAGCCGCTAGACAACTGGCACATGCCGTACTACAATGTCTCAGGCCCCCTACCCATCTGTGTGCCTGCTCTGGGACAGGGGATAGGTACATGACATTTCGCCTAGAGAGAGTATCAACTGGTCCAATATTGAGGAACAGAATGAGGAGGTGTGGGCAGATGTGGAAGGTGTTGTCCAGTGGCTAGGTGCCTGAAGGGTTGGATGCAGGAGGGGGTGGATAGGGGGCGGGCAGGGGAGGGTGGTTGTGGAAGGGGGGCTAGTTTAGGGGGTTACAGGAGAATGGGGGAAGGAGGATTGCAATGAATGGGCTGGGCTAACACACAAAACCAATCCATTTTGAATTATAACAGACAATTCATTTCGAATAATCCATAAATACATCCGCAAAGTAGTTAAGATTTTTGTCCATTCTTAAAATTGGCAAAGTAAATCTTTCCATATGGCTTATTAACAATTATTATAAATGTTATTTTCCAGAAGGTTCCAGTTTATTTGGTCCCACATTGAAATCATGATTTGACAGATAATATTTCTTTATTATTTATTATTGTCACAAGTAGGCTTATATTAACACTGCAATAAAGTTACTGTGAAAATCCTCTAGTTGTCACATTCTGGCACCAGTTTGGGTACACTGAGGGAGAACTTAGCATGGCCAATGCACCTAACCAGCGTATCTTTTGAACTGTGACAGGAAACCTACGCAAACACAGGGAAAAGTGCAGATTCTGCACAGACAGTGACTCAAGCAGGGAATTGAACCCAGATCCCTGGCGCTGTGAGGCAGCAGTGCTAACCGCTGTGCCATCGTGATACGTTAAATAGGTAAGAGCAGTCATACTGAGGTGAAAGTGATTCCCCATTTGAGCAATATTTTCTAATACTGCCCTTCTTAATAAGGCTATGGTGTTAATTTGAGGGATCTTCAGCCCTTGTTGCTCAGTTTGTAGAGCAGGACCTCCCCATGCAGTAACCCTTGTCTAGTAAATGTCAGCCAGCTGTGGAGAAAAGGCAGATCCAGGGATCAAGTCTTCAGACACAATTGCAGAGACTCCAAATTCGCTGCGACAGAGCCCCCTGATTTTTGACCACCCTACACTTCTGTCCATTTAACAAAAAATAAACACAGATATTCAGAAAGGCAAAAATTAAAATGGAGATGATTTGTGAGTTAGTATTTTGCTGGTAAGAGCTCTTACTAAAGGGTGTGATTCCTCTATGAAAATACAATAGATGGTAAAGATCCTTTAAGCAGAGGGTGAGTCATTGATTTTTATAGCTGGGTTAATTTGTTATCATCAGGACAGAAAGCTTCATTGTTTTGGCCTTCAGTGTCACTCAGTATATTACAGTGGATCCCATTCTCAATTCCACTCTGACTTTTATCTTCGTTTTCTTCATTGTCCTCTTCTGAGGCTCTTGCTCTCCTGTAATGAAGAAGGCATCTTCAGAACAATTATTACGGTGCTGTACAAGAACTGGCTCAAACGCCTCTCCAGCCTGGGTTCGGAATCTATTCATCGCTACTGCATTTGCTCTTATTTTAAAACTCCTTGTTACCAAGGCAGGGTTGCCCACTAAACTTTGCTTCACTTTCACTTAACTGTATTTCTCCCCAATACAGGGAGTCAGAGCACATCCCGACATTCACTGGACGCCAGGGCAGGATACATCCAGGGCAGGATGCCCGTCCATTACAGGGTACACGTACATGCACCCTGACAAGACGATGTTAAAGTTTATTTCTTAGTGTCACATTAGCATTGCAATGAAGTTACTGTGAAAACACCCCAGTCGCCACACTCTGGCACCTGTATTGAAGAAGAATTCAGCATGGCCAATGCACCTAATCAGCATGACTTTCGGAGGAAACCCATGCAGACACAGGGAGAATGTGCAGACTCTGCTCAGGTTGTGACCCGAGTCTGGGAATTGAACCTGGGTGCTGGGAGGCAGCAGTGCTAACCACTGTGCCACCGTGCCACCCCACGGACACACACACACACACACACACACACACACGTGGAGGGGCTGGGAGGAGGGTATGGATGAAGCAGAAAACTGGACCACTTGCTAACGACAGAGACCAGCCAGAGGAGCAAAAGCTGGACTTTGTGCTACTTCTTGAAGAGAGAATGGATGAGGATAATGATACTCTTACGAGGGTGTGACTGAAACATCACTGATGATTGTCAGCAGGATGCCAAACCACCTGACTCCTCTGGCAAAGAAGCCAATGACATTGGGACAATCTAATGCAGGGACTGAGCTTCGAGGAGAGAAATCAAGCTCTGACGCTGGCCGAGGAGACAACTGCAGAATACAGACTCCCGAAACCCTGAGGTCAAGGCTGAGGCGCTCACATTTCTTCCAACCTAGCAGAGGCAGCAACCTAATCCAGTAAAATATTGTGTCATAACAGAACCTCACGGATGTTCAGAACTATTCCAGATGTTGCATTGATTCCTGAAGCTCTCAAAATACTGATATCTAAGACACTCATGTTCATGTGAAAGCATTGTGTGCACGGGCCAAACAAGCAGAAGCAGAAAGAAAAGAATCCCTACAGAATTTACAGAAGTATCATTGACTCCAGTTGAGAATAATCTCCATTCTTCTCTTTGTCCATCAGGGTTCATTCTGGATGGTGACATTGGGATTGCACATCTTTGCATTCCAAGCCATAGAGGGTATTTAACAATTGGATCATTTTAACATTGATGGATCAGAATATTGCAGTTCAACTTTCACAGAAACTGACCAGGTCTCATGAGAATGAATAGTTCCAACATGCTCTATAAAGGGATCGTTCGAAGAGGAACAAAAAGAGAATATCTGGCTTATATCTTTATATTACCCACCAGAGTCAAGAGTCCCTGTCTACTGATTCAAGTGCATTCGAAGAGGAGTATGGTGGGTTTGGTGGCACAGTGGTATTGCTGCTGGACTAGCTATCCAGAGGTTTTGGGGACGTGAGTTCAAATCCCACCATGGCAGATGATGAAAATCAATATTTAATAAGTCGAATTACGACCACTGTTACAAAACCTCATCTGGTTCACTAATGTCCTTAAGGGAAGGAAATCTGCCATCCTTATTTGCTCTGACCTACATGTGACTCCAGGCCCACTGCAATGTGGTTGTCTCATAAGTGTTCTCAAGGATAGGCATTGAATGCTGGCCCAGCGTGGCCAACATCCCATAAACAAATACAAAAAAAAAATCACTTCGAAGGGGCGGCATCATGCTGGACAGCGGTTAACATTGCTGCTTCACTGTTTCAGGGACCTGGGTTCCACTCCTGGCTTGAGTCACTGTCTGTGTGGAGTTTGCACATTCTCCCCATGTCTGTGTGGGTTTCCTCCCACACTCCACAGATAGAACAAGGAAAATTACAGCATAGGAACAGGCCCTTCGGCCCCCCAAGCCTGCGCCGACCAAATCTGTGGGTTAGATTCATTGGCCATGCTAAATTGCCCTTTGGTGTCCTGAGATGCGCAGGTTAGAGGGATCAGTGGGGTTACTGGGATAAGGCCTTGGTGGGATTGCTGTCGGTGCAGACTTGATGGGCCGAATGGCCTTCTTCCGCACTGTAGTGATTCTATAAGAGAGCTAAGAACACTGTTGGAGATAAATATGACAGGTGCAAGAGACTGTGAAGAGGGGATGGGGGTGCTGGGGGAAAGTTGGATGTGTAAATAGTTGATGAATAGAATGAAAGATTTAGGGGGGGTGGGGGGCAGGCATCAGCGGAGGTGTAGAATAAATGAGCTCTCAGACCACATTTCACTGGAGCTCAGAAGGCCATGATTCTGGTAGGTCCCTTATGCTTATTTATCCCTGAGCATTGCCATGTATAATTGATAAATGTTTGGAAGTTCTTGGACATCTATGTTAAACACACCCTGGGACTGTTTCTGATGACACTTCATACTGTAGGTCAAAGGTCAGCAAAAGCCGGAAGCTTAAAGCTACCAGAGGCTTTACATACCAAGCCAGGCTAGATCCTCTTGTACAGGATCAGAGTCACTATGGTAACAAGGCTTACAACACACTCCAAGGTTTAAAGTAGACAAGTGCACAATATCATTGGCAACATCCAGCTAAAGATATGGTTGCCTCGATTAATTTATTATTTTAGTTTGGTCCACAAATGGTTTCAACATCAATAGGAAAGACAGCACATTATATCACCACACTCGGAGAGTTTCAGAGCAGACAATTCACAAAATCTGCTCCCTTTTCATTATGAATGGAGATATGGGTGGCACGGTGGCGCACTGGTGAGCACTGCTGCCTCATAGCACCAGAGAACAGGGCTCGATTCCAGTCTCGGGTGACTTTCTGTATGGAGTGTACATGTTCTCCCCGTGTCTGCATGGGTTTCCACCCACAGTCCAAATGTGCGCAAGTTAGGTGGATTGGCCATAATAAATTGTCCATTAGTGTCAGGGGGATTATCAGAGTAAATATATGGGGGTACAGGGATAGGGACTGGTTGTGGGTGCAGGCTGAATGGGCCAAATGGCCTTCTTCTGCACTGTAGGGGTTCTACGATTCTATCCTGAGAAGATCAATCCATTGTACGCACCAGCGAAGGGTAATCAGGGGAAACGCTCAATGGGTGCAGAACAGTTGAGTCTGGATGACTTGTACGAATGATGTACTCATAAGGCCACAGCTAGAGTACTGTGTGCAGTTCTGGCCATCACACTAGAGGAAGGAAATGATTGCACAGGAGGGGGCGCAGAGGAGATTCACCCAGATGTTGCTTGGGCTATGAAGAGAGGCTGGTTAGATTGGGATTGTTTTCCCTCGAGCAAAGAAAGGGGACCTGATTGAGATGTACAAAATTATGAGAGACGTAGATAGGGTAGATCGGAAGAAAGTTTCCCCTTAGTAGAGACGGCAATAACCAGGGGACTTAGATTTAAGGCAAGGGCTGGGGATTTAGAGGGGATTTGAGGAAAATAATTTTCACCTAGAGAGGAGTGGGAATCTGGAACGCGCTGCCTTAAAGGGTAGTAGAGGCAGGAACCTTCACAACATTTAAGAAGCATTTCAATGAACCCCTGAAACATCATAGCAAGCGACGAACCGAGGAAAATGGGATTAGAATAGATAGGTGCTTGATGGCCGGTGCAGACACAATGGGCTGAAGGGCCTCTTTCCGTGCTGTAAAACTCTGTGATCCTACGTTGAACACTTTAAACCAGGCTCTGAAAGGTAATTAGAGCAAAACTTCTTGGATTGGAGAATTGGGCAGAGGGAGAGGGCAGCTGGCCCAGTTCTTACAATTTGTAATCCAATAAAAAACATTCTCCAGAGAGTTTACTGAGTCATAGGGACAAACAGAGCAGAGGTAATCCAAATCTCGCTCCCTGGTCTTTGGTCTCATCCTGTATAAGTGTGTCTCTAAGCCTGGACAAATGTCCCCACAGTTCCCATCACCCCAGTGCCTCAACCTTTTCAATTTCATTCAATCTTTTGTACATTTGCCAACGGGACAGTTGACTTTCCTGTTAACACTTAATGAACATTAAAAAATGCTCAATGGAAGACACTGGCTAAAATTCTCTGATTCCCTCACCACCCCCTCCCTCGCCAACTCCTCTCTCCCGTGCCACCCCCTTCCCTCGCTAACCCCCTCCCTCGCCAACTCCTCTCTCCCTTGCCATCCCCCTCCCTCGCTAACCCCCTCCCTCGCCAACTCCTCTCTCCCTTGCCATCCCCCTCCCTCGCTAACCCCCTCCCTCGCCAACTCCTCTCTCCCTTGCCATCCCCCTCCCTCGCTAACCCCCTCCCTCGCCAACTCCTCTCTCCCTTGCCATCCCCCTCCCTCGCTAACCCCCTCCCTCGCCAACTCCTCTCTCCCTTGCCATCCCCCTCCCTCACCACCCCCCTCCCTCGCCAACTCCTCTCTCCCTTGCCATCCCCCTCCCTCGCTAACCCCCTCCCTCGCCAACTCCTCTCTCCCTTGCCACCCCCCTCCCTCGCTAACCCCCTCCCTCGCCAACTCCTCTCTCCCTTGCCACCCCCCTCCCTCGCTAACCCCCTCCCTCGCCAACTCCTCTCTCCCTTGCCACCCCCCTCCCTCGCTAACCCCCTCCCTCGCCAGCTCCTCTCTCCCTTGCCACCCCCCTCCCTCGCTAACCCCCTCCCTCGCCAACTCCTCTCTCCCGTGCCACCCCCCTCCCTCGCTAACCCCCTCCCTCACCAACTCCTCTCTCCCTTGCCAACACCTCCCTCGCCACCCCCCCTCCCACACTAACCCCCCTCCCTCACCACATCCTCCAACACCACCTCCTCCCTCGCCAACCTCTCTTGTCGCCATCCCTTCCCTCGCCACCCCATCCATCAGTATCCCTCATGCCCATTCCCCAGATGTAAAACATGCCCCGAAGTATCCACTATGGCCTGATACATTCATGTGCGTGTAGTGAGCTGAAAACGAGTGAAATATAGGTGTCCATGGCCCCTGCCTGAACCCACTCTTTGCATATTTAATAGGGACCTATTGCCCAATAACAGATTCCCTTCCTCGGGGCAGGGAGTGGGAGAAAGGACTGCTGATTGTGAGCAGCGCTACCATCGGTTCCTCTGAGTGGGACAGATATATATTGTTCAGATTAACACAAAATATACATTTCAGGGGCGGCACGGTAGCACAGTGGTTAGCACTGCTGCTTCACAGCTCCAGGGTCCTGGGTTCGATTCCCGGCTCGGGTCACTGCCTGTGTGGAGTTTGCACATTCTCCTCGTGTCTGCGTGGGTTTTCTCCGGGTGCTCCGGTTTCCTCCCACAGTCCAAAGATGTGCGGGTTAGGTTCATTGGCTATGCTAAAATTGCCCCTTAGTGTCCTGGGATGTGTAGGTTAGAGGGATTAACAGGTAAATGTGTAGGGATATGGGGATAGGGTCTGGGTGGGATTGTGTTCGGTGCAGACTCGATGGGCCGAAGGGCCTGTTTCTGCACTGTAGGGTTCTATGTTTGTTCATTTACAAGGAACAATACTGTAATTACTTCCTGTTGAAATTCAGATACTCAAGTTCAAATCCCTTCAGTGCTTTCCCCTCCCTTTCTCCAGCCCAATAATCCTCTGACATCTTTTCAGTCGTCCGATTCTGGCCTCTTGTGTCTCCCTCGGTTTGACTGGCTTCAGCCTTAGAGCTCTACCTTCAGCTACCTGGGCCCCAAATTCTAGAATATTCTCTCTCTCTTCCTTCAAGATACTCCTTGAGACCTTGGCCAAGCTTTTTGTCACCTGTCCGATGATCACCCCACGTGACCCGGTGTCAAACTTTGTCTGATGACACTCCTGGGAAACGTTCGGGATGTTTTCCTGTACCCAGGGCGCTAGATAAATGCACATTGTTGCAGCAGGTGATGGAGCTCAGTGCCAGTCCTCTTGATGAAGTAAAGTTGCCTCACACATTGGTTGAAATGGAGACAGGAGAACCCACAGAGTGTCTGTCCTGGGGCACAGTGCCCTCCTTTCCCTCCCACCTCTCCCAGCCGTTCCTGTCCACTCTCTTCTATCCCACTGGTTGCTTTCCCTGCTCCTCCAGGCCACCTACAACAGCACAACGAAAACAAAAGCCCTTACTACCTGGACGAACCTGGCTTTCCAGAGTGGCCCAGAAAGTTATCCAGAAAACTAACAACCATCAACCACCCTTTTCAAGAGCCCTTGAATGAGATGGCCAAGTTAGAAGCAAGAAATCGTATATGAATATGATCAGAAATCAGGGTCTTGCAGACAGTCAAGGAAGACAGTAGAACTTGGCAACTCCGCTGAGGGATCGACACACACCACTGGCAAGTCATCAGGGTGCAGTTCCTTCTTCATGGCACACATGGGTGAGTTCAGCATGTGCTGAGAGATATTCTGGGGCAGACAAAAATCACAAACAACAAAGCTGAGGGCCCAACCCAAATAAGTTATCAGATGTTCTGAAGTACTTAAAGTTTGCACTCCTGCGATCAACATTCATGAAGCTGAGCACCATCCAGGATAAAGAAGCCCGCTTAATTGGCAGTAGATTCCCTTCACCATTCATGTACAGTGGCCGCAATGCGTACCATTTACAAGACAGCAGCAACTCACCAAAGCTCCTTCGATAAGACCTCCCTGCTCCTAAACCTAACCCTTACCTCCCAAACCCACGACCTATTCCACAACGAATGACAAGAGCAGTAGCTACCTGGAAACAGCACCATCTGAAAGTTCCCCTTCGAGCCACTCACCATCCTGACTTGGAAATGTGTCGCCGTTCCTTCACTGTCACTGGGTCAAAATCCTAGAACCTTCTCTCTAACAGCACTGTGGATGTACCTACACCTCAGGGATTGCAGTAATTCATGAAGGCATCTCACTCATCACCTTCTGGAGGACAATAAGGGACGGGCAATAAATTCTGGGCCTAGTCAGCAATGTTTGCACCCAATGAACGAATAAATAAATAAGTACCAATGAAGTAGCCCAATCCAATATGCAAAGTGGCGCATTTCTCATTGAGGATATCCATGGGTTTCCTGGATTTAACCAGTGGAGAATACGTGCACTGTCATTGAACATGGACATCGAGAGAACAGACACCATGAGGCAAAGTAGATTCCTGATTACCAATGGCAATTGGACAGCTCTTTCAAAGATCTCTAGGACAGAAATGAAGGGCTGAATGGTCTCCTTACATGGCATAAGGTTCTGTGACAATCTACCTCTATGAGATAAGAGAATCATAGATTCCCTACAATACAAAAGGAACCATTCGGCCCATCGAGTCTGTACTGACCACAATCCCACCCAGGCCCTACTCTCAAAATCCCACATATTTACCCAGACACTAGGGTCAATTTGGCATGGCCAATCAACCTAACCCGTATATCTTTGGAGAGAACTGGAGCACGAGGAGCAGACACAGGGAGAATGTGCAAACTCCACACAGATAGTGACCGAGGACCCGAGTCTCTGACGCTGTGAGGCAGAAGTGCTAACCGCCATGCCACCGTGCCAAGATCATAAGAATTAAGAATAAGAGAATGTTCGTGGGACAAACTCCTTCAGGGCACTAGAATATCTGCCAAGTGTCCTCATTGGTTCAACTTTCACCCATGTCACCTCGAGGCAGAAGCCCTTTTTAATATTTCTTGCTCCCCGAGTATTATTTCAAAAATAGCCAACTTTTCAGCAATTAGATGTTTGACCCTTCAAGGGGACAGAAAAAATAACTCAGAGTACTCACTTCACTTTGTCACGGTAACCGGTGACGATCACCGCAATTAAACCAACCACAATCAAGCCCATGATGATACCAAACACAATCAGCCAGACCGTAACAGCTGGCTCACTGACTGGGGCCAAGGTGGGTTCGATCCCCAGGAACTCCAGTGTGCGATCATCCAGGGAGAAGGCGTTATTGAACCGCGATCTGACCATTCTGAAACGTTTAAAGGCACAAGATTAGCCTCACCCAGCCGATCGCTCATTGCAAATTACATGGCGGAAATTTTTTTTACACAAATCATTTTAATCATACCGGATAGCTTTCTCCACTTCGGTCTTGGCAAGAGGTGTCAACATGCGAGAGGAATCCATGACCACAAAGTAAAACGAGATTCTCGTTGTTTCCTCGCATATGTGCACATCGGATATACTGTAAAGATAATGACTTTAATAGCAGGGCATTTTCTGCGTAGGTCACTCGCTTCCAGTTAAGCGGGTGGTACCATACAATGTGGGTGTCATAGTCAGAAAGAGAAAAATCTAGTGGCCACATTAAGCTGACAAGTGAGCAGGGTCTACTGAGACTGACGTTGGGGCGGCACGGTAGCACAGTGGTTAGCACTGCTGCTTCACAGCTCCAGGGTCCTGGGTTCGATTCCCGGCTCGGGTCACTGCCTGTGTGGAGTTTGCACATTCTCCTCGTGTCTGCGTGGGTTTTCTCCGGGTGCTCCGGTTTCCTCCCACAGTCCAAAGATGTGCGGGTTAGGTTCATTGGCTATGCTAAAATTGCCCCTTAGTGTCCTGGGATGTGTAGGTTAGAGGGATTAGCAGGTAAAATGTGTAGGGATATGGGGATAGGGTCTGGGTGGGATTGTGTTCGGTGCAGACTCGATGGGCCGAAGGGCCTGTTTCTGCACTGTAGGGTTCTATGATACGTTGGGTTCATGTTCACTCGGAGAGGGAAATGTACGGAATGAAATGATTTGAAAAACGCTGGCGGGGGAAGCAGCCTGCAAGAAAAGAACTGATCTGAAGATGGGAAGGTTGTTCAAGTCACATGGAAACCACATACATGGTGGCACAGTGGTTAGCCCTGCTGCCTCACAGCACCAGGGACCCAAGTTCAATTCCAGTCTTGGGTCTGCACATTCTCCCCGTGTCTGCGTGGATTCCCTTCGGTTTCCTCCAAAGAATGTGCAGGTTGGGTGGACTGGTCTTCGATCCTAGAATCAGGGGAATCAGCAGGATAAATGTGTGGGGTTACAAGAACAGGGCCTGGGTGAGGATTATTGTCAGGACAGACTTAGGCCAAATGGCCTCCTTCTGTACTGTAGGGATTCCATGTTGAAGGAATACAATTCGTGATCTTTTTTTTTATTTGTTCGTGGGATGATGGCATTGCTGGGTGGGCCAGCATCTACTGCCCATCCCTTAAGGCATTTAAGAGACAACCACATTGCTGTGGGTCTGGAGTTACGTCTAGGTCAGACCAGGTAAGGATGGGTTTTTACAACATGGTCATCATCAGATTTTTAATTCCAGATTTTTACTGAGTTCAAATTACGCTATCTGCCGGGGTGGGATTCGAACCTGGGTCCCCAGAGCATCACCTTGGGTCTCTGGATTATTTAGTTCCAGTGACAAAACTATTACGCCGTTGCCACATCCGACTGCAAACTTCAGGGGGACACCTTCACAAGGATTGTCATAATGGCAGACTTGGGGGTAAATACTGGAGTGATTAATATTGGACTCAGGTGTGAAGAAATACCGAGACCTGAGAGGTTTGTAGGGCTGGAGGAGGTCACACAGTTTGGAAGTAGACAGTGCAGGGGGAGCTGGTGGGGCCATGAAGCGAATTTGTACAGGAGCAAGGATTTTAAATTTAAGACATTACCAGAGTGGGAGACAATACATAAGCCCAATTAAGAATGTCAATTCTGGTACACTGATTCAATAAGTTCATGGAATGTTGGCCTTTACTGCAAAAGGATGGAAGTTATGCTACAGCTGTCCAAATTTCCAGATAGGCACCATCGACAATACTTTACTCAGTCCTGGTACTGCACCTCAGGAAGGAAGAGAACATCAGTGCCCTTTAGGGAAGGAAATCTACCGTCCTGACCCAGTCTGGCCTCCATATGACTCTCGACCCTTAGCAACCTGAAATACTCTCTGACATTACCAAGCAAGTCATTCAGTTCAAGGGAAATTAGGGATGGATAACAAATGCTGGCGTTGTCAGCGACATCCCCAATTAAAGTAATTGAAAAGAAAACTGTTTGCGTTCCATCGAGCACTGAGAGGAATTACTGGGGTGTCAGGAGTTTGTAGAGTGGTCAAGTAGAGTTTGTAGAGGAATTAGGAAAAAGAAAATTCCCCTTGTGGGAAGTTCAGAACAAGGGGGGCGTAAGCTAAAAGTTAGAGGCAGACCAGTCAGGCCTGCAGAAGTACCTTGCCAAATCCAAAATTCTCTGGTTCCAAAATTCTGTTCAGGCTGCAGGTTAATGAAAAATTGTAGCTCTGAAATTGATAGATTTCTGTTAGGTAAGAATATTAAAGGATATGATACAGATCAGCCATGACCTCAAGATCACTGAATTGTAGAACAGACATGAGGGGCCGAATGGCCTATTCCTGCTTCTACACTTCCTTGTACCATAGTCTCAACGTAATCAGCAATTCTACTTCTTTAATCATGCACAATGTTTAAATAAAGCTTGAGCCAAAACATAATGCAGATATAAGCATGTTAATTATGACCATACCTTTCTGCTCGTGTTGCATTCTCGTCGGGTTTGTTTTAAGTGGAAGAGCATGGAATGGGGCTAATTGGGTAACTCTTTCAAAGGGCTGGCACACAGGTACAATGGGCTGAGTGGCCTCTTTCTCAGCTACTGGAATTTCTGATTCTGAGCTCACTTGCCAGTGTTAGGCTCTGATGAAGGGTCATCCTGACTCGAAACGTTGACGCTATCCCCTTTCCACAAATGCTGTCAGACCTGCTGAGGCTTTCCAGCATTTTTCTGTTTTAGTTTCAGATTCCAGCGCCCACAGTATTTTGTGCTTATGCCAGTGTTAGGAACTGGTTGTGTCACTCTCTCAGGGCAGTGTGCTGAATGGCATCTCCTGGTATTGAAGGAAAACTGATATATTCACACCCTGTTTATCTCCTCTTGTTTAAACAGGCAATAGCCTTGACAGAGAAGCCACATTCCCTTTTGTTTAATCGTGCAGTAACCTTGTCAGAAGCCAAAGTTACACGCATATCCCCTTAGAGATTGCCGAATCGAAAGCCTTGAATTGCCCTAGGAAATAGGTTCAACAAGGGACACGGGCAGTGCACAAAATGGTGATCAAGTTCAAAATATGACAAAAATCTCCTGAGAGAACTGAGCCCCACATGGCTGTTGCCTCAGCCCCTCCCTCAACTCTTTTCACATCTATGACTGTGCGGTCAAACCCTCCTCCAACTCAATTTTCAAGTTTGCTGATGACACCACCGTAGTGGGTCGGATCTCAAACAATGACGAGACAAGAGTGCGGGAATGAGATAGAGAATCTGGTGAACTGGTGCGACAACAATAATCTCTCCCTCAATGTCAACAAAACTAAGGAGATTGTCATTGACTTCAGGAAGTGTAGTGGAGAACATGCTCCTGCCTACATCAATGGGGACAAAGTAGAAAAGGGGAGAGAGCTTCAAGTTTCTAAATATCCAGATCACCTGTCCTGGTCTCTCCATGCTGATGCTGTAGTTAAGAATGCCTACCACACCTCTACTTTCTCAGGGAACTAAGGAAATTTGGCATGTCCACTACAACTCTCACCAACTTCTACAGATGCACCATAGAAAGCATTCTTTCCAGCTATATCACAGCTTGGTATGGCTCCTGCTTTGTCCAAGACTGCCAGGAATGACGAAGAATCGTGAATGTAGCCCAATCCATCCATCAACTCCATCTCCACTTCCCGTTGCCTCAGAAAACCAGCCAGCATAATCAAGGACCTCACGCACCCGGGACATTCTCTCTCTTCCACCTTCTTTAGTCAGGAAAAAGATACAAAAGTCTGAGATCACTGACTCAAGAATTGCTTCTTCCCTGCTTTTGAATGTACCTACCTGATACTAAGTTGATCTTTCTCTACGCCCTAGCTATATCTGTAACACTACATTCTGCACCTCTTCCTTTCCTTCTCTCCTATGTACTCTATGAATGGTATGCATTGTTTAGAACACAAAAATATACTTTTCACTGTATCCCAATACATATGACAATAATAAGTCAAATCAAATCAAAAGTTACAAAGAATATAAAATGTCAATCTCCACAGCTGGGTGCAACCCTGAGAGAAAAACCATCAGGATATCAGAATAGAGTTTTTTTTTTGTAATTTTCACGTAACGGTTCTCTTCATCAAACTTAAAAATATTAAAGATGGGGGTTGCAGAGTGATTAACACTGCTACCTCACAGCGCTCGGGGCCAGGGTTCCATTCTGGCCACAGGTTACTGTGTGGAGTTTATACATTCTTCCTGTGTGTCTGTGTGGGTTTCCTTTGGGTGCTCCAGTTTCCTCCCACACTCCAAAGATGTGCGGTTTAGGTGGATTGATCATGCTAAATTGCTGCTTAATGTCAGGGGGACTAGCAGGGTAAATACTTGAGGTTACGGGCATAGGTGCAGACTCGATGGGCTGAATTGCCTCTTTCTGCACTGTAGAGATTCTATAATTCTAAGATGAGGGGGGGGGGGGGAAGGCTGCTTGGTGGACAGTCAAGCCTCATCCAATTGGGTAATGAGTCCTTTTGCTTTCCAATTTGTGTCGGAAGGCAACAGGGATAGATGGTTGGTTGACTAATGGGTGAAGCATGGAGGGGTGGTTAAGGGGGGGGGGGGGTTGGTGGGTGGTGGGTGGTATGGGGGTGGTGGGAGTCAGGAGTCATGAGATGAAATTCCAAGAATACTTTTAATCATAACCCTCCCTCTCTGCTAATTCATCTGTTGCTATTGAGTCACCAATTCGACTCCACAGCATAGAGAACCCTACAGTGCAGAAACAGGCCCTTCGGCCCATCGAGTCTGCACCGAACACAATCCCACCCAGACCCTATCCCCATACCCCTACACATTTACCTGCTAATCCCTCTAACCTACACATCCCAGGACACTAAGGGGCAATTTTAGCATAGCCAATGAACCTAACCCGCACATCTTTGGACTGTGGGAGGAAACCGGAGCACCCGGAGAAAACCCACGCAGACACGAGGAGAATGTGCAAACTCCACACAGGCAGTGACCCGAGCCGGGAATCGAACCCAGGACCACAGTGAGCATTTGTCTGATGGTGCACCAGTTTGAATCACCATGCCGCGGCACACTGCCCTGTGGCTACATTTCCTCACATCTTATCATGCCCTGAGCAGGAGAAGCATCAAGATTTTCACTCAAAACAATGGTAGGTTCAAGATGGTTCAAATGGTCAAGATCTCCATGGAGTTCCATTGTTGGAAATCTCCTTCCTTAATCTCATCATCATTATGTACAACAGACAGTTTGGAAACACATGTACATATGAAATAGACGTAAGAGGAGGTCACACAACCCCTCAAGCCTGCTCAATAAGATCATGGCTCATCTGATTGTAACCTCAACCCCACATTCCTGCCAACTCCAATAGCCTTTCACCCCCTTGTTTACCAAGAATCTATCTGCCTCTGCCTTAAAAATATTCAAAGACTCTGCTTCCATCACCTTTGCAGTAAATAAGTTCCAGAGACTCACGACTATTCACTTCAGATCAGCCATGATCTTATTGAATGGCGGCGCAGGCTCGAAGGGCTAGATGGCCTACTCCTGCTCCTATTTCTTATGTTCTTATCTGAGGGAAAAAAACTCTCCTCATCATTGTCCTAAACGAGTGGCCTCTGGTTCTAGATTCCCCCAAAGGTAGAAACATCCTCTCCACCTCCACCCTGTCAAGACCCCTCAGGATCTTATTGGTTTCAATCAAGCCACCTTTTCTAGCCATTATAAACTCCAGCATTACAAGCTCGGCCTGTGCAATCTTGGGTATTAGTCGAGTAAAGTTTCTCTGAATCACTTCTACTGCAGTTGTGGAACTTAAGTTACAACAACTATGGTAAGTAACTCTGTCAGCAAGAATGGAAAGAACTCATTATCAGACAAGACCTCGCTGAGGTCAGCGGCTGCGTGTTCAGGAAAGAGACTAATCTAACCTTGTGTCAGTTTCATAAACACTGCTTTCTCAGCCTTGGCCACAGGATGAAACAAAGACAAGTTACCATGACAAATACAAAAAACAAGATATGTTGACATATTATTCTAATGAAGGAGATGGTTTTCTATTGGATTAAAAAAAGGCAAAAAGCTGTGCTTTGATTGATGGACTATGTATACAAATGAAGGAGTAGAAAGTTGCTCGTTTCTCATTTGCCGTAACTATAACTGCTAATTGTCTGTACAAATTGGCAGAACACCTAGCAGTGCATTGCGTTGAATGTATGTTCTTCTTGCTAATGAGCTTGGAAGGTTGAGCACTCACCGTGTGTTGTCTGGTTAATTCTTAATACAGTTATATTCTTCCCTAAATAAGGAGACCAATATTGAACACAATACTCCATGTGCAAACTCACCCCATCTTCAATATTTTTAAGTTTGATGAAGAGAACCATTACATGAAAATAACAAAAAAAAACTCTATTCTGAAATCCTGATGGTTTTTCTCTCAGGTTTGCACCCAGCTGTGGAGATTGACATTTTATATTCTTTGAAACTTTTGATTTGATTTGACTTATTATTGTCATATGTATTGGCATACAGTAAAAAGTATTTTTTTGAGCACTAAACAGACAAAGCATACCATTCATAGAGTACAACTGAAATTTAATATCTCTACTTTTGGAAACAATTCCTCTCACAAGACACACAGAACAGAAAATGGAAATGCCCAGGCCTAGGAATGGGATATTTGCCCTCAATATTTATCGCCCGATAAAGCTTTATTGTAAAAAATCAAATACTGAAGAGAGTTGGGTCAATGGCTAACCACAAGATGGGCAGCACGGTGACAGAGTGGTTAGCACTGCTGCCTCACCATGCCAGGGACACATGTTCAGGGCACTGGTGAGGCCGCAGCTAGAGTACTGTGTGCAGTTTTGGTCGCCGCACTTACGCAAGGATATTTTGGCCTTGGAAGGGGTGCAGAGGAGATTCACTAGGCTGATACCAGAATTGAGCGGGTTGGACTATGAAGAGAGACTGAATAGACTAGGTTTGGACTCGGAGTTTAGAAGGATGAGGGGGGATCTTATAGAGACGTATAAGATAATGAAGGATGTGGCTAGGGTAGAGGTAAAGAGATTCTTCCCACTCAGAAAGGACAGTAGGACTAGAGAGCACAGCCTCAAGATAAGGGGGGAGCAGTTTAGAATGGAGTTGAGGAGGAACTTCTTCACTCAAAGGGTGGTGAATCTCTGGAATTCTCTGCCCATTGAAGTGGTAGAGGCTACCTCGCTAAATTCATTTAAGACACGGGTAGATAGGTTTTTGGTAGGCAAGGGTTATGGGGTTATGGGGAGAAAGCGGGAAAGTGGAACTGAGCCACTTCAGATCAGCCATGATCTTATTGAATGGCGGGGCAGGCTCGAAGGGCTAGATGGCCTACTCCTGCTCCTATTTCTTATGTTCTTATGTTCAATTCCAGCCTCGGGTGACTGTCTGTGTGGAGTTTGCACATTCTCCCCATGCCTGTGTGGGTTTCCTCCGGGTGCTCCAGTTTCCTCCCACACTCCAAAGATGTGCGAGTTCGGTGCATTGGCCATGCTAAATTGTCCCTCAGTGTCAGGGGGACCAGCTAGGGTAAATGCATGGGGTATGGGGAAGGGGTCTGGGCAGGATTGTGTTCAGTGCAGCCCTCTGCACTGTCGGATGTATGATTCTATAACATAACATGCAACCTTCATATCCGTACCTGCATATTATGCAAGCACAGATCTGGAGGACTTGGTGGTGTAGTGGTCTTGTCACTGTGCTAATAATCCAAAGACACTGGCAATGACTCTGGGGAAAGGGGTTGAAATCCCACCACAGCAGCTGAAGGAATTAAAGTTCAATGAATAAATCTGGAAGATAAAGCTACAGCAATGGTGATCAGCAAACTACCATCGCTTGTCATCTGATTGCCTTAAGGATATAGTCTGTCATCTTTACTTGGGCTTTATATGTGACTCCAGAGCCACAGCAGTGAGGCTGACTCATAATTGCCCTTTGAAATGGACTAGCCAGACACTCAGTTCAAGGCCAACTAGAACTGGGCAACAAATGCTGGCTTTCCATGAAAGAAAAAGGGGAACAAAAGACCAAAAAAACACCAAGCTTGGATTGTGGACTATGAATAAAACCAGGTCCCCTCTGTGTGGTTGACTGTTCTCAAGAATTGGGAGCAATGTGGAGGGCAGGAGCTGGCCCCTGGTTAGAATATAAGAAATAGGAGCAGGAGTAGGCCATCTAGCCCTCCAAGCCTGCCCCACCATTCAATAAGATCATGGCTGATCTGAAGTGGATCAGTTCCACTTACCCGCCTGCTCCCCATAACCCTTAATTCCCTTATCTATCAGAAATCTATCTACCCGTGGCTTAAACATATTCAACGAGGTAGCCTCCACCACTTCAATGGGCAGAGAATTCCAAAGATTCACCACCCTTTGAGTGAAGAAGTTCCTCCTCAACTCTGATCTAAACTGCCCCCCCCCCTCCTTATCTTGAGGCTGTGCCCTCTAGTCCTGGTTTCCTTTTTAAGCGGGAAGAATCTCTCTGCCTCTACCCTATCTAGCCCAGAGCATCTCTACAACGCAGAAGGTGGCCCATCGAATCTGCACTGATTCCCTGACAAGAGCAACTTACCCAAGCCCTATCCTCGTAACCCCACATACCTACCCCACTAATCCACCTTATCTATATATCTCAGAACACTAAGGGATAATTTAATATGGCCAGTGTGGACTGTAGGAGAAAACTGAAGCACCCGGAGGAAACCCACGCAGACACGGGGAGAACATGCAGACACTGCACAGTGACCCAAGGCCAGAAATGAACCCGGGTACGTGGCGCTGACAGGCAGCAGTGCTAACCACTGTGCCACCATGCCATGTTGTTTTCTGATATCAGAGAATATTTTCAGACGTAGTCAGAAGTGAGAGTGCAGGTGGTATTATTTCTATGTCATCTAATAGGAATAGAAACCAAAATCAGTCTGTGTAATAAAACTCGTCATGGTAAAAGGAGTCACTCATGCAGGAGTAAGAGTAAGAGCCCTGATGTTAGGCCAGTAACCATGGGGAAATCTGCTAACAGGCCCTATGTTCAATTTAAAGAAAGTTACAATGCCACCCACTTCCGTTAATAATCCTGCATTCATTGAGCTATTACAATTATAGAATCCCTACACAGTGCAGAAGGAAGCCATTCTCCACATTGACCCTACACTCCAACAGAGTGTCCAACCAGGTCCTACCCCTGAAATCCAACATGTTTATTCCGCTAACCTACACAACTCGACACACCAAAGGGCAATTTAATGTGGCCAATCCACCGAACTAACACGTGTGGGAGGAAACCGGAACATCTAGAACATAGAACATAGAACATTACAGCGCAGAACAGGCCCTTCGGCCCACGATGTTGCGCCGACCAGTTACACAATAATGACCCACTAGCCTAAACCAATCCCTTTTCATCCATAAACCTATCCACAGATCTATTAAACGCCCCCAAACTAGGTGCATTTACAACTGCAGCTGGCAGGGCATTCCAATCCCTCACCACCCTCTGGGTAAAGAACCTACCCCTGACATCTGTCCTATAACTACCCCCCCTTAATTTAAAGCCATGCCCCCTCGTGATAGCTTTCTCCATCCTAGGAAAAAGGCTATCACTATCTACCCTGTGTAAACCGCTAATCATCTTATATGTTTCAATGAGATCCCCTCTTAGCCGCCTTCTTTCCAGCGAAAACAACCCCAAATCTCTCAATCTCTCCTCATAGGATCTCCCCTCCATACCAGGCAACATCCTGGTAAACCTCCTCTGCACCCTCTCCAAAGCCTCCACATCCTTCCTGTAATGTGGGGACCAGAACTGCACACAAAACTCCAAGTGTGGCCGCACCAGAGTTGTGTACAGTTGCATCATCTAGAGGAAACCCACCCGGACACGGGGAGAATGTGCAAACTCCGCACCGACAGGTTTTGGTGTTGACCACAGCAAAGAGGTTAAGTGTGAAAGATCAGTGTTTGGCCTTGCTAAACCTCCCTCTGCTGACTGGAGTGCCGTTGTCACCCCTCTTCATGGAATATTTGGCAGCCTAATTACCACAAACAGCCTTTTAACCCTCTCAGAGCTGCAATAGCAGAATGACAAAAAGTTGTAGAGAATCAGGATGTCTGATTGCCTCAAGAATTAATCATTGAAAGAATGGACAGTTTACAGATTACTTGGGTTCATATCGCACTATCTGTAACCCCCGTGACTTGCCTGGGTTTGCAAAACCTCACTTACTGTACTGTCTGGAGACAATACACATCTCTGTAACCTGTGATCAGTGCTCCTTCCACACACATTGTTAGCCACTTTAAGACTTGAACAGCAGGTTAGGTGTAAAGATTCGCATTCTAATCAGTAATCTCTAAACTGTCTGTGCTTTATATGCTCTGTCTGAGGCCAGAACTCTCCATTCACCTGACGAAGGGACTAACCCGAAAGCTAGTGAGCGTACTATCAAATAAATCGGTTGGACTTAAACCTGGTGTTGTCAGACTTCTTACTAACTTCACCAGACACCTCCTCCCAGCGCATTTTAATCTGAACTCCTATCATTCAGCAACCATCAGCTGCCATATTCCCCGCCAACCCAGCCACCCCCGTGACTAATCATGGCTCCTCAGGACAATGAGTGTTGGTGCTGCCACTGACTCTTCCCTCAGATTTTGCCCTAGCGCCTCTTATAACCTTCCTAAACAGTCCTTCTCCATCCTGCCACCATTACCAGCTGCCGCTCCAGGCTGATTTTGCTCTTTAAATACTCAAAGGTTTCACTGTCACTCATTATTGCATCCACCTCTCCTTTCATTTGAGAATCCTTTCAATCGAATCCTACCCTCTCCCATTGACTCTAACCCATTAGGGGTGGCACAGGTGATTAGCACTGCTGCCTCACAGTGCCAGGGACCTGGGTTCAACTCCAGCCTCAGGTCACTGCACATTGTCCCCCTGCGGGCACTCCAGTTTTCTCTCACACTCCATAGATGCGTAGGTTAGAGGGATTGGCCCATAGTAAATTGCCTCTTAGTGACCCAGGATGCATAAATTAGGGAGATTAGCGGGGTAAATGTGTGGAATTTACAGGGATAGGGTCTGGGTGGGATATTCTTTTGGAGAGTTGGTGCAGGCTGATGGGCTGAATGGCCTCTTTCTGAAATGTAGGGATTCTATGATTCTTCTATGAATTTACAAGCAATGTCAAGAATGAAGTACAGGATTTTCATGGGGGTTGATTATGTCCAGGATGCATGGAGCTGAGGACATAATTTTAGTGCTTTGTTTCATCACGAGATTATAATCCACTGTGTTCCTGGAAAAGGCAATTATTTACAGAAGAGGATCAGAACGAAACAGTGTGCTGCTGAATAATTTGGGTTGCAATGTAGGACTTTCTGACAGAGCAAGAAACCAATGTTTGCTATTTGCTCAGATTAACAGGCGTGGATATATGTGAAATGCATGGCTCTGCTCCCAAAATAACGTATGAAAACAAAATGTGCCTTTCAAATTTTATTGTCGAAGAACTTTGGACAAGCTGTGATTGATTTGCAGTTAGTGTCGCATTACGACTGTTAAACCTTCCTCGTAAAACGAATGATTTTATTCCCCGACAATAGAAACACAGGCAGGGGCAATCACCATGTTTACTGTTTGTCTCACTGCATCTCTCACTTTCTTCAAACCATTTCCGAGACAGAGAAAAACCATCAGAAGGGAATTGGCTGGAGAACTTTGTGGAAGGAGAGAAAACCATTCCGGTGTAGGGCTGACGCATTTTTCCCTCAGTTTGACATTAATGAGTAAGACATGGTTTGATACTCTAACAGGAATAAAGGACGGGTTTCCCAGATCCCCCGCACCATATTTTATGGCTGTGGAGGCAGCTCGCCATTGGCCACTGGTGGTGGGATCTTCCTTTCCCACGTTTTGCACGGCTCTCCTGCCGGAGGTTGGGGGGGGGTGGGGGTGTGAATTGGGGGGAAGGAGGGGGGAGGGGTGGTTGGGGGTGGGGGTGGGGGGGGCAGTGTTGGTGTGGCCTTGCCTCCAGCAGGCCCCGAAGATCCTACCAACAGGAAGGGATGGAAAATCCTACCCAAAATGTATAACGCTGTCATAGTTTTGGATTTTTATTTTAAAAGACAAAATTGTACCCGCCTATACTACTACCTTTGGCGGCTTTTTTCCAGACACTCAGCACCCTCTGTGTGAAAAAATTGCCCCTCTGGACGTTTTTGTATCTCTCCCTTCTCACCTTAAACCTACGCCCTCTAGTTTTAGACTGTCCTAACCTTTGGGAAAAGGTATTGACTATCTACCTTGTCTGTGTCTTGTCTATTATTTTATAGACCTCTATAAGGTCACCCCACAGCCTCCTATGCTCCAGAGGAAAAAGTCCCAGTCTATCCAGCTCCTCCATATAACTCAAACCATCAAGTCCATCCTAGTAAATCTTTTCTGCACTCTTTCTAGTTTAATACCCAATGAAATCACTGACCCAGTGACTACACTATCTGATGTTATTTCTTCCCTAAACTGAAAGGAAGGGGCTGGGTAAATTAGACATTGGCTCGCTTCCAATTGTTGGTGAACTCAAATTTTTCTTCATTCCTCTAATATCCATTATGGTCAAATGCATTTGATAATAATTAATTCAAGAACAGTCAACCTGCAATAGTTTCTATCTTTCTGTAGTTTCTTTATTTCTGTAGGCATCAAGGGATATGGGGGGGAAGGAGGGATCAGGATATTGAATTTGATGATCAGTCATGGTCAAGATGAATGGCAGACCAGGTTCGAAGGGCCGAATGGCCTACTCCTGCAACTGGTTTCGATGTTTCTATGTCTAATACAGGAGGATATAGGGAAAGCAGGGCAGCTGAGGCAGTTTGGTGCAGTTTCGGCAAATTCAGGCGAAAGGATTTTCTTCAGGACCCCTGGTGAGTTTAGGATATGAAAAGCATTTTTGAAATCTGTTTCTTGGCAAAAGCCAACCAGGTTGAGTGGTGGGAGAGGCGTATGTGGAGAGTAGGGAGAAAGGTTTCCTGTATTGAGGAGGACACCACTTGTTGATCACAATAATTAGAGTTAAGAGGGATACTGTTGTGGGAAGGTGCAGGGAGACTAATGAGTCAGGCTAAGATCGATGAGCTAGAGTGGGGGTTGGCGGTATTAGTGTAGGGGAACCAGGGGAATACTGATGTAGGTGGACCAGAGAGATTAGAATTGCAGCTGACAGTAATGTGAGGCAAGAGAGACTGGGGGAGATATGGGAAAGCTTTTGGCGAGGGAGAGGTTGCCCTTGGATGGTATCTTGAGGGCATTGGATCATGGGGACTGGTTGTTGGATTGTTGGGGATGGGGGTAGTCCAATCGTGGCTGTTTCGAGTGGAGAAGCACTCCTTCACTTGACCCACAAGCAGCGCTGGAAATCTTCAGTTCCCTTTAGCTCCTGGGCTTCCTGAGATTAGGGAACCTGACTAGAATGCTCTTAAAGTGGCAGGAGATAAAATCTGGGTCCTATAGCCTTGTTAAAATGTTTTAATGAGTGACACAATTCCTGATAGTGCATTGGCTATCACCATTTAATTTGAAACTGTAAGTAGGTAGGCAGAGAGGTGGGTTAGGTTCAAATCACAATTTCTTGACATTTTTACTTTGAGAGGGTGGTTTCAAACTCCCCCCGTGATTCATTTCACGAAACGCTTACTTGAATGGTTTGTTCATTGATTTTCTCATGCCATAGGCCACTGTTGCTTGAAAGTAGAATTGTTCACATTCATCCCAAACATACTGTTGGTGAACAAGATTTAACATCGTAAGTCCAGCACTCAAAAGCTTTTGACTTCACATCTCTACTTTACCTCAAACAAACCGCCGCAGTGCAGCAATGCTGGACTCGTGCTCAGTGACAGTCTGGTCATGTCCCCTTCACAATCAGAGGTTAGCAAGAGTATTGCTACTTTAGTGACTGTATTAAAAGTATTATAGGTCATGGCAAGCAGTGATTAACCAATGCTATACAGCTCTTAATGTGAGTATCTTCATGAAATCCTCTGGTACAGTGTAGTGAGTCAAATCACTGTTTGTGGGGATTATTGTGAATGTTTACATAGCCTCACGAACAATACTACTTTAACCATACCATCATGTTGGGTCGCATGGTGGCACAGTGGTTAGCATTGCTGCCTCACGGCGCCAGGGACCTGGGTTCAATTCCAGCCTCGGGTCACTGTCTGCGTGGAGACTGCACATTCTCCCTGTGTCTGTGTGGGTTTCCTCCGATTTCCTCCCACAGTCCAAAAGATGTGCAGGCTAGGTTGATTGGCCATGTTGAATTGCCCCTTAGTGAGGTGGGGTCCAGCTAGGGTAAATTTGTGGGGATAGGGCTTGGGTGGGATAGTGGTTGATGCAGACTCGATGGGCCAAATGGCCTTCTTCTGCACAGTAGAATTCTATGTTCTCACATAGGAATGGAACAACAAATGTACTGAGCGCTAAAAGACACATATGGTTATGCTTTTAAACCTTTGCCACTGAGGGACTCTTGACTTTATAAAGTAAACGCAGAGAACAAAACCAAGGAAGTTACTCCAAATCTTTATAAATCACTGGCCATGTCGGAACAGTGGGAGGCCATTCAGCCCTTCGAGAACATTCTGCCAATTCAGTCGGCTGAGTTTTATCTTCACTGCATCTTAGTGTCCTGTCCTTAAAACCCACTATCTAACAAACCTGTTCTTCCAATCTGAAAACAGCTTCAAAGTTGTGACTAGAAGTGTCGGAGGGATTTCCTTATCAATCCCACCCGGCAAGAAGTGACTGCGACTTCCCTGTCACAGGCCGGTTATTTTCAAAAGAAAGCACTTTCTCCCCGCCCCCACTAGCTCCATACCACTTTACAACGATCCACGGAAGCAAACTAACCGGACTGGGTCATATAGAGAATTGGGTTCATCCTCGTATAGATAATTGTTCTTCAACTGGCAGAGGAATTTGAGTGTCGTGAAGCTATTTGGCAACAGGGACATCACTTGCGCCTGTCCCAGTTGCTATCCACAAACATTAACAAGATCTGAGCTGAAAGCAAGACTCAAAGCTTTTCTTTAATGAGAGAATTTATTGACTCGCTCAACCTCAACTCAGTGTCCCAGCTCTCCCCTAGTTATGGAGGAACACAGAAGCAGGAGTAGGCCGTCTGGGCCATCGTGTCTGCTCTGCCATTCAAACAGATCATGACTGATCATCTGCCTCTATGCCATTTTCCCCACTATTTCATGACCACATGCATCTTTTGAACATCAGTAGCCAGAATTTCAGCAGCTAAATTATCAATAGTACACTCCAAGAAGTTCTACCACCAGGTTCCTAATCTAGGAAAACTAAACTGATCACAAAATTGTTTGCTGAACAATTTTTTTTAATGAAAATATTTACTCATTTCTATTGAGTAAATTGAATTAAACCATTAATTTGAGAGGTTGAAACGGTTGGACTATAAATATCCATATATAAAAGTCCTATCAGACCAAAGATGTGTAGGCTAAGTTGATTGGCCATGCTAAAACATAGAACATAGAAAAACTACAGCAAAAACAGGCCCATTGGCCCACAAGTTGCATCGATGATATCCCTACCTACTAGGCTCACCTATAACCCTCAATTCTATTAAGTCCCATGTACTCATCCAGAAGTCTCTTGAAAGACTCTAACGAATTTGCCTCCACCACCACCCACGGCAGCCAATTCCACTCACCCACCACCCTCTGAGTGAAAAACTTATCCCTGATATCTCCTCTGTACCTACTCCCAGCACCTTAAATCTGCGTCCTCTTGTAGCAACCATTCCAGCCCTTGGAAAAAGCCTCTGAGAATCCACCCAATCTAAACCTCTCAACATCTTAAACACTTCTATCAGGTCACCTCTCATCCTTCATTTCTCTAAGGAGAAAAGACTGAGCTCCCTCAACCTATCCTCATAAGGCATGCCACCCAATCCAGGCAATATCCTTGTAAATCTCCTCTGCACCCTTTCAATAGCTTCCACATCCTTCCTGTAATGAGGTGACCAGAAGTGAGCACAGTACTCCAAGTGGGACCTGACTAGGGTCTTATAAAGCTGCAACATTATCTCCCGACTCCTAAACTCAATCCCTCAATTGATGAAGGCCAGTGCACCATACACCTTCTTAACCACATCCTCTACCTGCGAGGTCGATTTTAGAGTGCTATTGTCCCAGACCCCAAGGTTCTTCTGATCCTTCCCACTGCTAAGAGTCTTATATTATACTCCTTCATCCCATTTGACCTGCCAAAATGGGCCACTACACATTTATCCGGGTTGAAGTCCATCTGCCACTTCTCTGCCCAACCTTGCATCCTATCTATGTCACGCTCTTTAGGGTCAAGGGTATTAGCAGGGTAAATATGTGGCGTTATGCAGATAAGGTCTGGGTGGGATTGTGATCAGTGCAGACTCTGTGGGCTGAATGGCTTCCTTCTGCACTGTAGGATTCTATGATTCTATTCTCCTTGCAACAGGACAGGTTACCATAGAACCCTACAATGCAGAAACAGGCCCTTCGGCCCATCGAGTCTGCACCGAACACAATCCCACCCAGACCCTATCCCCATATCCCTACATATTTACCTGCTAATCCCTTTAACCTACACATCCCAGGACACTAAGGGGCAATTTTAGCATAGCCAATGAACCTAACCCGCACATCTTTGGACTGTGGGAGGAAACCGGAGCACCCAGAGAAAACCCACGCAGACACGAGGAGAATGTGCAAACTCCACACAGGCAGTGACCCGAGCCGGGAATCGAACCCAGGACCCTGGAGCTATGAAGCAGCAGTGCTAACCACTGTGCTACCGTGCCGCCCCTAAAGAGGTTAAGAGCTGAGCTACCAAGGTTTTCGAGGAATGAAGTGGGGGGAGTGCGGGTTTACTAGACGGGCTCAAGGAAATGAATTGGTGAATAATTGGAGCTCGTTGATTGAAAATCATCAGAGAAGGATCGACAGGGGAGGTGAGGGAGAACTTTGAATGGGAGTTGGATAGGGATTTGAGGATGGGGCGCTCACAGCATTACAGACGTGGAACTAAGCACAACTCCTCATCAAAGCCTCATCACAAGCATTTTGGGCCAAATAGCCTCCTTCAGTACTTATTGATTCTACAAGACTGCAAAATAGTGCGAGGGAATTCTGAAGCAGTTGATGGTAATACGGATATGAATGGTGAATAATTCCTTAATCCCTAACAAAAATCTATCAACTTCAGCTTTGGTATTTTCAATCAACTATGAATCTCAATAGCATTTTTGGCAGGGAGAAAGTTCTGAATCTCCATTTCTCTTTCTATGAAGAGATGTTTCTTGATATCACCTTTGGACAACCCAGTGCTAATTTTAAGGTTATGCCCCATTGTTCTGGAGTTCCCTACAAAGGGGAAATAGTTTATCTCTCGCTATTCCCCACTTGCCTAGATGTTTGAGAAGCTTAAGTGGATTGGCCATGCTAAATTGTTCCTTAGTGTCCCAAGATGTGTAGGTTAAATGGTGGGTGTGCAGTTTAGGACATGGCCTAGATGGGATTCTCCATCACAGGGTCAGTGCAGGCTCGATGGGCTGAATGGCCACTTTTGCATTGTAAGATCAATGCGCTTGCCACTATCCTGGAGAAAGCAACCTGCTTGATTGGTCCTGTATCTACCACTTTCAACATTCCTCCTCTCCACCACCACACAGCCGCAGACATCTGTACTATCTCCAAGATGCACTGCAGGAACTGGCCAAGGCTCCTTAGGCAGCACCTTCCAAATCTGCAAACTATGCCACCTAAGACAAGGGCAACAGATACATGGGAACACCACCACCCTCAAGTTCCCCTCCAACTCACTCACCACCCTGACTTGAAAATGTATCACTGTTCCTTCACTGTCACTGGGCCTAAAACCCTAAAACTCCCTCTCTCACAGCACTGTGGGTGTAACTACAATACATGGGACTGCGGCAATTCAAGAAGGCAGCTCATCACCATCTTACAGTGGTCCAGTGGTTAGCACTGCTGCCTCACAGCACCAGGGACCCAGGTTCGATTTGCAACTTGGGTCACTGTCTGTGCAGAGTCTGCACATCCTCCCCATGTCTGCATGGGTTTCCTCTGGGTTCCTCCTACAGCTGTGCTAAATTCTTCCTTGGTGCACCCGAGCATGCTACGGGATGCTAGGAACAATCCCAGGGGATTTTCACATTAACTTCATTGCAGCGTTACTGTAGACCAACTTGTGACACTGATAAACAAACGTTAAAACTCAAGGGCAATTAGAGATGGGCAGAAAACGCTGGCCTCGTCAGCAATGCTTACATCCTGTGAATGAATAAGTGAATAAAAAAACCCTACGAAATCCTTTAATCGTTTTAAACAGCAATTAAGGTCAACTTACTGCCTGGTCTCCAAGGGCTGCATTCAGGCTGATTCGCACTTTGTGAGCATAAGGTGATTCTGGAATTAACGGAATCAGAAAAAACATGAAACTCACAAAGAAAGGCAAAATTGCTCTTTAAGAAAGGGGTTATAAACACTGCGACACAGTTAAGGTACAGAGTGAGGAGCTGTTGAAACCGTTAAAAATGCAAATGCCAGGGTCATTTCAGAACTGAATTTTAATCTGATTTGGCATTAGTGCAGTGGTCAGCGATGGTGTTCCGTCATAAAAACATCTGGAATTATTTGAGACCAAAAAATGCCAGACGATGACTAGCTGTAGTTGATTCTCCGGGTGCATCTTTAACATCAGAAAATTATAATCCACAAGAAAATCAAAGCCTCAGCTAAGGTTCAACGTACCTTTGTAGCAGAACCGATTCCCTGCCGTGACATCCAGTTGTGTGGCTGAGAAAAGATTGAAAGCGAGGAGCAAAGCCCCGAACCACATCCTTGCAACTGGAAAGACACTGCGATGAATGAGCCACAGAGAACTTTGTCTTATATTCCCTGTGACGTACAACCCGGCAGCAAGAATGGGTGGAATAACTGTGTTTACTGGTTTGTAAAAAGGCTTAATTATTAAGCGAGGATGTTACTCCCTCCTCCCACTACCCCCTCCACCCTACCTAAGAACATAAGAACAATACCTCTCACCCAATAAACAATCCTACCAATCCTTACAGACCTGTCATTGCCTCTCAGTACCTTGGTCATAGACTTGAAACAGAAAAAAGAAATCTCAACAAAGAAACTCACCAGAAAAGACTACTCAAGTGACTATGATTGAAACTGTGCGCTTGTACACATTGCATTTGTCTGCAGAGCAACAGCCAAGTGGCGGAATTAAAATGCTCGACAGCTTTGTAAATGCTTTAGTGAGTGCAGCTCCAGCTGCTGTTATTTCTTCAAAGGGAGTCGTGCTTTCCAGGAAGGGATTTCTTCAGACAAGAAGGGCTTGTATTGTTGCGTCGAATGGGCGTTTGGCCTTAACGTCTGCTTTCCGAGTGTTGGAGAAACCCTCCGACGAAAAGGAGACAGTGAGATTAAGGTGTAGTTTTGGTCAGTCAACGTCAGTTAATCTGAACCCAGTATTGACAGCTTCCCCCCGCCCTTGCCCCCCCCCCAACACCGCCCCCCCCCCACCACACCGCACCCCCCCCCCCAACTCCCCCACCCCACCATGGTGAACATTCTGCGCTCTCTCCCTTCCTTTCCTAAGCATGGTGTGCTCTGTCTGTATAGCGTGCAAGAAACGATACTTTTCACTTGTATACATTTTTTAAATTCATTCATGGGACATGGGTGTCGCTGGCCATCCAACTAGTGTTGCCCGAGGGCAGTTGAGAATCAACCACTTTGCTGTGGCTCTGGAGTCACATGTAGGTCAGACCAGGTAAGGATGGCAGATTTCCTTCTCTAAGGACACTAGCGAACCAGATGAGTTTTCCCCGACAACGATTTCATGGTCACCAGTAGATTCTTAATTCCAGATTTTACTTTTATTGAATTCAAATTCCACCATCTGCCGTGGTGGGATTTGAACTCGGGTGCCCAGAACATTAGCTGAGTTTCTGGATTAATAGTCTAGCATTTATATCACTTGACCATCGCCTCCCCCTTATATGTGTGACAATAATAAATCAGATCAAAACCTCTTCAATCCCAAATGGTTAAAAAGCAGCAAAACCTAGGAAATGTTCTCTCTCCTTGTTATATACCTTAAAATATGAGTGCTTAGCTTCTGGATGGCACAGTCCAAGTCAGATATCCCAGAACTAAATAAAAACAATAAAACTTGAGAAAGATTGGTACTGGTTTAAACTGGAGTTCTTATATTAACACTGCAATGAAGTTACTGTGAAAATCCCCTGGTCAACACACTGACCAGTGCCTGTTCGGGTGCAGTGAGGGGCAATTTTGCATGGCTGATACACCTAACCAGCACATCTTTCTTAACTATAGCATCCGCATGGAGGGGCCTGGAGAGGTTGTTGGTGATCTGGACACCTAAAAACTTGAAGCCCTCGACCATTTCTACTTCATCCCTATTGATGTAAACAGGGGCATGTTCTCCTTTACACTTCCTGAAGTTGATGAAAATCTCCTTCATTTTATTGACATTGAGGGAGAGATTATTGTTGCCGCACCAGTTCACCAGATTCTCTACCTCATTCCTGTACTCTGTCTCATCATTGTTTGAGGTCTGACCCACTACAGTGGTGTAATCGGCAAATTGAAAATTGAGTTGGAGGGGAATTTGGCCACACAGCCATAGGTGTATAAAGAGTACAGGAGGGAACTGAGAACGCAACCTTGTGGGGCACCGGTGTTGAGAATGATCTCGGAGGAGGTGTTGTTGCCTATCCTCACTGATTGTAGTCTGTGAGTTAGGAAATTCAGGATCCAGTCCAGAGGGAGGAGTCAAGTCCCAGGACAGGGAGATTGTGAAGATGAGTTTCTTGGGAATACTGGTGTTGAAAGCTGAGCTGTAGTCAATAAATGGGAATCTGACACATGTGTCTTTATCTAATCTCAGTGTTCCAGGGCTTGGGGATGTTCAAAGGAACACCAAGAGGATGCTGTGTGGGAGGTTTTGACACTACGTCAGCTAAGGTGGTCCAGTACATTTATATGGCAGTGATGATGTGCTGTGATGGGATCAAGGGGTGACAGCAGACCTCTATTAGGAGAAAGGGGCTCAGGGGGAGAGGGCACAGGGTGAGGGGAGACACAGGGAGAAGGGGGCTCAGGGAGAGAGGGGCACAGGGAGAGCCGAGGCAGAGGGAGAAGTGGGGCACAGGGAGAGGGGGGCACAGGGAGAGGGGCACAGGAACAGGGGCACAGGGAGGGGGCAAAGGGTCAGGGGCACACGGAGGGGGCAAAGGGAGAAAGAGTACAGGGAGAGGAGGTACAAGGAGAGGGGTTACAGGGAGGAGCACAAGGAGAGGGGACACAGAGAGAGAGGGGCACAGGGAGAGGGGCACAGAAAGGGGGCACAAGGAGCAGGGGCACACAGAGGGGGGTACAGGGAGAGGAGGCACAGGGAGGGGGGCACAGGGAGAAGGGCACAGGAAGTGAGGAGGCAAAGGGGGAGGGGGCACAGGGAGAGGGAGAGAACAATGAGAGGCAAAGAGGGTTGGTGGCAGAGAGAAATGGAGGGGCAGAGGGACACAGGGAGGGGGGAGGTGGAAGGGCACAGAACAAGTGCCACAGTAGGGAGAGAAGAAGGGAGAGAGTGGTGCAGGAGGGAGATTGCACAGCAAAGTTTTTTTATTCACTCAGGGGATGTAGGCATCACCAGCATTTATTGCCTATCCCTAATTGCCCTCAGAAGGTGGTGGTGAGCTGCCTTCTCGAATTGCTGCAGTCCCTGGGGTGTAGGTACACCCCATGGTGTTGTTAGGGAGGGAGTTCCAGGATTTTGATCCAGGGACAGTGAAGGAACTGTGATGTATTTCCAAATCAGGATGACGAGTGACTTGGAGGGGGCTGTCCAGGTGGTGCTGCCCCCATGTGTCTGCTGGCAGAGGTCATGGGTTTGGAAGGTGCCGTCAAAGGAGCCTTTGGTGAGCTGCTGCCGTGCATCTTGTAGATGGTACACATGGCTACCATTGTGTGTTAGTGGCAGAGGAAATGAATATTGAAGATGGTGGATGAGGTGCCAATCGAGCTGCTTACTTTGTCCTGGATGGTATTGAGTTTCTTGAGGGCTGTTGGAACTGCACTCATCCAGGCAAGTGAAGAGTACCCAATCACACTCCTGAATTTTGGAAGTCAGGAAGTGAGTAACTCGCCAGAGGATTCCTAGCCTCTGACCTGCTTTGGTAGCCACATTATTTATATGGTAAGTCCAGCTCAGTTTCTGGTCAATGGTAACTCCCAGGATGTTGATAATGGGGGATTCAATGTTGGCAATGCCATTGAAAGTCAATGGGCAATGGTTTGATCCTTTCTTGTTGGAGATGGTCATTTCTTGATACTTGGAACGTCAGCCCAATCCTGATATTGTCCAGGTCTTGCTGCATTTGGACATGGACTGCTGCAGTATCTAAAAACCCATGAATGGTGCTGAACATTATTCAAACATCCCCACTTATGATGGAAGGAAGGTCATTGCTAAAGTAACTTAAGATGTTAAGGTCTAAGATATTGCCCTGAGGAACTCCTGCAATGATGTCCTGGAGATGAGATGATTGACTTCCCACCAACACAACCATCTTCTTTTTTAGAAGGTACGACTCCAACCAGCAGAGAGCTTCCCCCCAATTCCCATTGATCCCAGTTTTGACGCCACACTTGGTGAAATTTGATATCAAGAGCACTCAATCTCACCTCATGTCTGGAGTTCAGCTCTCTTGTCCGTGTTTGAAGCAAGGCTGTAATGGGGTCATGTGGAGAACGGAAGAGAGGAAACAAGACTGGAGAACATTAAGTACAACAATGGAGGGATTAAGACTCATGGAAGCATCTCCAATATTAAGGTGTCACCAATATACACTCACATTCCTTTAACCATCAGACAGTAGTTTTCCCACAGGCTGAGGCCCACACATCAGGTGGCCATAGACATCTGCAACCCCATGGAGGTCCAACTGCCCACCATCTCCCTCAACACCTTTCGCCCTGGTTCTTTCCAGAACATTTCCAGGAATTATCCAGGGTCTTTCAGTGAGCTGCATGCAAATACCTAAGCTGGGTAGATTGTTTGCCAGGGTTGGGAGTTATGATTGGGCCCATGGATGGTCCACCTCTGGGATGAATTGTGGTCAGTGCAGACTCAATGGGCCAAATGGCCTCTTTCTGCACTGTAGGGATTCAATGATCTACTCAATCACATTCTTTCATCATGCTGAGCACCTCCATTAGATTACCTTTTGATCATTTATACACAAAGGAATATAAGCCTACTTTATACAACCTGTCCTTCTAATGTCACCCTTTTAGTCCTAGTGAAGATAAAATTTGCATCTCTGGTATTTTACCTTTATCTTTACCTGAAGGCTAAAGTAAGTATTTGACAGGCCAGCACGGTGGCACAGTGGTTAGCACTGCTGCTTCATAGTCCCTTTGGGCTCGATTCCATGCTCAGGTCACTGTCTGGTAATTCTGCTCTGAACCCCTCCAAGTTCTAACTTGCTGAAGGGTTACACACACAACTAAATTGGGTGTGGCCTGAACTTTGTAAGAGAACTTCCATTCATCTCATTCGATTGAAATGAAGTCCAACATTTCATGAATCTTTTAAATTATCTTTGTACCTGTTCACTAGCTTTTTGTGATTTCTGCAGTTGGACCCCTATCTAACCTTGCACCTTTTAAAAAAGTTTTGCTTGACCTGAAGTAGGTGATCTCACTTTTCCACATTGAACTGCATCTGCCACAGTTTGCCCATTAATTGATGTTATCAGTGGTCCTTTGCAATTTTCTGCCCTCATCTACATTGTCTATCATGCCACCTAATGTAGTGTCATCAACAATCGCGGGAACTCCATTCTTTCATGAAGAATTCATTCATAAATGTAGTCAGCAACTTGAGGTTTCAGTTCAACTCTTGACCTTTTAGGGATATTGTAAGAATTCCTGCTCACCCATTGGGGTAAATAACAACAGCAATATTTATTTACACCTAGCTATGACACAGAGGCTTACAACCTCATGGCTGCCAGTTAACTTCCAAGAAGAATCTGGAACAGTACCTGAGCTCATCAACATGATCCACCATCCTGCTCCCCGATTGGTTCCCCGGGTCATGTGATCCTTACTCTGTAGATGGGTCCTTAAAGGGACAATCTTCACAGGGATGTACATGTTTTGAATATTTCTTTGAATCCCTCTGCCTTTATCCATTAATAGTTAATTATGGTTCAATTTCTACCTCATCCCTCCAGCTCACCTCAATTTATAATCTTAGTTTGTGATGCCCCCTTCTTCCTCTAAATAAATTCTTTATTTGAACCGGACTGTCAATGGATGACACCAAGCACAGGAGACTCCGAAGAAAGTTAGCTCCCCTGTGCATCCCGTAGCAATGGCATGACACTTGCTCTATGCACTTGGGAATACTTGATACTGACATGGGATGGAAATCTCATCTTTCTCTTTCAGTCTCTTTACGCTCAGTAGTTTGATGAAGTGACCAGGGAGATAATGGGTGGGATTCTCTGATCTTCTCTGTGCCCACCCCGCTCCCAGTGAGAACGGATAATTTGGCATTCCAAGGAGGAAGAAGACTTGAAGGAAGATGTTGATTAAAGGGTGAATGATAAATATGTAAATAGAAAGTCTACATCACCAGTGATGTAGGATCATATGATAGCAGGGAGATAGTTCTATGCAGAGCTTTGTGTAGCGATTACCTTGTAAATACCATAAGATTCAATAAAAGAGAGTTTATTGCCTCCAGCTTCACCTGCAAGCAGTAACATTATTGCCAAACGCTAGACTGAAGACAACAGTAACAGGGACAGTTGCCAAAAATCTCCTTCTTCATTCATTGCTGGGAATCTCCAGTGCTACTGCAATGAATGGAGCTTTGGCTGGAATGCCAAATTGTCCGTTCTCACTGGAAGTGAGGAAGGCACAGAGAAGATCAGAGAATTCCTTCCACTATCTCCCTGGTCATTTCATCAAACTACTGAGTGTAAAGAGACTGAAAGAGAAAGATGAGGTTTCCATCCCACATCAGTATCAAGCATTCCCAAGCACAAAGAGCAAGTGTCATGCCATTGACTCAGAAGTTACTATTGACCAGGAAATGAACTGGCCTAGCCATATAAATACTGCGGCTACAAGAGTAAGTCAGAGACTTACTGCGACGAATAACTCACCTCCTGACCCGCCCAAAGTCTGTCCACCATCTACAAGGCACAAGTCAGGGGTGTCATGGAAAACTCTCCCCTTGCCTGGACGAGTGCAGCTCCAACAACACACAAGAAGCTTGACGCCATCCAGGACAAAGCAGCCCCCTTGATTGGCACCCCATCCACAAACATTCACTCCCCCTCTCGCCAATGCACTGCACAAACTCACCAAGGTTCATTTGGCAGTACCTTCCAAAGCTGTGACCTCTACCACCTGGAAGGGCAAGGGCAACAGTTACATGGGAACACCAACATTTGGAGGTTCCCCTCCAAGTCACTCACTATCCTCACTTGAAAATATATCACCCTTCCTACACTGTCACTGGGTCAATATCCTGGAACTCCTTCCCGAACAGCACTATGAGTGTACCTACACCTCCAGGACTAAAATGGTTCAAGACGGTGGCTTAGTACCATCTTCTCAAAGGGCAGTTATGGATGAGCAATAAGTGCTGATCCAGCCAACAGCACCCACAGAAAGAAATGTTTTAAATATTTGATTGAGTAATTTTACTGGATCCAAGTCACCAACAACCTGGTCACCTATCTCTCCTAACCTGAGACAAATAGGCACCACGGCACTGCTGCCTCACAGTGCCAGGGACCTGGGTCTAATTCTGACCTTGGGTGACTGTCTGACCTTGGGTGACCCCTGACAGGACGGATGTCAGGGGTAGGTTCTTTACCCAGAGGGTGGTGAGGGATTGGAATGCCCTGCCTGCTGCAGTTGTAAATGCGCCTAGTTTGGGGGCGTTTAAGAGATCTGTGGATAGGTTTATGGACGAAAAGGGATTGGTTTAGGTTAGTGGGTCATTGTTTTTGTAACTGGTCGGCGCAACATCGTGGGCCGAAGGGCCTGTTCTGCGCTGTAATGTTCTATGTTCTGCGTGGAGTTTCCCATTCTTCCCATGTCTGCATGGTTTCCTCCCCCCCCCCCAACCCCGGCCAAAGATGTGCAGGTCAGATTGTGGGGACATTCTAGATTGCCCCTTAATGTCATGGGGAAATACGTGACGTTACGGTAATAGGGCCTGGGTGGGCTTGTTGGCGGTGCAGGCTTGATGGGCCAAATGGCCTCCTTCTGCACTGTGGGGATTCTAAGATCGTATCATTCGAAAAGTTTTCACCTCAAATACAATCAAATGAAAGATGGAACTGAAGGTGCCCTGCAAATCCCATCCAATCGGTCACCATCACATTCTTCAAAAGGCCAAAACACTTTATCTCATCACGGGTAGGTACCTGCATTCAAGGCTCAACAAGCAGGAACTCTTTGCTTTCAGCCCCACCGCTGGCAAGGGCGAATGTTCCACTTTGATCTTAATTGCCCCAGTTCTCTCTGACAGTCGGAGTGGACACACTGGGTTATTTTGCGGAGGAACAGGACTATGCACTCTGATATACCTCATCATTTTGTCTACGGCCAACCATTTGAATTGGTGAATGAAATGCAAACAGACAAACATAAGGATTAGGAGGCCATTCAGCCCCTCAAGCCTGCTTGGCCCTTCAACAAAGCCATGACACTGAGGTGATTGTAACCTCGACTTCACATCCCACCTCTCCCAAAGAACCTTTCACCCCCTTGCTTAAATAAACAGGCAGAGGGAGACGGACACACGCACTGAACAGGTAAGCAGATTTGAGACAAAGTCAATTCGATTGGTCGTAACAGTGTCTCAACAGATGGGACATACTACCTGTGGCTGAAATTAGTGATCAGAAAATCAAATCGTGAGACTTTCTATTAACCACCAGATTACAGGTTTAAATATTGCAATGGGTATCTTTTCCTCAAGGTTCTCTGAGTTATGACACTTTATATTACAATAATCAGAGCTATATTTACCTCAGCCCAACCCTCTTTCTGGGTTGTAATGAGATAACAATCTCCTATCTCGTACTTTGCCCCATATGACTTTCTCTGCCAGAGTGACAAAGGGCTCACCAAATCTGTTCATCAGCAACTTTACCTTAATTGCGACCAGGAACATTGTCACAGAATAAATAATTTGGTCGATCTCCAAGACTTGGAGACATTAAAGTATCAGCTTGGGAAAAACAGGGAAGATGAGGACCTTTGCACATAGGAACATAAGAACATAAGAAATAGGAGCAGGAGTAGGCCATCTAGCCCCTCGAGCCTCCCCAGCATTCACTAAGATCATGGCTGATCTGTTGTGTCTCAGTTCCACATTCCCGCCCTCTCCCCATAACCCTTAACCCCTTGCCTATCAAAAACCTATCAACCCAGGTCTTAAAAATATTTAGCGAGGCAGCCTCCACCACTTCACTGGGCAGAGAATTCCAGAGATTCACCACCCTTTGAGTGAAGAAGTTCCTCCTCAACTCCTTTCTAAACCACCCCCCCTTTATCTAGAGGCTGTGCCCTCTAGTCCAACTGTCCTTTCTGAGCGGGAAGAGTCTCTCCACCTCTATCTTATCCATCCCATTCATCATCTTATACATCTCAATGAGATCTCCCCTCATTCTTCTAAACTCTAACGAGTACAAGCCTAGTTTATTCAGCCTCTCCTCATAGCTCAACCCCCTCAACTCCGGAATCAGCCTAGTAAACCTCCTCTGCACTCCCTCCAAGGCCAAAATATCCTTGCGTAAGTGCGGGACCAAAACTGCGCACAGTACTCCGGCTGCGGCCTCACCAATGCCCTATACAGCTGCAGCAAGACCTCCCTACTTTTATATTCAATTCTCCTCGCTATGAAGGCCAGCATCCCATTTGCCTTCCTGACCACCTGCTGCACCTGCAAGCTGGGTTTTTGCGACTCATGCACAAGGACCCCGAGGTCCCTCTGCACCGTCGCCTGCTGCAGTTTTTCGCCATGTAAGTAATAGTCCTTCCTACCATTCCTCCTACCAAAGTGGACCACCTCACATTTGCCAACATTAAATTCCATTTGCCAGTTCCTGGCCCATTCGCCCAGCCTATCTAGATCCTTCTGCAGACTCTCCACACCCTCTGCACAATTTGCCGTTCCACCAATCTTGGTGTCATCAGCAAATTTCGACACCATACACTCGGTTCCCTCCTCCAGATCATCTATATAAATGGTAAATAGCTGAGGCCCCAGCACCGACCCCTGGGGCACTCCACTATTCACCAAACGCCAATCCGAATAGCACCCATTGACCCCCACTCTCTGCCTCCTATTAGACAGCCAATCCTCTATCCACGCTAAAACCCTACCCCCAACTCCATGCCCCCTGATCTTCTGTAATAACCTCTTGTGAGGTACCTTGTCAAACGCCTTCTGAAAATCAAGAAACACCACATCCACCGGCTCTCCTTTATCCACCGCCCTAGACACATCTTCATAGAACTCCAATAAATTCGTCAGACACGACTTCCCCTTAACGAAACTGTGCTGCGTCTGCTCTATCAAACAATTCCCCTCAAGATGCCTCGCTATTTTCTCCTTGATCACGGATTCTAACATTTTACCTACAACAGACGTTAAACTAACCGGCCTATAATTCCCTGCCTTTTGCCTGGCACCCTTCTTAAACAACGGCGTAATATTAGCCGTTTTCCAATCTTCCGGCACTTCCCCGGAATCCAGCGACATTTGGAAAATAACCACCAAGGCATCCACTATCACCTCCGCCTTTTCTTTCAGAACCCTTGGATGCATTCCATCCGGTCCTGGGGATTTGTCCACAATCAGCCCCTCCAGTCTGTCGAGCACTGCCTCTCTAGTAACAATAATGTCATTCAGACCCTCCACTCCTACCATCTTTCCATCGCTAACACCCAGCAAATTATTCACGTCCTCCTCCGTGAAGACAGAAACAAAAAAGTTATTCAAGGCCTCAGCCATTTCCCCATCCCCTACCACTAAGTCCCCCCTCTCATCCTCTAAGGGTCCAACGTTCACCCTAGCCAGCCTCTTCCTTTTTATATAGTTATAAAAACTCTTGCTATCCTTTTTTATATTAAGCGCTAGCCCAGCTTCATAGTTTATCCTACCCTCCTTTATCAACTTCTTTGTCAATGTTTGTTGACATTTAAACCTCTCTCAATCCTCTTCTCGCCACTACTCTTAGCTACTCTAAACGCATCCAAATGTTATCACCCAGAGCACATGGGGGGAAAGGTACCCTCTGGGATCTTCCTTTGGTCTCAGTAACTATGGATCAATGTGAGAACAAAATGAATGTTCCACAGGATAATTTCAAATCCTGGTGTGGCACAGTGGCTGTGCTGGTGCCACAGCCCTGTGCCTCACAGCACCAGGGACCCAGGTTTGATTTCCCGCTTGGGTGACTGTGTGGAGTCTGCGCATTCTCCCCGTGGCTACATGGGTTTCCTCCGGGTGCTCTGGTTTCATCCCACAGTCTGAAAGACGCACTGGTTAGATGCATTGGCCGTGCAAAATTCTCCCACAGTGTACCTGAACAGGCGCTGGAGTGTGGCAACTAGAGAATTTTCACAGTAACTTCATTGCAGTATTAATATAAGTCTATTTGTGACACAAATAAATAAACTTCAATAAAACCTGGGAAAAAATCTCCAGAATCAATGAATATTTCAGAACTCTGATGAAAGGACTTTGAGCTTTTTTATTCAAATGTATTCATTCACACAGTGTTGGTCAGATCAGCATTTATTGCCCATCCCTAATTGCCCCTTAAGAAGGGCTTCTTGAACCGCAATAGTCCATGGAGCTCCAAGATTTTGACCCACTGTCGTACTGAATGAAGTCATACGGGGAAATCTCCAGGAATACATTTGATAACAGTTGGCAACTCTGTGCCTTGCAGGGGGTGAATAATGGTGTCTTTAGGACTCTGCGATATCGTCTGGTGATGAAAAGACCACCTGTATTATCCAGGAGTATTACCCCATTGGTGGCAGAGCTTTGCTGGGAGGTCCCTCTGACAGTTCCCCATGTATAGAGACTGACTCCTGACCCAGGAAACTGGCCCAGGGTTATGATAGGGGCATGGCCTGGCAGGCAAGTCAGATCCCGTCTGAGATGAACACATGTCATTTCGATCCAGTTCAGTCATTCCACCCGAACAATCATCTCCCTGAGCAGGCAGCAGTGACACCCCCGTCCTCTCTCTGCTCAATTGGCAGAACAATCTTGGTGATGTGGCACCTTATTATAAGACCATAAGGCATAGGAGCAGAATTAGGCCAATCGGCCCACTGAGTCCGCTCCGCCGTGCAATCATTCTTCTGCCTTTTCCTCATAACCCCTAAACCTTTTACTAATCAAGAACCCACCCAACACCCACCCATCACCCACCCATCTCTCACCCATCACCCACCCATCACCCACCCATCTCTCACCCAACACCCACCCATCACCCACCCATCACCCACCCATCTCTCACCCAACACCCACCCATATCTCACCCAACACCCACCCATCTCTCACCCAACAACCACCCATCTCTCACCCAACACCCACCCATCACCCACCCATCTCTCACCCAACACCCACCCATCACCCACCCATCTCTCACCCAACACCCACCCATCACCCACCCATCTCTCACCCAACACCCACCCATCTCTCACCCAACACCCACCCATCTCTCACCCAACACCCACCCATCACCCACCCATCTCTCACCCAACACCCACCCATCACCCACCCATCTCTCACCCAACACCCACCCATCTCTCACCCAACACCCACCCATCACCCACCCATCTCTCACCCAACACCCACCCATCTCTCACCCAACACCCACCCATCTCTCACCCAACACCCACCCATCTCTCACCCAACACCCACCCATCTCTCACCCAACACCCACCCATCACCCACCCATCTCTCACCCAACACCCACCCATCTCTCACCCAACACCCACCCATCTCTCACCCAACACCCACCCATCTCTCACCCAACACCCACCCATCACCCACCCATCTCTCACCCAACACCCACCCATCTCTCACCCAACACCCACCCATCACCCACCCATCTCTCACCCAACACCCACCCATCACCCACCCATCTCTCACCCAACACCCACCCATCTCTCACCCAACACCCACCCATCTCTCACCCAACACCCACCCATCTCTCACCCAACACCCACCCATCACCCACTCATCACCCACCCATCTCTCACCCAACACCCACCCATCTCTCACCCAACACCCACCCATCACCCACTCATCTCTCACCCAACACCCACCCATCTCTCACCCAACACCCACCCATCACCCACCCATCACCCACTCATCTCTCACCCAACACCCACCCATCACCCACCCATCTCTCACCCAACACCCACCCATCACCCACTCATCTCTCACCCAACACCCACCCATCACCCACCCATCACCCACTCATCTCTCACCCAACACCCACCCATCACCCACCCATCACCCACCCATCTCTCACCCAACACCCACCCATCTCTCACCCAACACCCACCCATCACCCACCCATCACCCACTCATCTCTCACCCATCACCCACCCATCTCTCACCCAACACCCACCCATCACCCACTCATCTCTCACCCAACACCCACCCAACACCCACCCATCTCTCACCCAACACCCACCCATCTCTCACCCAACACCCACCCATCACCCACCCATCTCTCACCCAACACTCACCCAACACCCACCCATCACCCACCCAACACCCACCCATCACCCACTCATCTCTCACCCAACACCCACCCATCACCCACCCAACACCCACCCATCACCCACTCATCTCTCACCCAACACCCACCCAACACCCACCCATCTCTCACCCAACACCCACCCATCTCTCACCCAACACCCACCCATCACCCACTCATCTCTCACCCAACACCCACCCATCACCCACCCATCTCTCACCCATCACCCACTCATCTCTCACCCAACACCCACCCATCTCTCACCCAACATCCACCCATCTCTCACCCATCACCCACTCATCTCTCACCCAACACCCACCCATCTCTCACCCAACACTCACCCAACACCCACCCATCTCTCACCCAACACCCACCCATCTCTCACCCAACACCCACCCATCACCCACTCATCTCTCACCCAACACCCACCCATCTCTCACCCAACACCCACCCATCACCCACCCATCACCCACTCATCTCTCACCCAACACCCACCCATCTCTCACCCAACACTCACCCAACACCCACCCATCTCTCACCCAACACCCACCCATCTCTCACCCAACACCCACCCATCTCTCACCCAACACCCACCCAACACCCACCCATCACCCACTCATCTCTCACCCAACACCCACCCATCACCCACCCATCACCCACTCATCTCTCACCCAACACCCACCCATCACCCACTCATCTCTCACCCAACACCCACCCATCTCTCACCCAACACCCACCCATCTCTCACCCAACACTCACCCAACACCCACCCATCTCTCACCCAACACCCACCCATCTCTCACCCAACACCCACCCATCACCCACCCATCTCTCACCCAACACCCACCCATCTCTCACCCAACACCCACCCATCACCCACCCATCTCTCACCCAACACCCACCCATCACCCACTCATCTCTCACCCAACACCCACCCATCTCTCACCCAACACCCACCCATCACCCACCCATCTCTCACCCAACACCCACCCATCACCCACTCATCTCTCACCCAACACCCACCCATCTCTCACCCAACACCCACCCATCTCTCACCCAACACCCACCCATCTCTCACCCAACACCCACCCATCACCCACCCATCTCTCACCCAACACCCACCCATCTCTCACCCAACACCCACCCATCACCCACTCATCTCTCACCCAACACCCACTCATCTCTCACCCAACACCCACCCATCACCCACTCATCTCTCACCCAACACCCACCCATCTCTCACCCAACACCCACCCATCACCCACTCATCTCTCACCCAACACCCACCCATCTCTCACCCAACACTCCCCCATCACCCACCCATCTCTCACCCAACACCCACCCATCTCTCACCCAACACTCCCCCATCACCCACCCATCTCTCACCCAACACCCACCCATCTCTCACCCAACACTCCCCCATCACTAGGGATATTTAGATTGTTGCTACATTCCTGCCTGGTGATCCTTCTTTACCCGCAACTTGTCTTTATGCTGTTGTCTTTGATGCAAACCTCCCATTTTCCTCCTCCCAAACTGCTCTTCTGAATTAACTCTGTCAGACACACAAACACTGCTGCCTGTCCAGTCCAGAGGGCAGCATAGCAAGGCTGACCAACACCAGCTGCTTGTACGCTGAGACACCAGCTCGGAGATTCACACGATATAAACTTTACTGTAGACTTGAGATTCACATGACACCAGGTGTGATTGGACTTTAACCAGGCTGTGGTGGGGAAGGGGGCAGGAGGACAGTACCGGAGGGGGAGGACAGTTCTTGCTCACCGAAGGACAGGTTACAGAGATGTTACCACAGGGGACACAGGCGATTGCGAAGGGATGAGCTGCAGAAAAATGCTGAATGCTACACATCCTGAGATGCTTGGTGCATCAGCAGGCCTGCCAGATAACCCCTACTCCCTGTCAAGGTGCCTGGAGGGGCCTGGCTGTGATGTAGCACAGGGTATTGCACAGAGCTTGGAGTCTTGCCATTTCCAGCATGGATCGTGCTTCACGGGAGTACTTGCAGATCCAGCTAGGGTGCAGAGTCTGATGGCCGGTGCCTCAGCTCCATGTGCGGCACAGACAGAAGCCAGTCACTGACTGGACACTGCACTCAGACCGCAGCCGATCTCCATTGGTGTTACCGTCCAAGCTGTGGTGACAGATCCGGCACGGTAGCACAGTGGTTAGCACTGCTGCTTCACAGCTCCAGGGTCCTGGGTTCGATTCCCGGCTCGGGTCACTGCCTGTGTGGAGTTTGCACATTCTCCTCGTGTCTGCGTGGGTTTTCTCCGGGTGCTCCGGTTTCCTCCCACAGTCCAAAGATGTGCGGGTTAGGTTCATTGGCTATGCTAAAATTGCCCCTTAGTGTCCTGGGATGTGTAGGTTAGAGGGATTAGCAGGTAAATGTGTAGGGATATGGGGATAGGGTCTGGGTGGGATTGTGTTCGGTGCAGACTCGATGGGCCGAAGGGCCTGTTTCTGCACTGTAGGGTTCTATGTTCTATCCCAGTTCTGTAAGGGATAGACAGGGTCTGCCTGGGGAATGTGGCAGTGTCTCCACGGGGTTTGCTGCCCTCTCTCGGACTCACAGCACTCATCCTCACACCGTGGCCACTCGGCCATGTCCTTGCTGCTATCTTTCATTCCCAAGGTGGCGTCGGAGCGAGGCAATTTCTTGCAAGCTGTGCCCAGCGCACCTTCAAATTCTATCTTTTACTCTCTCTTTATGCTTCTTAAACTTCACTCTCACTCTTTTAAACCCTGTAACAATGTTTTAATTCATTAAGTTGATCTTTCACTGCATCCTAGCTGTGACTGTAACACTACATTCTGCACTCTCTCATTTCCTTCTCTATGAACGGTATGTTTTGTCTGCATAGCATTCAACAAACAACACTTTTCACCGTACGCTAATACATGTGCCAATAATAATCAAGTCAAATCAAAATCTGGTTGCTCCCTGTGTCGAGGTGAGGCAATAATAATCCCAACATGTATCTTAATGTAACGAAACGTCCCAAGGTGCCTCAGCAGGAGTGTTTGAACTGAAATTATGACAGCGAGCGACATGAGGAGATATTTGATCAGAACACCAAAAGCTTGGTTAAGGAGGTGGGTTTTAAATGGGGAAGATGAGGTAGAGAGGCAGAGAGAATTAGGGAGGGAATTCCAGAGGTTAGGGTCCAGGCAGCTGAAGGCAAGGTCTTCAATTCAAGCAATTCAAGTTAGTGATAGACAAGGTATGGAGGGGAGATCCTATGAGGAGAGACTGAGAGATTTGGGGTTGTTTTCGCTGGAAAGAAGGCGGCTAAGAGGGGATCTCATTGAAACATATAAGATGATTAGAGGTTTAGACAGGGTAGATAGTGATAGCCTTTTTCCTAGGATGGAGAAAGCTAGCACGAGGGAGCACGATTTTAAATTAAGGGGGGGTAGTTATAGGACAGATGTCAGAGGTAGGTTCTTTACCCAGAGGGTGGTGAGGGACTGGAATGCCCTGCCAGCTGCAGTTGTAAATGCACCTAGTTTGGGGGCGTTTAAAAGATCTGTGGATAGGTTTATGGATGAAAAGGGATTGGTTTAGGCTAGTGGGTCATTGTTTTGTAACTGGTCGGCGCAACATCGTGGGCCGAAGGGTCTGTTCTGCGCTGTAATGTTCTATGTTCTATGTTCTAAGAGGCCAGAGTTAGGTGGGGGTAGGTATCTCAGAGGGTTGGGAGGTTGGAAGAGATTATGGAGATAGGGAGGGAGTGAGGCCACAGAGGGATTTGGAAATAAAAGATGGGAATTTTAAAATCCGTACATTACTTGACTGGGAGCCAGGATAGATCAGCGAGCACAGGGGATGATAGGGGAAACGGGACTTGGTGAGTGTTAAGATAGGGGCAGCAGAACTTTAAATGAGCTCAGGTTTACAGCAGGTAGACTGGAAGAATTCCAGAAGTGCATTGAAATAATCAAGTCTAGAGGCAATGAAGGCAATAATGAGATAGGCAAAAGTCAAGCAATGTTACAGAGGTGGAAGCAGATGGATAGTGGAAATAATCTTAGTGATAGCATGACTGTGATCAGAAGCTCATCTTGGGATCAAATGTGCCATCAAGATTGGAAACAGACCAGCTTAATCTCAGACTGTTGCCTGGGAAAGGGAGAGACAGGGAAAGGAGCTCAGAGCAGGAACTAAAAAACAACGGCTGGGATTTTCCAGATCCTCCCACTGGCAGGATCATCTGATCCCATCTGAGTCATGATGTGGGTATGCCGGCGTTGGACTGGCGTAAACACAGTAAAAAGTCTGACAACACCAGGTTTTAGTCCAACCGATTTATTTGATAATATCCTCACAAGCCTTCGAGGGGACTGCCTCTTCGTCAGGTGAATGGAGAGTTCTGGCCTCAGACAGAGCATATAAAGCACAGACAGTTTAGAGATTACTGATTAGAATGCGAATCCTTACACCTAACCTGCTGTTCAAGACCTAAAGTGGCTGACAATGTGAGTGGAAGGAGCACTGATCACAGTTTAAAAAGATGTGTATTGTCTCCAGACAGTACAGTAAGTGAGGTTTTGCAAACCCAGGCAAGTCACGGGGGTTATAGATAGTGCGACATGAACCCAAGATCCCTGTTGAGACCGTCCTCATGTGTGCGGAACTTGGCTATCAGTCTCTGTTCAGCGACTCTGCGCTGTCGTGTGTCATGAAGGCCGCCTTGGAGAATGCTTACCCGAAGGTCAGAGGCTGAATGCCCGTGACCGCTGAAGTGTTTGCCAACAGGAAGGGAACAGTCTTGCCTGGTGACTGTCGAGCGATGTTCATTCATCCATTGTCGTAGCGTCTGCATGGTCTCCCCAATGTACCATGCTTCGGGACATCCTTTCTTGCAACGTATCAGGTAGACAATGTTGGCCGAGTTGCAAGAGTATTTATCATGTACCTGGTGGATGGTATTCTCACGTGTGATGATGGTATCCGTGTCGATGATCCGGCATGTCTTGCAGAGGTTGCTGTGACAGGGTTGTGTGGTATTGTGGTCACTGTTCTCCTGAAGGCTGGGTAGTTTGCTGCGAACAATGGTCTGTTTGAGGTTGCGTGGTTGCCTGAAAGCAAGAAGTGGGGGTGTGGGGATAGCCCTGGCGAGATGTTCGTCTTCATCAATGATATGTTGAAGACTCCGGAGAAGATGTTGTAGTTTCTCCGCTCCGGGGAAGTACTGGACGACGAAAGGTACTCTGTCCACTGTATCCTGTGTTTGCCTTCTGAGGAGATCGGTGCGGTTTTTCGCTGTGGCACATCGGAACTGTCGATCTATGAGTCGAGCACCATATCCTGTTCTTATGATGGCATCTTTCAGGGTCTGGAGGTGTCTGTCACGATCCTCCTCATCTGAGCAAATCCTGTGTATACGGAGGGCTTGTCCATAGGGAATAGCTTCTTTAACATGTTTAGGGTGGAAACTGGAGAAGTGGAGCATTGTGAGATTGTCTGTGGGTTTGCGGTACAGTGAGGTGCTGAGGTGACCGTCCTTAATGGAGATGCGTGTGTCCAAGAGTGCAACTGATTCTGGGGAATAGTCCATTGTGAGTCTGATGGTGGGGTGGAATTTGTTGATATCATCATATAGTTGTTTCAGTGATTGTTCACCATGAGGTCAAAGGAAGAAAATGTCATCGATGTATCTAATGTATAGCATCGGTTGAAGATTCTGTGCTGTGAAGAAGTCTTGTTCGAACCTGTGCATGAAGATGTTGGCATATTGAGGTGCAAATTTGGTCTCCATGGCTGTTCCGTGTGTCTGGATGAAAAACTGGTTGTTGAAGGTGAAGACATTGTGGTCCAGGATAAAGCGGATGAGTTGTAAAATTGCATCTGGAAACTGGCAGTTGTCAGCATTGAGTACTGAGGCAGTCGCAGCAATGCCATCGTTGTGGGGGATGTTGGTGTAGAGCGCTGAGACATCCATTGTGACGAGGAGTGTCCCTGGTTCAACTGCTCCGTGTGTGCTGAGTTTCAGTAGGAAGTCCGTAGTGTCGCGACAAAAGCTGGGGGTTCTTTGTACAATGGGTTTCAGGATGCCCTCGACGTAGCCGGAGAGGTTCTCACACAGAGTTCCATTGCCCGATACGATGGGATGGCCAGGTGTGTTTGCCTTGTGTATCTTTGGGAGGCAGTACAGATCTCCAATGCGGGGAGTACGTGGAATGAGAGCACGGAGGGTGCTCTGAAGGTCCGGATCAAAGGTCTTGATCAGATTGTTGAGTTGACGAGTGTGTTCTTTGGTCGGATCTGTGGGTAATTGTCTGTAGTGTTCCTCATTGTTTTGTTGTCGGTACACTTCTTTACAGTAATCTGTTCTGTTCAGTATGACGATGGCCCCTCCTTTGTCTGCTGGTTTGATGACAATGTTGCGGTTTGTCTTGAGAGCGTGGATGGCGTTGCGTTGTGCTTGGGTGATGTTCGGGGCTGTCTTGTGAGTGCGGCTGATGAATCTGGTGTTAACGCACCTCCTGATGGTTTGGGCATACAAGTCCAGTCGAGGGCAGCGGCCTTCCGGAGGAGTCCAATTGGATTCCTTCCTCTTAGGCTGTTGCACTGCGAATCTCTCTGTCAGCTGTTCCGGTTCATCGACTGTCTCATTGTGTTCGTTGCTGGCCTCTTGGGGTTTGTGGAAAAACTCCCGCAGCCTCATTCATTTTCCCATCTGAGTCAACAGGGATTTAAATGGATTAGTGCACCCGGAGTGGATAATCCCAGTTTGGCACAACCTGATAGTCCCGGAGAATGTCTTCAGTCTTCCCAATATTTAATTGGGGGAAATTTCTGCTCATTCCCAATTTTGCATGTCTGATAAGCAATCCCATTCCAGGTCCTCAGAGCCCAGGGCTGCTTGGGATTGTCCTGAAAGGCCAGCTACAGTGTCCTTCAGTGAAACTGAAGCCACACCAAGTTCTCCAGCAGAACACCTGCTGGAGAAGCATGTAGCTTAAGGACAGACACCAATGAGAATGCACGAGGATAGATTATAACTGTAAGAGTGGATGTGTTCTTGGATAAATATATCATGAAACGGATAATTGTAAGCGGATTTTCTCATAGTATCTTAGCCAAGGGTCATGCGGTAACAGTGCCCCCCAGATGGATGGTGAATGGGGAATAATGGACCTTGGATACTGAAGCGATGTTGTCCTATGAGGAGCTGAATCTGAATAGGTGCTGTTGAACAGCACATCCCAAGTGATTGAGTCTCAGATGTCTCCTCATCTCCTCTTCCTCCTTTATCCATAATGATGATGATGCTGCGGAGGATCCAACAGTCCTGTCTGTGCTAGGCCTCAGGTCACGCAAACTGAGGGCTGTTGCTCAGCTAGATACTCACGCTGAGAGTTACTGCCAGCCCCGAGACAGGCTGAGGGTTGCAGCTGGGCCTGACACTCAGGCTCAGAGTTGCTGTTAGGCCTGAAACTCAGGCTGAGAGTTGCAACTAGCCAATATTCAGGCTGAGAGCTGCTGCTAGGCCTGATATTGAGGCTGAACATAAGAAACAGGAGCAGGAGTAGGCCTTCGAGCCTGCCCCGCCATTCAATAAGATCATGGCTGATCTGAAGTGGATCAGTTCCACTTTCCCGCTTTCTCCCCATAACCCTTAATCCCCCTGTCTATCAGAAATCTGAGAGTTGCAACTAGCCAATGTTCAAGCTGAGAGTCACTGCTGGACCTGATACTCGGTCAGAGAGTTGGTGGTGGCCCTCAGGTCACACAGGCTGCGAGTTGTTGCTAGGCCTCAAGTCACGCAGGCTGAGAGTTATTGCTGGTCCCAGGGATACTGAGACTGAGGACCGTTGCTAGGTCCAGAGGTGTACAAGGCTGTGTGTAACTTCTATAGGCCCAGGGTGATTGAGGGTAAGTGTTGCTGCTATTGGTTCTAGGTGAGGCTAAAGGCCCAGGACTAGTAGCCCAGGACTAGTAGACCCCGGGTCACTGACAATATGTTGTTGGGCCTGGTGTTCAGCACAGACTTCAGACTGGAAAGACTTTTTCAGAAACAGCAATATTAATAAGTAAGCTGGATTGCAAATTAATCCACTTTCCAACCTTGACAACTAAAATGCAGAAAATGTAGTTATTACCACACTGAGCAACTGATTAACAAAGAGTAAGAGTCAGTAAAAGTTCCAGCTCTAAAATAAATTTGCCGCAGTTAACAAGTAACCACGGCAATAACAAGATGATGAAGATACTGCTGATAGAAGCAAACAGGCAGGAGTTTATCACAATGAAAACACTATTATTGCAGTAACTTCCCAGAGTGTGTCAGCTACTTGGGCTGAGTTCTGCCACTTTCCCTAGCCTCATGTACAATGATCAGTGGCATCAACACTGACGTAAAACACTACGGGCTTTATTGTCTGGGGGTACAGTTCACTAAATACGAACACTGGTCTGTATTTGCGCGCCTAGTGTTCACACTCAGTTCTTTCAGAAAATGCACCTTCAGAACGATTGTCTCAGTCTGTACATCACCAAGAAGTCATGATGTGGGTATGCCGGCGTTGGACTGGCGTAAACACAGTAAAAAGTCTGACAATACCAGGTTTTAGTCCAACCGATTTATTTGATAATATTCTCACAAGCAAGCAAGCTTTCGAGGTTGCCCTCTTCGTCAGGTGAATGGAGAGTTCTGGCCTCAGACAGAGCATATAAAGCACAGACAGTTTAGAGATTGCTGATAAGAATGCGAATCCTTACACCTAACCTGCTGTTCAAGTCTTAAAGTGGCTGATAATGTGTGTGGAAGGAGCACTGATTACAGGTTAAAGAGATGTGTATTGTCTCCAGACAGTACAGTAAGTGAGGTTTTGCAAACCCAGGCAAGTCACGGGGGTTACAGATAGTGCGACATGAACCCAAGATCCCTGTTGAGACCGTCCTCATGTGTGCGGAACTTGGCTATCAGTCTCTGTTCAGCGACTCTGCGCTCAACAGGTCTCAACAGGGATCTTGGGTTCATGTCGCACTATCTGTAACCCCCGTGACTTGCCTGGGTTTGCAAAACCTCACTTACTGTACTGTCTGGAGACAATACACATCTTTTTAACCTGTGATCAGTGCTCCTTCCACTCACATTGTCAGCCACTTCAGGTCTTGAACAGCAGGTTAGGTGTAAGGATTCGCATTCTAATCAGTAATCTCTAAACTGTCTGTTCTTTATATGCTCTGTCTGTCTGAGGCCAGAACTCTCCATTCACCTGACGAAGAAGCAGTCCCCTCGAAAGCTTGTGAGGATATTATCAAATAAATAGGTTGGACTAAAACCTGGTGTTGTCAGACTTTTTACTTGGTTATCACCAAGGAGGCCAGGCCTCCATGAGATTATATCAGGAATATTTTAAGCCTTCTTCCTTGTGATAATTCAGGCAAACACCAGTTTCCCGTGGCCAGCTCTCTTTATTATGAACCAAAGGAAAGGGCTGAGCCTGTGGCTTACAGTCAGGTAATCTTACACCTTGGGGCCTACAACACCGCTTCGGGTAATGGGCATCATTTCACTGGCACCTCTGCCCAAGGTTCGTACTGTTCCGCCTGAGCCCAGCAGAGAGGCTCCGAGCCAAGCCTAGCCCTGAAATCAGGGTGGGTGTGCCGGTAAAATTCTGGGTAAAGTTACAGGCTTAAATACCCCTGCTGGCTTCTTCCCAATGGGCGAGCCGCCACTGAATCAATAAGGCAGCTCGTACCCCACAAAGACCACAGGGAGACTGGGGTGGCAAGGTGGTTAGCACTGCTGCCTCGCAGCGCCAGGAACTCAGGGTCGATTCCGGCCTCGGGTCACTGCCTGTGTGGAGTTCGCACATTCTCCCCGTGTCTGTGTAGGTTTCCTCCCCCAGTCCAAGGATGTGCGAGTTGGGTTGATTGGCCATGCTAAATTGCCCCTTAGTGTCAGGGGGACGGCAGGGTAAATGAGTGGGGTTAGGGGGATAGGACGGGATTGTTGTCGGTGCAGACTCAATGGGTCAAATGGTCTCCTTCTGCACTGTGGGATTCTATGAGATCTATCGACGATTCCCTGTGACCTTCGAGGCCATCATAATATTTTTGCGATGAGCTGTTGTGATCTGGACTACACTGTCTGAAAGAGCAGTGGAAGCAAATCCAACTCAACAGGGATAAATACTTCAGAAGGGAAGCACACTCAGAGTGCCAGTACAGGCACAATGCACTGAATGCCCCCCCCCCCCCTCCCCCTTGTGTTGTATGGCACAGTAGCACAGTGGTTAGCACTGCTGCTTCACAGCTCCAGGGTCCTGGGTTCGATCCTCGGCTCAGGTCACTGTCTGTGTGAAGTTTGCACATTCTCCTCGTGTCTGCGTGGGTTTCCTCCGGGTGCCCCGGTTTCCTCCCACAGTCCAAAGATGTGTGGGTTAGGTTGATTGGCCATGCTAAGAAATTGCCCCTTAGTGTCCAGGTTAGAGGGATTAGTGGGTATAATATACGGGGGTAGGGCTTGGGTGGGATTGTGTTCGGTGCAGACTCGATGGGCCGAAGGGCCTCTTTCTGCACTGTAGGGTTCTGTGTGTGACTCTTTATAACAACAATCCCAAAACCCGGCAGAGCAAGCTGTTAAATCCTTTGAGGGGTATCCTCACTCCACACACAGGCGTCAGGCCACATAGATATTTATTGCAGTCCACCATTCCCAAACCCCAAATGACAACTACCCTCTCAGGGTGGTTCCTGGGCAGATCGCCCCACACCCAGGGTCACCTAACCCCTTCCCTTAAAGGAGCTAGGTCCCAACATCCTTGACTCAAGCACCATCTGTGCTGAACTTGCGCCCATGTTGACTGAAATGCGGAAACTGCGCTCTTTGAATGACGCGCTCATTGGCTGCACACATCAAGAAAGGGGCTCCAAACTGTAACTTCCTGCACCTCTTAAAGGGGAGGTGCATTTTGGCTATAGCAGCCACCCGCTCATACAGGAAGTTCAGCTGTCCTGGGAAATAGGGAAGGAGGGAACGACATGGGAGAGAATTGTCTCCCAAGGATTTTGCAAGCTGTACAGAAGGTGTATAACAGGATGCATGCCAAATATCTGTGCAAGGAACTCGGGGGGGGGGGGGGGGGGGGGGGGGGGGGGGGGGCTGGTTGGGCAGCAGGAAGCACTCCAGCCAAATATTCAGAAAACAGATAACTGCAGTGCTCAATGCCAGGAGTCAGACCCAGAGGTTACAGGAACCTAACCCAAGTGGTCAGTCACAAATATCTCTGAAATACCAGATCCCAGTTGCATCATTTGCCACAGAGCTGCACAATTCACTGCACCCATATCACTTAACAACCAAAAATCTCTATCAACCAGCATTCATACTAAACAGTCAGAGGTTTACCTTTATTTCTATTGATTTATTGTCACAGGTATTGATATACAATGTTTCTTGAGCACTTTACAGACAAAGCATACCGTACATAGAGAAGGAAAGATGATGCAGAATGTAGTGTGACAGTCACAGCTAGTGTGTAGAGAAAGATCAACTTAGCAATAGCTAAGTCCATTCAAAAGTCTGATGGCAGCAGGGAAGAAGCTGTTCCTGAGTCGGTTGGTACGTGATCTCAGACTTTTGTATCTTTTCCTGGACAGAAGAAGATGGAAAAAAGTATATCCAGGGGGTGTGGGGTCCTTAATTATACTGGCTGCTTTTCTGAGGCTGCGGGAAGTGTGGACAGAGTCAATGGATGGGAGGCTGGTTTGCGTGATGGACTGGGCTATATTTTGTACTTTCTTGTGGTCTTGGGCAGGGCAGGAGCCCATACCAAGCTGTGATAGAACCAGAAAGAATGCTTTCAATGGTGCATCTGTAAAAGATGGTGAGGGTCGTAGCGGACGTGTCAGATTTCCTTAGGCTCCTGAGAAAGTAGAAGCGTTAATGGGCTTTCTTAACTATCATGTCAGGAGGGGGGGGACCCAGGACAGGTTGTTGGCGATTTGGGCACCCTAAAACTTCTTCACACTCTGAGCGCTGCTCACAAGACATGGTCTCACTGTGAGTGCGCACTGCTGGATTTCCAACCATGACAGCTATAACACGCAGGCAGGTTGCCTCACACTCACTGGCACACTTCTCCCCCTCTCCCTCTGGCAGGGTAACAGAGCAATTGTAATTCAGCCAAACGCCAGTTTCTCGTCACCTTTATTGTGACCCAAGGGGGCGGCCTCTGCAGCTTAGAGTGAGGTAGCCTTCACCTCGCAACCTACAACACAGCTCCGGGTAGAGTTACAGGTTTGAACATGCCCGCTGACTGCTTCTGGGTGAGCCCCGGACTCTCTCAATAAGGCAGCCTGTATTCCACAAGTCCATCATAACTTAGCGCTCAAACTGCTGCCACCGAGGCCAATCTCAGCCCGTCAACGTCAGTACCGAAACTCCAGAGGTCCATCGCCATCAAGTGGTGGCTTCATATCAGAGCAATTCCCAGGATATTAGATGGGGATAGATTGTCAGTTTGGGGTAACTTTGGGGCAAAAAAAAGGGGAGGGGGGTTTGGGTCGGACGCGATGTAATATTTTCAAAATCTCACACCCGACCCAACCCTGTTTTTCCTGGTTAAATGTAGACAGCGCAAAAAGGACAGGCAACCAGCCAATCTGCTCTTGGAAAGCAGAATTATTATTTAAATATTGTAATGGGGCTAGCCACTGCCCGTGTAAATTATTCCCCTGGTGACTGGCTTAAGGGATTTGAGGGGGGCTTCAGGGAAAGGGTAAAGGATTTTAAAGCACTGCTTGTGGGCCAAGAGGAAAAGCGAGTGCAATGATCTTACTGAGTCTTCCATCACCACCTGCCATTATTCACAACAGGCTCAAAGTGCCATTCAGTGGCTACAGACCCGAAATTGGCCCTGTCGACTGCCAGCCAGATTTCCTTAGGCTCCTGAGAAAGTAGAAGCGTTAATGGGCTTTCTTAACTATCATGTCAGGAGGGGGGGGACCCAGGACAGGTTGTTGGCGATTTGGGCATCCTAAAACTTCTTCACACTCTGAGCGCTGCCTGCGTGTTATAGCTGTCATGGTTGGAAATCCAGCAGTGCGCACTCACAGTGAGACCATGTCTTGTGAGCAGCACTCAGAGTGTGAAGAAGTTTTAGGGTGCCCAAATCGCCAACAACCTGTCCTGGGTCCCCTCCCCTCCTGACACGATAGTTAAGAAAGCCCATTAACGCTTCTACTTTCTCAGGTTTTAACACTTCCCCACTGCTCCTTCCCTATTGGGTGAGCCTCCACTTGCCTAATAGTGAAACACACTATTAGGGGCAGGCGCGAGGTCAACTTCCAGTCGTGGCTCGTATTTTAAGAGGGGAGAGATGCAAAAGTGTTAGAACTCTTCCAGGTTCACTCGGGGTTCACGTTCCGAGGCTCCTGTGACCAAGGATCGTCTCGGTACATTGCTACCTGAGGTAACCCTTAGATTATGTTCTCCATGATCCATTGGAAAATGGCGCACACAGATGAGATCCCACAGGGCAGGGGGGTGTATGTGTATAGGTATTTGTGCATATTAATATTGTCACATATTTTCGGGAAGGCTTGTTTAAATTCAAGTTGGAGATACGCCGATTCTCCAACAGAGCATCTCAACCAAGCCCACCCCCCTCCTTGTCTCAGTAACCCCATGCATTTATCCCACTAATCCCCCTAACCAACACATCTTTGGACACTAAAGGAAGTGCTGCACTGTCAGAGGTGCAGTCTTTCAGGCAAAATGTCAAGCCTATCAAACCCTCTCGTGTGAATGGAAAAGATCTCGGCATTATTTTGGGAAAGAGCCGCGGTATTATTCCCAGGCTCACGTTTGTTTCTGCCACATTCCCAACATTGTAAGAGGAGTTATACTTCAGGAGTATCGTAGAATTATAGAATCCCTACAGTGCAGAAGGAGGCCATTCAGCCCATCGAGTGTGCACCGATCACAATCCCACCTAGGCCCTATCTCTGTATCCCTACATATTTATCCTGCTAATCCCTCTAACCTACGCACCCTGGGACACTAAGTGGCTATTTGTCATGGCTAATGTACCTAACCTGCACATCTTTGGACTGTGGGTGGAAACCAGAGCCGACACAGGGAGGACATGCAAACTCCACACAGACAGGCATCCAAGTCAGGGAGTGAACCCAGGTCTCTGGGGCTGTGAGGCAGCAGTGCTAACCACTGAGCCACCCGACTACTTCACTTTGATGGAAGGTTGGGATGGGCCAGATGGAACAGAAGGAAACAGGTATGGAGCTTAACGTGTATGGTCTAGTTGGGCCCAATAACCTATATCTTTGCTGTTAACAAGTTGAATCCTGGTCACTGTTTATATTTCAATTTGAGGTAACAATCTCTTCTGGATGATCTCTTACACTGTGAACCAACACTGTGAATATCAAAAAGCACGTAAGTAATACAACCTGAAATTTCTCGCTCATTACTTAACACATCTGGAGTACTGTGCACAGTATTGGTCTCCTTATTTAAGGAAGGATGTAAATGTGTTCAAAACAGTTCAGTGAAGGTTTATTGGCTAATGCCTGAAAGGACAGCTCGTCTTACCAGGAAAGGTTGGGCAGGCTAACGTTTAGAAGAGTAAGAGGGTAACTTGAGCGATAACTTTGAGATTCTGAGGGGTAAAAACAAGACAGATGTGGCGAGATATTTCCTCCCCTGGGAGAATCTGGAGCGAGGGATCCCTGTTTAAAAATGAGGGGCTGCCCATTAAAGACAGAGATGAGGAGGAATATTTTCTTTCAGTGGACCATGAATGTCTGGAACTCTGTTTCCAGCATGGTTCAGGAAGAATGTCCCAGCGGTACAGCTGCCACTTTCCCCGGTGCAGCGTACGGGGCAGGGATAGCAACCTTGATTTAGCTGACCTGGACAATAAACTTAGGATTCTGACCCAACAGGTTAAAGAGACACTAAGTTCTATCAATGAGGACAATCAGCAAGATGTTGAAGGGGAACTGACTGGGAACACAACCAGCAGCCACATGGTAGCTGGAATAGAAGGACACACCAAGACAATCAATCAAATTATCAGGGAAAAATTAGAGGATGATGACTGACAACAGAACTGGACTTTATGTGGTGCATACAGACAGTGGATTATAGAACAGCTAAGGGAAAATCTAGAGGAGGTACGTAGTGGACAGGTTCTGTCTTGGATTAGTGACGATCAGATGGAACACTTACTTACAGGTAAGAAACACCCCGAGCTTTCTGACTACCAGATGCGACAGTTGACCAAAGTCTGGTTCAATGACAACTGCAAAGGGACTCCAGGGAAAGCCATGGCAAAGTTATTATGGTTTCCCCATCATCACTGATGACCAAGTCGGACTGAGGGTCTTTGAAGTGGAGAACATAGGGACTATCCATGAAGATATCTGGTTAAGGTATGACGGCACTTTACTGTACACAGCGGAGAAAGAAGGGAGACTCATAGGCACTACTCTGGAGAGATGTCAGCAAACTGATTAAATAATCTCATGCACGTACCCAGTTTACTTAAATGAGCATGCACTGTGTGGCTTCAGAACAAACACTAGCCTAAATTGCTCAGTGGAAGCTCCTTGCCTGGACATAGAATAACTCAGAAGTAGGGAGATACTGTCTGGAATAATATCTCCAATGTATCGCGCCATACATTGTAACATTACTAACACTACATTCTGCATCAAACCGGACATATCATCCAGGGTGGGCCTCATTCAACTAATAGAACAAAGAACAAAGAACAACACAGCACGGGAAACAGGCCCTTCGGCCCAACGAGCCCGCGCCACCGTCCCATTGTCTCAGTGACCTATTCTAGTCTACGCCTAATGTGACATTCATAAGAGGGAGAGGATAGATTTGAACACCACTAGAGTCCGACAGACTCTAGGGGAGTACCATGAGAAATATGACACAAGCCTAAAACCCCTGACAGGAGGAATTGAACCAAATTCGGATAAAATTGGCTACAGCCCACAGAACCTTCACCAAAGTAATATAGCAGACCCAAGAGGCGAAAAGGAGGATTAAAGAAATTAAAGTCACCTCCTGGTGGAATACCTTTAGAACTCGGGCTCAAACACCCAAATCCACCCATTTATTCACATAATGTCACACATGGCAGTAGTACTGATTTTGTTCACCCTGGTGTATCTAATCATCCTCATAGTCCAATTCAGCCGATGGAAAAAGAGGATCACCGGGAGGTAGGACGTAGAGTCCTCCCTTGAACCACAGTCCCCTTAATTCAGTAGAGCAATGTTTAAAGGAAAACTATCATTTTTCGATTTGTACTAATGAAGCGTTGGAAATCCTATTATCGAAATGTGCCTCAGATTTGCGAATACTTTATTGTAACATTTGTTTGAATGGTGGCTTATAATTAGCTTATTGTAATAGTGGTGTTTAGAATATGTGGTACAAGTTTGTACTTGTGTTGCTGTCTGTAGCTTCTGGAATGTAAATATATTGTAGGTATTATTACTGTGCCTGGGTCTTGCCTCACTGTTGAGTATTTGGGGACTTCCTGACAGATATTGGTCCTGAGTTTGTGACCCATCATGCTTCACATTCAGGATCAAAGGCCAAATGGTCCACATAAAATGACTATTTATAAAGCACTCCGGGACCCAGAGATTGGTGTCGCAGCACCCAATTGGACTTTATCGATCAGGGTGATTAAGTTTTGACCGAATGATTGGCAATGGCCAAAAGGGGCGTGAAACCCAACGGGCTACAAAGGATGCTGCGCAACCAAGAATCATTCTCTCTGACCCCATGAATGAGCTTCAATAACAGTGACCATTGCCAGCAATGATCAGAATGAGGACAGCCATCACAACCAAGAAGGAAGGAAGACCAGAGCCAAAGTGTCAGACCAGACCAGAGGACCAGACTATGTAGAGGACTACAGAGACCAACACACAGATAAAGGCCAATATGTCTGCCTGGGTACTTGCCAGTCACACTAAGTTAAGTCAAGATCTAGTATTGGACTTGAACTTTAGTATTTTCTGTAGGATAACTTCTTGTTGGCTGGGTGGATGATTATTGATCGTATGTTTAAATAAGTACTGTTGTACTAACAAGACGTCTTTGTCCACCCTATAAGGTTTAAAACAGACTGTGGCAGGCACAACAAATCTTAATCGCCCTTTACTGATTCTGTCCTGGTGTAGTTCGTCATGCAGATAATCATTTATGGCTGTTTCTGGGTTGTGTGTAGTCTCAGCCGTGGCCATGGTTCCTGAGAGGGTGGGGGGCTTGCATGGGGTTCAGTGGCTTTTTGGAAGGGGGTTCACTTGCCGGTCTGGGTTTCTAACAGGCAGGGGTCGGCACTGGCTTGGGGCTCATGTTACGTGCATTCCTCCTGCCCTGTAAATGATCCCCCGAGGGGTTGCATATGAGATTGAACCCCACCCCCATGATGACCTCACGGTAACCCTGCCACCTATCTGCTGGACAGGCTCTGGCCGACTGCTGACATCTCATTCCCAGCCCTACCAACAGTGGATCTGTCAGCTGCTGCTCCAAGCAAGGGCAGCACTGCAGGCATTAGCACGGCTCCTCACATTGCATGGAGTCTGCAGTGCTGCCCTCAATGGGAACTCATCTCGTGCTAGTCACTTGGTGCTTCTCCACCATCTGTCTGAACTGCAAGCCATTTCTGGAAACCACTGAGATATTTATTAACGTTACAAGCAGGCTTACATTAACACTGCAGTGAAGGTGCTGTGAAAATCCCCTAGTCGCCACACTCTGGCATCTGTTCAGGTACACTGAGGGAGAATTTAGCATGGCCGATGCATCTAACCAGCACATCTTTCAGACCATGGGAGGAAACTGTTGCACCCGGAGGAAACCCATGCAGACATGGGGAGAATGTCCGGTGTCGGACAGGGGGTAGCGGTGGCCACAATCTCCTACGCGGATGATCCCAACAAGAGCTCCAGCCCCTCCTCCTCCCTCAGGGTGCCAGTGGGCCCCTGGATCACTCCATGGGATGACAGAGCAGTTGGACAGAGCTCAAGAAGCCCCAGCATCACTTGGCCTGCCAGTCCTGCAGGCCCGTCTGTTTTCACCCCGTGGTGTGTGAGCCCTCGCCAATGGCCATTTGAGGCTGTGCCAAGCTCTGCAGCCCCTCAGCGATGGCCCACTGTGACGTAGCCATGCTCTCGAAGACCACAGCCATCACCCTCTGTGTCTCAAGAATGCTCCCAAAACCCTCAGCCGTGGCCCAATTTGACTCGGCTCTGCCCAATGTGACTCAGCCATGATCCACTGTAACTTAGTAAGAAGTCTCACAACACCAGGTTAAAGTCCAACAGGTTTATTTGGTAGTAAAAGTCACTAGCTTTCAGAGCAGTTGCTGCTCCTTCATTAGATGAGTGGGAGTTCTATTCACAAACAGGGCACAAACTCAATTTACACGAGTCTTTACAGGTAATCAAGTCTTAATGGTACAGACAATATGAGTGGAGAGAGGGTTAAGCACACAGGTTAAAGAGATGTGTATTGTCGCCAGTCAGGACAGTTAGTGAGATTTTGCAAGCCCCGGCAAGTTTGTGGGGGTTACGGATAGTGTGACATGAACCCAAGGTCCCGGTTGAGGCCGTCCTCATGTGTGCGGAACTTGGCTATCAGTTTTTGCTCAGCGACTCTGCGCTGTCGTGTGTCGTGAAGGCCGCCTTGGAGAACGCTTACCTGAAGATCAAAGGCCGAATGCCCATGACCACTGATGTGTTCTCCAACAGAAAGAGAACACTCCTGCCTGGAGACAATCAACAGGCCTCAAAGATTTCCTTCGAGGTTTCTTCCAAGCTGCTGTGCGGCATCGCAATTGGAGTTGGGGGTGGGGGGTGGGGGGGAAGGCGGGCAGTGATGCTAGATGGGCCCGTCTCCTGCAACAAAGGGCACAAGATTCAGTGGAAGAGAGGGACAGATATCTGGGCAGCACGCTGCACATTGTTCAAACTGTAAAATGCAAACATTGGGACAACGGGTAAGTAATCACATTTTTCATGCATCACTTCATTTAATGTTTTAAATGAAGTATCAATTGTGTTTTAATTTGTTTTAAAATGCTGATCTTAGACTTGACATGAGTCATATGAATTAAGGTTTTGCAGTACTCACTTCCTGGTCGCACTCAGACCTGGTTATCGTTCACGGTCCTGCCCTCCTCCTCCCCAACAGGTCAAGGGCTTCCTCCTCAAAGGGAGTGAAGCCTCGCAGGTCAGGGACCCCCCACCACCTCTCATTTTCTCCTGCTCCCTCCTGTTATGGGCCATAAGAAAGCTCTGACAGATGGTCATCCAGACTCGAAACGTTGGTTCTGTTCTCTCTCTACCGATACAGTTAGACCTGCTGAGATTTTCCAGCATTTTCTGCTTTTGTTTCAGATTCCAGCGTTACTTTGCGGATCACCAGTCCAGTGAGGTTGCATGGTGGTATCAACCTTCCCACAATAATTATTCACCATTTTATATTTGTGTCCCTTTAAGTTTTGGTCTCCTCCACAAGTGGGAATTCCTTCCACAGGTCGACCGTTTCGTAATTCTGAATACGCCTGGTGTGAATTAATGAAGGATTATTCAGGCCTTTCTGCGAATTCTATCTGCTTGATCTATCCATCAAAAATCATGTTTGAGGCATGGAAACCAGTAATTATTCTGCTTCAGGGTTTAAATTCATTCCCTTTTTTTTCAGTCACTGCCTCAGATCAATTTTCCAAATTAATGGGCTGGATTTCCCGATCCTGATGTTGGTGGGGGCCTGCATGGGGGCTCTGCACTCACCAATGTTGTCAGTGCTCTCGCCAGTGTGACCTTCCAGGAGGCAGCCTTCTTATTGTGCTCTCACCGTCCTGTTGAGGAGGGCGGGTGGAAGCCTGAGGCTGCAGGCCCGTGGTCAGGATGCCAAGAGAGCCCAGCAGATATGCACGAGGACCCCTCAGAATGGGGGCTCCCTCGGCTTGCCTTTATGGAAGCGATCGATTAAAGAGTCCGAAACCCTTCCCACAGGATTAGTCACAGATGTGCCTCTGCACACAGCAAGGGCTGTTCCCATGTTGGTAAAATATTGCTGCCAGTGTAAAATGTCTCCCAAGGTAGGATTTTAATTAAACCCCCACAGACGCGAGGAGAACATGCACAAACTCCACACAGATTGTTACCCAAGGCCAGAGCAGAACCCGGATCCTGGTGCTGTGAGGCAGCAGTGCTAACCACTGCACTGCTCCATACATAGAGAAATCATAATAGTCCCCCCTCCTCCCATTTTCCCAGCTCTTCCACCTCCAACACTATCGCCACGGGACTGGCGAAAGCCACTCCAAAGTCACTCTTCAGCTGGCAGCATTTTCCATTCTACCCGGAGCACTCTCGGGACTCACGTACTTGCACTGCACACAATATTGCTCCTTTTTACCAGCCTGACCTACCTCGCAGAGGACATAGAGAAACATATGATCAGGAGGAGGCCATTCAACCCCTCGAGCCTGTTCTGTCATTCAGTGAGCTCATGACTGATCCAGTTCGATGGAAAGGTTCAGCACACTACAATTAAACAGAAGTTTCAGACAATATTGTGCTAACAATTAACAATGGTTCCCCTTTAGCAGGAGCTAAAGATGGGTCAATGGCATCCACATCAAACCTCAGGTGCACTGGTCTTTTTTGTTTTCCAATAAGGTGGTCAAAAGTTCTTTCCGTTACTTTTTCCCCTTTAAGAAGTCCAGGATTAAAATCCCACTCTGTATGTGACCAAAAGATTATTTCATCAACTATACAATGGAGTAATAATTTGTTAGTTGAATTCATGCTACTAGAATGACATAAGAATTTCCCTAAGACAAAACAAATCTTTCACTAAAATTTATTGACCACTGTTGATGAGTCACCTCACTGGGGAATAGACCACGTAGGGGATTGCAAAGTATCCACCAACTGTCCAGATCGGCCTGTTTCAATTTTATTTGGACAATGAGATAGGCGAGACAGTTACATTGTGAAGATAGTCATATGAAATCATGAATTTATGCGTGGTAAAGTCTTTAATTTTGAACATTTGCATGTAAAACTTTAACATTTCACCAGAATTCACTCTCAGAGTCATCAGTCCGCACAATATTGGTCAAACTGTTGAACTCGAAATGCTGTCATCCATCTTCAATATCAGTGGTTTCACAATACATACTTCTTGAAATATAAAAGGATGTATACATTAGTTCTCCTGACTGAAACATGCCAGCCCCATTTCTTATCTATATGCTTCCCCAGGCAACATCATCCAAAATTGCAGCGTTAGTTTTCACCTGTACACTGATGTCACCCAGCTTTATCTCACCACTATAACTCCTCTGCTATCTCTAAACTATCAGACTGTTTATCTGGCAGCCAGTACTGAATGAACAGAAGTTTAATATTGATGAATATAAATATTGGGGTAAAGATTGGGAAGGTTAAAGCCATTGGCTGGAAGTTTACCTGTCCGCCTGCCTTGATTCTGGGGGTGGGCGAGGCTCGGAGAACGGAATTCTCCCTTGGCCTTGGGTGGAATCGTGCACATTTCGGGCAGACGTGCAATAAAATCCCATCCATTGTCTTCAAACTCCATTCGCCAGTGACCGACTCTATCCGGATTTTCATGGGAGGAGCAAACCCTCTCTGGGTTGCTTATAGACTCCACGGGGATTCAAAAGCACCCTCTGCTTAAACGTCAGACCCTGAAATGTGAGTTGGAATGGTGGGGCATGGTGGACTGATAACCAAGCTACTGCCCTTGATGCCAATACCCTCCTCTAGCCCTGCATCCCTTCTCTTTTGCTAACATTCACCTGTGGCCTGGGATCCAGCAGCCATACTCAGCCTCAGGGTGTAGTTCCAGCAACGGCCACTATCTCTCCAATGGGGCTGTCAGTCAATAGATCATCCAGCCTCGGATTGGCTGGCAGTTCTGGGTGAGCGGGGTTTCTGTTCCCCCTGGGCCCTTGATCCCAGGGAAGACCCATAGCTCTCTAATGAAGTGCCTGAGCGGCCTTCATTAAATCCAGCCACCATGTGTGTCATGACCAAAGCTGCCACTTCCAAAGCCCAACTTCAGTCTGAACTCATCTGCTGCTAAAATCCTCATTTGCACTTTTGTTTCTCACATTCTACCCTCTGTAAACTTGAGGTCATCCAAAATTTTGCCGCCTGCGTTGTAACTTAATTGCATAAAGTCCTGTTTCCCTCTCCTGTGCTCTCTGAATTATATCGACACCCAGTCAAGCAGTAGCTTGATTTTAAAATTCTCATCCTTGCTTTCAAATGCCCCTCCCGATCTCTGAAACATGCTCCAGCCTCACAACCCTCCCAGGCACTGGCTTATATCTAATTCTGCACTCTTGTGCATCCCCAGTTTCCATTATTCTATCACTGATGGTGAGATCCTAAGCTCTGGAACTCACTCCTTACAACTGCTCCCCATCTCTAACCAGCTTTCCTCCATTAAGATATTACTTAAATCTGCCTCCCTCACCAAGCTTTTGATCAACTGTTCTAATTAAGGGATACGGGGAGCGGGGGGGAAAATCGAGTTGAAGCCCAGATTAACCATGATCACATAGAATAGCAAAGCCCACTCAACAGCCCATATGGCCTTCTGATCATCACACTTTTCCTTCCTATTATCGCTTGACATGGCTTGGTGTCAGATTTCATAACATGCCTGTGAAGCACCTTGGGATGTTTCATAACATGAAAGGTGCTATATGAATGTGTTGTTGTTGTTTACCAAGCAGTTAACTTCAAAGATCTCAGCTGATGGAGGACGGTACAGTGACACGGTGGTTAGTACTGCTGTCTCACAGTGTCAGGGACCCAGGTTCAATTCCCGATTTGGGTCACTCTCTGTGCAGAGTCTGCACATTCTCCCCATGTCTGTGTGGGTTTCCTCCGGGTGCTCTGGTTTCCTCCCATAGTCTGAAAGGCGTGTGGTTAGCTGCACTGACCATGCTAAATTCTCCCTTAGTGTACCCGAACAGGCACAGGAGTGTGGCAGCTAGGGGATTTTCACATTAACTTCATTGCAGTGATAATGTAAGCCTACTTGTGACACTAATGAATAAACATAGAACATAGAACACTGCAGCACAAACAGGCCCTTTGGCCCACAAGTTGCGCCAATCATATCCCTACTACCAGGCCTATCTATAACCCTCAATCCCATTAAATCCTATGTACTCATCCAGAAGTCTCTTAAAAGACCCCAACGAGTTCGCCTCTACCACCACCACTGACGGCAGCCAATTCCACTCACTCACCACCCTCTGAGTGAAAAACTTACCCCTGACATCTCCTCTGTACCTACTCCCCAGGACCTTAAACCTGTGTCCTCTCGTAGCGACCATTTCAGCCCTGGGAAATAGCCTCCGAGAATCCACCCTATAAACTTTAAAACTTTAAACTTAAAAATCAACCAAATCCGTTCTAATTTAGTACAATCCAGTAATCTACTCGTTTATTCAAACATGACCTGATCCAATCCATCTGAATTTAATTTAATTAACTCTAACCTATTCTGTTCTAACCTAATTCAATCGAATTTGTCTTGTTCTAAGCTGCTCGACTCTGTTCAAACATAATTTACTCACAACACCAACCTAATCTACCCAACATATTCTACGCTAATATTATTCGCTGTCACCTAACCAAAGTACAGGCTTCTAATCTAAATTAATTTAGCTGAATCTACTCTGGTCTACTTTAATCCAGTTTAACTAGTCTAATCCCATCCAATCAACAAGGATGATTGTTAATGTCTGAGATTGATAAATGTGATCATTGGAATCGGAGTCGCTGCTCTTGCACAGTCTGTTTCAGATGTGGATTTACCTCTGTTGGAATAGCAGGAGCAAATCCCCCAAGAAATGGGTGTGATGGAGATTCCCTGGAATCTGAGCAGCCCAGCAGATGAATTTGGATGAGGTTCATTGTACACAAACATGGATGGTCACCAATTTCAATTATGAACTAAATTCTGAGACTGGTATTGGTTTCTCAAAAACTGCATTTAAACTCAAGACTGCTTACCACCTTCTTCCGAGATACTAAAAGCAGTAATTTTCCAGAATTTTGGAGGGTAGATATCCGACTTTAACCTGCGAGAAAAGAAACATCATCGTGGAATGCTCATTCCTGATATTCCCTTTCCAAAAGCATTTTTCAGTTAAAATGTTTCAATATATATTTACCCACAGCCACAGAAATGATAACCTTAAATCTGCTACCTACATGTGGCCAGATTCATGCAGTCAGGGCTCTAATCAAATCTGTGGCCAAACAGGATCTCGGAAAGGCAACCAGAGAGAAACCATAGAAACCCCTCATTACAGAAGGAGGTCATTCGGCCCATCAAGATGGTACTGACAACAATCCCACCCCAGACCCTATCCCCACACCTCACACATTTACCCCACTAACCCACACATCCCAGGACACTATTCCCGGCTTGGGTCCCTGCCTGTGTGGAGTTTGCACATTCTCCCCATGTCTGCATGGGTTTCCTCTAGGTACTCTGGTTTCCTCCCTCGTGTACCCGAATAAGCGCCAGAGTGTGGCGACTAAGGAATTTTCACAGTAACTTAATTGCAGTGTGAATGTAAGCCTATTTGTGATACTAATAAATAAACTTGAAAATTTAAAAAAAAACTTTGTGCTTCTAACATTGTCCCTCCGAGTATCACTCTGAAGTCAATTTATCGTTTTTTTCCACTACTTCTGTTGTCCTGCACTGTGAGAACCCATGAATAGCAGATGGGTTTGTTCTGGTCATTATGTGTTGGGATGATATTACAAATGAACATATTAGAGGTCTTTAAAATTATGAAGCGATTTGATAGGGTAAATGGTGAGAAGATGTTGGTGAGATAATTAATATAAGTGTTAATGTTGAATCTGTGCTGCAATAGAATACATGCTTAAATTGGTAATTAAACACACTTAGGAAAGGATTTTGGAATCACTGCAAGAATAAATAAACCAATTCACTCTGCATGTCTCAGAGGAACTGGGAGTCTGTGATTTTGCTTTGCGGTCTTGGAAATGAAACTGGCTTAAGGTACGGGCTAGGTTCAGACCTCACTCTTCCTCAACAGACAACTGTTGGCCTTAATAAGATAGTCATTAATAAACCCAAGATCGAATTCAGGAGAAACCTCTTCACCCAGCGAGTGGTTGAAATGCTGCTGCCACAAGGGCAGTTATTGGAGTAGACCAATAAACCCAACACATTTAAGGAGTAGGAGAGAGGGAATAGAAAGATTTGGTGTCACTCCCAAAAATCTTTTGGTTTTGTACCTTCACCATTGTCAAATAACTTCAGTGCACGTTTCTATCAATCGCTTTTATCCCCAATCATAGACATGCCTTATTAAAATATGGCATGCAGCACCAGCCTACCTGTATTTTTTTGTTCCAGAGGTCTTCTGTATCTCCCACACCCAAGCGTCATCATATACAGGATTTACGATCTGATGATTACTTCTGGCCCCAATAGCTGAACAGTGGGAGGGAACATAATGTACATGTAGTAGTTAATATTTAGAATCAATTCTTACTTATTACAAACATCTTGGAAAATTCTGGTGAACAAATCTCTTGTGGCACAATTCAAAACATTTTAGTTGAATGGATCCTCGTTAAATTGCAGAGTGTTATTTTGGGAACATCATCAAGCCATTCCATAACATACTGCAGTCAGAAATTGTCACGGATAACCATACTTCCCTTCAGTTTATACAGGAGAGTTACAGAAACATGGAGCACAATGCCTTGGTTCCAGATTAAGCACCAAGAGGCTGGTGAGACCTCTAACCAATTAAGCTGCCATGCGCTTGAATACTTCAGGCGGAATGCCACTGGCTCCTGAAGATTTCACTGTTACTTTATGGCTTTGGTGATTTTGGATTGAGATGGGTCTGAGTTCAACCTTGTCCAGAACCCAATGCCATAAAAACAATTTGATGGCATCATCATCATGCAACATGGAATCTTGGTTCAGGACATTGGTAAAGTGCTTAGCCCAACAAGAGAGAATCTCATGCCTGCTGAGAGGAGCGGTGTGATTACAGACCTTCATAGAGGGTCTTCAGGACATGTTTACTGGCAACCTCCTGAAGTTCTCTGGCCATGGACTTAAACCTGGTGCTGTCAGACTTTTTACTGTTTTTACCCCAGTCCAACGCCGGCATCTCCACACCTTGTTCTCCCATTACAGAATCTTCATCTCACTCAGTTTGGCCTGTATCACCATGTACCAACATATCTCAATATATCCCAGTATGTTTTACTGGTAATATAGCAATAACTTTCATTTTCTTTCGGAAACATAAGGGATCCAACTCCAAATGAAAACTTCCCGAGTACACAAGGAATGGAGATGAGTCAGAATTTCTACAGATTGCGATACAGCATCAGGACTCCGCTGACAATCAGTCACTTATTGGAAAATTACAGTTACATTGCTTCAACTTCCAGCCCATAATATTAATACACAGGTAATCACAACACTGAAATGCAAATACAGATATGATATGTGTGACGAAAATGTATTATTTTAATATTTTTCAGGATATTGTGTTGGTCTACAGAAATGGGGTGTGTGTGTGTGTGTGTGTGTGTGTGTGTGTGCATGTGCGTGCATGTGTGTCTGCGTGTATATGCGACTAATTTAATTAAGTTTGGGACTGAGTACCTATAGAATTGAGACCATCAAGGGGGCTAAGTGCAAGAATATAGTCACTTAAAGTGAATAGGGTCAAGTTAGACGTTCTCCAACTAAACACAAAAATGGATAGAAATTTGCATTCAGATAGATATAAGGGATGATTTGGAATTTTAGCCATTTAATTTCAAAGGGAGGCAAGAAGGAGTCATAATAAATGAGGCAAAAATATTACATTTTATTTTACTAGAAAGTAGTGGCCACAAGGGAAACATTAAAGGTTTGATATCCTGGTAAAGGTAAATTTCAAGGAAGAAAAGGGGCAATAGGAAAAGCTGTAAGAGAAAAAAAATTCAAAAAAGGGATGAAGCTGAGTTAGGTACAGCCACATAAGATATCCTATTGAGAGTGCTGTTACTGAGACAGACCCATGAAAAAGTGAAGCAATCTTCTGCCACGAAGAAGAGTGTTTGTTGTTTTCAGAAAGCAGGAATTTGTTCTAAAGTTTCTGGAATTCTCCACAGCAGAATTAGGGAGAGAGAGAAGCCCTGTGACATGTCTTCCCAATGTGGGTATGCCGGCGTTGGACTGGCGTAAACACAGTAAAAAGTCTGACAACACCAGGTTTTAGTCCAACCGATTTATTTGATAATATTCTCACAAGCTTTCGAGGGGGCTGCCTCTTTGTCAAGTGAATGGAGAGTTCTGGCCTCAGACAGACAGAGCACATAGAGCACAGACAGTTGCTGATTAGAATGCGAATCCTTACACCTAACCTGCTGTTCAATTCTTAAAGTGGCTGATAATGTGAGTGGAAGGAGCACTGATCACAGTTTAAAGAGATGTGTATTGTCTCCAGACAGTACAGTAAGTGAGGTTTTGCAAACCCAGGCAAGTCACGGGGGTTACAGATAGTGCGACATGAACCCAAGATCCCTATTGAGACCGTCCTCATGTGTGCGGAACTTGGCTATCAGTCTCTGTTCAGCGACTCTGCGCTGTCGTGTGTCAAGGCGGCCTTCATGACACACGACAGCGCAGAGTCGCTGAACAGAGACTGATAGCCAAGTTCCGCACACATGAGGACGGTCTCAACAGGGATCTTGGGTTCATGTCGCACTATCTGTAACCCCCGTGACTTGCCTGGGTTTGCAAAACCTCACTTACTGTACTGTCTGGAGACAATACACATCTCTTTAAACTGTGATCAGTGCTCCTTCCACTCACATTATCAGCCACTTTAAGAATTGAACAGCAGGTTAGGTGTAAGGATTCGCATTCTAATCAGCAACTGTCTGTGCTCTATGTGCTCTGTCTGTCTGAGGCCAGAACTCTCCATTCACTTGACAAAGAGGCAGCCCCCTCGAAAGCTTGTGAGAATATTATCAAATAAATCGGTTGGACTAAAACCTGGTGTTGTCAGACTTTTTACATGTCTTCCCAACAGTGGCTGCCTTGTGCTAGTATTGTTAGAATTTTAATAGATTAACTACCTAAACAGACTGTTGCCTTAGAAGGGTGCATATTTGTGAGTCTAACCAAGTAAAAATCTTTATGAGTTATTTTTTTCTGTAAGTTTAATTTTAACTGTGTAAATGCAATCTTGTGTATTAGAGTTTTCTTTTCTTTTATTGATGAATGTTTGATTTACTATTTAAACTCTCCAAAAATATTATTGGCATTTATGACTTCTAACTTCAGCACACGATCCTCTTGCAGTAAAATACAAATGAAAAATTGTCACAATAACTTGTCTAATTTCCCTTTTAGATTTGGTTAGCCCAGCAATTGCCACTTGCCAGATCAGAACATTTTGTGACTTTCATTTCTAAACACAAATAACATTATGCAATCCTAATTTCCATTAAGTAGCGCCATAATAATAACATATTATTCACATGTACCATTTTTTAAACCTAAAAAAGAAAATCAATGAAATAACAAAGTAATCCATCTACTTCATGAGTTCGCACCTCCATAATTGTCTTGGTAATTTCCTCACTCTCCTGACAGACTCACCCTAAACATTAATACGTCTCTCATGCTGTCCAGGCCACCATTTAAATCAATGATAATCAAATGATCTGATTTGATCAAAATGAGCAAGATTTGATCATAAGAACATAAGATCTAGGAGCAGAAGTAGGCCATCTAGTTTGCTCCGCCATTCAATAAGATCATGGCTGATCTTTTTGTGGACTCAGCTCCACTTACCCGCCCGCTCACCATAACCTTTAATTCCTTTACTGTTCAAAATTTTCCCTATCCTTGCCTTAAAAACATTCATTGAGGTAGCCTCAACAGCTTCACTGGGCAGGGAATTCCATGGATTCACAACCCTTTGTGTGAAGAAGTTCCTCCTCAACTCAGTCCTAAATCCCCTTATTTTGAGGCTAGTTCTAGTTTCACCCGCCAGTGGAAACAACTTCTCTGCTTCTATTGTGTCTATTCCCTTCATAATCTAATATGTTTATATTAGATCTTCCATCATTCTTCTGAATTCCAATGAGTATAGCCCCAGTCTGCTCAGACTCCCCTCGTAAGCCAACCCTCTCAACTCCAGGATCAATCTAGTGAATCTCGTCTGCACCCCCTCCAGTGCCAGTATAGAACATAGAACATAGAACATTACAGCACAAACAGGCCCTTCGGCCCTCGAGTTGTGCCGATCACATCAACCCCACCAATCTATAGACCTATCTATAACCCCCAATCCCATTAAACCCCATATACTCATCCAGAAGTCTTTTAAAAGACCCCAGCGAGTTCGTCTCCACCACCGATGACGGCAGCCGATTCCATTCACTCACCACCCTCTGAGTGAAAAACTTACCCCTAACATCACCTCTGTACTTCACTCCCCGCACCTTAAATCTGTGTCCTCTCGTAGTGACCATTTCAACCCGGGGAAATAGCCTCTGAGAGTCCACCCTATCTATTCCTCTCAACATTTTATAAACTTCTATCAGGTCGCCTCTCAACCTTCGCCTCTCTAGGGAAAAGAGTCCCAGCTCCCTCAACCTATCTTCATAAGGCATGCCTCCCAGTCCAGGCAACATCCTTGTAAATCTCCTCTGCACCCTTTCAATAGCTTCTACGTCTTTCCTATAGTGAGGCGACCAGAACTGCGCACAGTACTCCAAATGAGGCCTGACAAGGGTCCTGTAAAATTGCAGCATTACCTCCCGACTCCTAAACTCAATCCCTCGTATATCCTTTCTTAAGTAAGGAGACCAAAACTGTACACAGTACTCCAGGTGTGGCCTCACCAGCACCTTATAGCTGCAACATAATCTCGCTGTTTTTAAACTTCATCCTTCTAGCAATGAAGGACAAAATTCCATTTGCTTTTTTAATTACCTGCTGTACCTGCAAACCAACTCCTTGAGACTCCTGCACAAGGACACCAACATTCTTCACTTAGATAGGAAATTGTTAAATCTGGAAACTGATCTCAACCTTAGTCTGACCTGAAGAGTAAAGTCTTTGAAAATTGGAATTTTAAAAGCTTCAATGCCCAGGTCATGTTTATATCATTATTTAGCAAAGTTCAAGTAAGTCTGATGATGTCAAAAACAGAAAGTGCTGGAAAAGCTCAGCAGGTCTGACAGCATCTGTGGAGAGAGAGAATAGAGTCAACACATCGAGTCTGGATGACCCTTCAACAGAGCTGATGCCAATGTTGTTCCCTTGTTTACAAAAGGAAGCAGGGATAGTCCAGGAAATGATAGGCCAGTGAACCTGATATCAGTGATGGGGAAGCTTTTGGAGAAGATCCAGAGGGACAGGACATTTGCACATCTGGAAGAAAATGGACTAATTAGTGATGGGCAGCATGGCTTTATACGGGGAAGGTCATGTTCCACCAACTTGATTGAGTTTTTTGAAGACGTGACAAAGATAATTGTTGAGGCAAGGGCTGTGGATGTAATTTATATGGACTTCAGTAAGGCATTTGAAAGGTCGCACATGGCAGACTGTACAAAAACTAAAATTGCATGGGATTCGGGGTGGGCTAGCTAGATGGACACAGAACTGGCTTGGCCATAGAAGACAGAGGAACGATGGAAGGGAGATCTATATCTAGTGGTGTTCGTCAGGAATCAATGCTGGGACCTCTGTTGTTTGTAGTATAAATGAACGACCTGGAGGAAAATATGGGTTGTCTGATTAGTAAGTTTGTGGATGACACAAAGATTGGTGGAGTTGCTGATAGTGCCAGGGATTGTCAGAGGATACAGGATGTAGATAAATTGGAGGCTTGGGCACAGAAATGGCAGATGGATTTAAGAACATAAGAAATAAGAACATAAGAAATAGGAGCAGGAGTAGGCCATCTGGCCCTTCGAGCCTGCCCCGCCATTCAATAAGATCATGGCTGATCTGTCGTGACTCAGCTCCACCTTCCCGCCCTCTCCCCATAACCCTTTATCCCTTCTCTTATCAAAAACCCATCAACCCGTTTCTTAAAAATATTTAGCGAGGCAGCCTCCACCCTCCAGACAAATGCGAGGTGATGATTTTGGAGGATCAAATTTAGGTGTGGATTGTACTGTAAATGGCAGAACACTTTGGAACATTAACCTACAGAGGAATGTGGGCATGCAGGTTCCCAGTTCCCTAAAAGTGGCAACGCAGGTGGCTAAGGGGATTAAGAAGCCATATGGAATGCTTGCCTTCATCAGCTGGGGCACTGAGTACAATAGTTGGGAAATCATGTTGCAGCTATATGAAACCTTGGTTAGGCCACACTTGGAATATTGTGTGCAGTTCTGGTCACCAAACTACCAGGAGGATGTGGAAGATTTAGAGTGCCCGGTCTCGAGGGTGTCGGCTAGGAAGAGAGGTTGAACTGCTGCCTCACAGGGATTCGGGTTCAATTCCGGTCTCGGGTGACTGTCTGTATGGAGTCTGCACGTTCTTCCTGTATCTTTTCACTGGAAAGATGGAGGCTGAGGGGAGACCTCATAGGGACCTACAAAATTACGAGCAGCATAGGCAGGACGGACAGTCGGAGGTTTTTTTCCCAGGGTGGAAATCTCAATTACAAGGTTCAAGGTGAGAGGGGGAAAGTTTAAAGGAGGTATGCGGGAAGAGTTTTTCACACAGAGAGTGGTGGGTGCCTGAAACGCACTGCCTGAGGAGGTGGTGGAAGCAGGCACATTAGCAACATTTAAGAGGCATCTGGATGGTTACATGATTAGAGAAGGAATAGAGGGATACAGACCGAGTAAGGGCAGAAGGTCTTGTTTGTAGTTTAGTTAAGGCATCATGATCAACACAGGCTTGGAGGATCAAAGGGCCTGTTCCTGTGCTGTACTTTGCTCTTTGCTCTATTATAGACGAAGATGCTCTACAAAAAGATTGTTGCATCTTACACCTTTTTCAATGTGACCAGTGGCTAGCTGAAAACAAAAACTAAATCCCACACAAGTTAATTTCTCTTTTGCCTCCCCAGGTCAGACATAGCATTGGCTGTGTTGAGGCTATTTCTCACTGTGGTCTACAAAGTGTGTAGCCTCACAGTAGAACCACCATATCCTAGCTATGGCTTAACCATCTTTTTTCTCAACTTGTTGAATTCAGTGAGTGGAAAGTTTCCTCTTTGTGTCAGGATCTTGGTAAAACTGCAGGTTAGTTTTGAACAGTTTTTCTTCTTTGTCTGTGAACTAAGATAGAAAAAGGGGATCCCGTATCCCTAACTGAACTCCATGCCCAAACAAAGAAGTTGATGCTTGCTTTCTAAGATGCTAGTATAAAACAATCCTTACCGTATCTGGGTGGTATTATTGGCCCTCTTTTCCATTCAATGATTGCATTTCCTGAAAAGAATCAGATGATTTCAAACAATGACTTTGTTCCATGTTGTTGCTTGGACTCTGGTATGTTTCTCTGTGAACTGTACGGGTTTATCACTACTGGTGGTCGGCACAGTGGCACAGTGGTTAGCACTGCTGCCTCACCGTACCAGGGACTCAGGTGACTGTCTGTATGGAGTTTGCACGTTTTTCCTGTATCTGCATGGGTTTCCTCGAGGTGCTCTGCTTCCTCCCACAGTCTAAAGATGTGCAAGTTAACTGGATTTGCCATGTTAAATTGTCCCTTGGTGTCAAGGGGATTTTCAGGTGGGTTACAGGAATAGGGCCTGTGTGGGATTGTAGTTGGTGCATACTCCATGGGCCGAATGGCCTCCTTCTGCACTGTAGTGATTCTATGATTCTACTGAAGTGTGGTCGGTGTAATTTAACAATCCCAGTTGATGGGCCCCGCTATCTCTTCTAGCATTTATTAGAAATATTGGCGATGTTGTTCTGGTATTTCAGTTTTCATTCTGGTCCCTGGTTGTCATGGATCCAGCCCATATTAGGACCTCTAAGTCCATGAAGCTAAACATCGTCTGTGTTTTAGACAAATCAGACATTCAATTCCACTGACTTTAATCCAGCACTGCCTACAGAGCATGAGGTGTAATAAGGGCAAAAGCTATTCTCTCTCCAATTTCACCCCTCGTGACTGCATAGTCATTACTGCTAACATTACGGATATTACACACGTCCATTTTGTTAGTCTTCCCTGGTAAGGCACTGTCCTGAAATAATCCTTTCATAGCAAGGCATTTGCTGTGATCCATATCATAGAATCCCTACAGTGCAGAAGGAGGCCATTTGGCCCATTGAGCTTGCACCAACAACAATCCCAACCAAGCCCTATCTCCATAACTCCACCCCCCCCCCCCCCCCCACCGCCCCCACATATTTACCCTGACACTGAGGGGCAATTTATCATGGTGAATTAACCCAATCCGCATGTCTTTGGATTTTGGGAGGAAACCAGAGTACTTGGAGGAAACCCATGCAGACATGGGGAGAACATACAAACCCCATATAGATAGTCACCTGAGGCCGGAATCAAACACCAGGTTCCTGGCATTCTGAGGCAGCAGTGCTAACCACTGTGCCACCATGCTGCCTTATCTCCTCCCTTTGCTATTTTAGCATCCGTTTTAGCAAATTGGGCTGTATATTGTATTGAGTGTGGTTGAGTCCATAAGAAAAAGATGGACAGAAGTGGAACTCAAAGAAGTGTGAACATCACAAGCAAAATGTAGATCATAGGGAACAAATAACTGATAGGAAATTGTTGACTCAGAGGTGGCAATCCCTGAAAAACAAATTTAGTCTTGTCAGCTCCTTGAGTTAAGTAGCTGAAGGTCACTAAACTGTTAAATACCATTGCTCGCTGTTCATTTCCCCCACAGTGCTGTTCATAACTTGCTGCTCCTGGGTTAACAGTCATACACAATAGAATTGAAAAGGGGCATTTGTGGAGCTATGCTGCATTGCAATGAAACTGCACTTTCACACGCAAAGACATCTTAACATTGGGCCTGAGCCACTCAGGGGCAGAAGCAGGGTGCACTCTTCACACTTCAGTTTGGAGAAATTTGGAACTTTCTCCACCAGAGGACAGTGACTGTTGTGTGGGGTGGGGTAGGATGGGTGGGGACAATGGCAGCTTTCACAGTTGAACTGGATTTTTCTTCGGTAAGGTGAGGATGGATGTGGGGCAAAGGCAGTAAAATGGAGCCGGGGTGCAGGTCAGGTTTGATATAATTGAATGGTGCAGGAGGTTCGAGGGGCAGAATGGCCTCCTCCTGTTCTTAATGTTTCAATAGTCCAAAGGGACCACTGCCGAAAAACTATCACATCAGAAGCAACATATGATCTAGCAGAAACCTATACCCACTGATGTAGGACTGTCTCTTTGGGATGGCCTATTGATAAAAAAGAGCTTCTCACTAATGCTTCATTCTACAAGTCGCTTGTTTGAAATGACACGAAAAAGCATTTTCTACCAAGTAATTGTGTTGACTCCATGAGATCAGAGATGAAACGCAGCCCAGCATCCTCGAAGACCTTGACAGTGTTTTGTCCACCACCATATGAAACACCAAAGTCATAAAAGTCCTTTCTGTAAAAAAACTTTTCGGAGAAAATATGCATGTTACTTTTGTTGCAAAAAGTGTCCAGTTTCTTGGTTCTCATGTGTTTAAGGTTATCACTTTTACTTTGAGGATTGAATTTGTTGACATTTAGGATAGGTAACCTCCTGGAGGGAAACGTGTAAACAAAATGAAGCTGATGGTGGGTCAAAGGGTGGCCTGTGTTTATTCATTAAGGTCGAAGGTGGAAGTGGGAAACACTGAACAATGGGTGAGCCCTTTCTGGGTTTCTTGAAGGAGGTGAGACGTCTACAGTTGCCTTCAGAAGGGTTTTAAATTATTCATATAGTTTCCCAGAACAAAGGAAATGTTTGAATGTGTTTGAATATCTATATGGGATATCCTAACAATGCCTCGGGGATAAATAGCAAGGTGGGAGCTTTCTGTGTTTTGCTTTTTATCTATTTCTAGTGTCAGGGGGATTAGCAGGGTAAATATGTGGGGTTACAGAAATAGGGCCTGGGTGGGATTGTGGTTGATGCAGACTCAATGGCTTCCTTCCGCGCTGTACGGATTCTATGATTCTATTTGTCACAGAAACAGGCAGTTGGTGCCTAGAAAGAGCTTTAAGTATCAGAGCAAGAAATCTGCCAGTGGGTATAGATTAGATGAAAGGGCTATCAGAAACCAAGGGTGCTGTCTGATTTTGGAGTCACTGAGCAAGAAAGTAACAAGGCCCTTGGTTGATCTGATGTCCACAATGACTGGGTGCTTCATGTGAATTGGAATGTCACCCACACAGATGCTAAAAGAAATGGCCTTATTCGATCTCATACCTCAGAGAATAGTGGGAACACTAAGGGGGAAATCAAAGTGAATTCCTGGGAGCTGTGGCACATCATGTTTGGTGTGAGGAGAAGTGATAGATCTATCAAGCTCCTATAAACTTTAGGAAGTCTTAGGTAGAAATGAAAGTAGAACACGGAATAGTCTATTTAGATTTGCTGGTTTTAAGTATAAATATTTTTAAAATATAATGTTATGTTAGTAGTAGTTGTATTGTTTAACCCTTGTACAGTAAAGGTTTTTATTTAAAATATAAAACATTGTGGCATGATTATTTTAGTTAAAAACTGGAGTTCAAATTTATTTTCACTACTAGTCTCCCTCAAGATAATAACACCTTTACATTTGCATCAAACATGATAAAGATTCCAATTAGACTTATGAATGAAAACACATAATCAGACTAGATCCATAATCAAGGTTGATACAATTCCAGTTTATAATGACTGGCTGCACAAAAACTTGTTTCAGTCTTATCCTGGCTTCTTGTCCAAAAATGTCAAGTCCCTTCCTTTGATTAAAACTCAGTTGCCAAATTAAACAGTATTTCCGTTTCCGTACTATCAGAACTGTTCAGAATTATAAAAGCCCCTATTAAATCCTCATCTCCTCTCCTGTCAGGAAGCAACTAAAATCCCTCACCCTGGCACCATCCTAGTAAGTAAATCTGCTCTGCATTCTTTCTAAGGTTTTGCTGCCCTTCCTAAAGTTTGGTGGCCACAATTGGACACAAAACCCCACTGAGGTCTAAGGAATGATTTCTGGAGGTTTAATATCTCAAGAGTTGAGAAACATCAGACATTGCATTAATATTTGTTGTAAGGCGTTGGTTATAGTTTGCAAGCTCTTATTAATGTATTTGTTATCTCAGTTTAATTCAATAGTATATATTTATTAAGTACTGGAAACTGTATAGATGGGTGGCATGGTGGCACAGTGGCTAGCACTGCTGCCTCATTGTGCCAGGGACCTGGGTTCGATTCCTGGCTTGGGTCACTGTGTGGAGTTTGCACGCTTTCCTCGTGTCTGTGTGGGTTTCCTCCAGGTGCTCCTCCCACAGTCCAAGGATGCGTGGGTTAGGTGTATTGGTCATGCTAAATTGCCCCTTAGTATCAGGGGGACTAGCTAGAGGTTATGGGGATAGCGGCTGGGTGGGATTGCGGTTGGTGCAGACTTGACGAGCTGAATGGCCTCCTTCTGCATTGTAGGATTCCCTGATTCAGCTGCATTAAGGAACTTCATTTCTGCTTTCAGCTTCCAAACCCTTCTTTGAAGGTTTGTTCTGGTGGTTTCCTTCTTGAGCTTTTTTTTTCCAGATTAGAAATTTCCTTCAGTTTTCAAAGATTTTAATTTTCTTCTCTGCGTTTTGAGTTGTTCCATTTGCTGCCACCACACTGTAAAGTGTTGGATGTAGTCCAGTTGATCATAAAACTCCCACAGTGCAGAAAGAGGCCATTCGGCCCATTAGGTCAGGTCTGACTCTCTGAAAAAGCATCCCACCTCGGCAATATTCCATAACTCCACTTATTTACCCCACTAATCCCCTAACTTTCACATCTTTGGACACTCAGGGACAATTTATCATGGCCAATCTACCTAACCTGCTTTGGAGCCTGGGAGGAAACTGCAGCACCCAGAGGAAACTCATAAAGTCATGGGGAGAATGTGCAAACTCCACACGGATGGTGATCCGAGGCTGGAATTAAACCCAGCTCCCTAACGCTGTGAGGTAGCAGAGCTAACCACTATGTCGCCACGACGATACTTGTAGTCTAAGGTAGTTCAACAGTAAGTATTTAACTGCTAGAGACTATACACACGGGTGCAGCAAAGGTCCAAGCTGGAGCTGTCTCTATGCTTGCTTCAGCTCAGTCCAACACTACATTTAGCCCTGGGTGCTAGTCATATGTTTTGTTACATCACTGTGCAGGCTGTAACCAGTCCCGCATTGAACCTTCATTTGCCAGGCCATTATATTACACTATTTGGATGTAAGCGTGTTCCACGGGATATTCTGGCAAAGTAAGATCATTGACCCTTGGCCAGGAAAATCTGAGATTCCTCGTGACAGGATATAAAGGGTTAGGAGGGGTGCAACAGACTGATGTTGTTGTACTCTCTGCTCCTATTTATAGAATCTAAGATCTTCGCGCTATCTGTCCAGCGACCTTCAATTATTTCTACACATATATCCCCAGGCTCTTCTTCTCAATCAAATTTCAAACTGTAACTTTTTGTTTTTGTTACATCCCTTAGTTCTGCCAATCAAAATATAAAAATGAGAAAAATAGAGATTTGCTTTAATATAACACATTGCATGACTATCAGAAATCTCAAGGCACCATGCAGCCAATGAAATGTTCCTTTAAAGTGCCATCATTGTTGTTATGGAGGAAAGTGACAGCCAACTGATGCACAGCAGGTTCCCACAAACAACAATCTGATAATAGCCAGATAATCTGCATTTTTGTGGCATTTATTGAGGGACAAATATTAGCCAGGAAACAGGGGACCTCCTGTGCTCTTCTTCAAGATAGTATATTCCTCTGCGCTTGCAAAGAGGTGGCACCCCACGCTTCACAATACACAGCACCTTGTGCTTCACAAAACACAGGACCTCGAGCTTCACAATACGCAGCACTTCACACTTCACAATATGCAGCACCTCGCACTTCACAACACAGCACCTCGTGCTTCACAATATGCAGCACCTCACGCTTCACAATATGCAGCACCTCACGCTTCACAATATACAGCACCTCACGCTTCACAATATGCAGCACCTCACACTTCACAATACACAGCACCTCACACTTCACAATACGCAGCACCTCACACTTCACAATACACAGCACCTCGTGCTTCACAAAACACAGCACCTCGCATTTCACAAAACGCAGCACCTTGAGCTTCACAATACGCAGCACCTCACACTTCACAATATGCAGCACCTCACGCTTCACAATACGCAGCACCTCACGCTTCACAATATGCAGCACCTCACGCTTCACAATATGCAGCACCTCACGCTTCACAATACGCAGCACCTCACGCTTCACAATACGCAGCACCTCACACTTCACAATATGCAGCACCTCACGCTTCACAATATGCAGCACCTCACGCTTCACAATACGCAGCACCTCACGCTTCACAATACGCAGCACCTCACGCTTCACAATACGCAGCACCTCACGCTTCACAATATGCAGTACCTCATGCTTCACAATATGCAGCACCTCACGCTTCACAATACGCAGCACCTCACGCTTCACAATACGCAGCACCTCACGCTTCACAATACGCAGCACCTCACGCTTCACAATACGCAGCACCTCACGCTTCACAATATGCAGTACCTCATGCTTCACAATACGCAGCACCTCACGCTTCACAATACGCAGCACCTCACGCTTCACAATATGCAGTACCTCATGCTTCACAATACGCAGCACCTCACGCTTCACAATACGCAGCACCTCACGCTTCACAATACGCAGCACCTCACGCTTCACAATATGCAGTACCTCATGCTTCACAATATGCAGCACCTCACGCTTCACAATACGCAGCACCTCACACTTCACAATATACAGCTCCTCACACTTCATAATCCACAGCACCTCATGCTTCACAAAACACAGCATCTCATGTTTCACAAAACGCAGCACCTTGCACTTCAGTTTTCAAAGATTTTAATTTTCTTCTCTGCGTTTTGAGTTGTTCCATTTGCTGCCATCACACTGTAAAGTGTTGGATGTAGTCCAGTTGATCATAAAACTCCCACAGTGCAGAAAGAGGCCATTCGGCCCATTAGGTCAGTTCTGACTCTCTGAAAAAGCATCCCACCTCGGCAATATTCCATAACTCCACTTATTTACCCCACTAATCCCCTAACTTTCACATCTTTGGACACTCAGGGACAATTTATCATGGCCAATCTACCTAACCTGCTTTGGAGCGTGGGAGGAAACTGCAGCACCCAGAGGAAACTCATAAAGTCATGGGGAGAATGTGCAAACTCCACACGAATGGTGATCCGAGGCTGGAATTAAACCCAGCTCCCTAACGCTGTGAGGCAGCAGAGCTAACCACTGTGTCGCCATGACGATACTTGTAGACTAAGGTTGTTCAACAGTAAGTAACAAAACACAGCACCTTATGCTTCACAAAACACAGCACCTTGCGCTTCACAAAACACAGTACCTTGCGCTTCACAAAACACAGCACCTTCTGCTTCACAAAACACAGCACCTTGCACTTCACAAAACACAGTACCTTGCGCTTCACAAAACACAGCACCTTACCCTTCACAAAACACAGTGCCTTGCGCTTCACAAAACACAGCACCTTATGCTTCACAAAACACAGTATCTTGCACTTCACAAAACACAGCACCTCGTGCTTCATAAAATGCACCACCTGAGCTTCACAAAATGCAGCACCTTTCGCTCCACAAAACGCAGCGCCCCGTGCTTCATAAAACACAGCACTTTGCACTTCACAAAATGCACCACCCTCCGCTTCACAAAATGCAGCACCTTCCGTTCCACAAAACGCAGCACTCCGTGCTTCACCAAACACAGCACTCTACGCTTCTCTGCATTAAGTTTTTTAATGGTTTTCCAATAAACCGCCGATCAGTATGCATGGCCTTGACAGTGACATAACGTCCACGAGAAATCAACCTGTAGGAAGGTACAACAGAGTAACTGTACAATCGACCCACTGGAGTTTACTCACAGACATATCCTTCCACAGAAACTGATCATTTCAAGTTGTATAAAAACCTCAGTTTAATCTTACTTCAACTATTTCATTAAACACTTGCTATTTATTCTTGGTGTCCACATGTTACAAATTACTGGAATAAAATGGTTGCATCTGTGTATTTATCTACAGTTTCCACTTAATACATGCAGCTTCTGTAGAGTGGAAAGTCCAAATGTATTATGGTTGGTTCTCAGCTATTGTACAGTTAAGAAGCTGTTCAAACATCTGAGTGGTTAGAGATAAAAGTACCAAATGAGTCTCTCACCTTCTGAAGTGTATTTATGTTCTTACTGGGTCCATAAAGCGGACTGTCCACAGCTTGGACAAAGACATCGGAAACACTCTTAGAGAAAACTGTCAGCAGTAGATTGTGTTCGTCATTATCTGTGTACAAGGCAGGTTGTATCTGAAACTGTGAACAACAATCAAATCTTCAGCCTCAACATATTGTACAGAATACAACTAAATGGCAGGAATCAGCAGCAACGTTGGTCACACACTCTGTCCAATGTGAATCACACTGAGCTCAACTGAGATTAAAATGGGGTAGTGGAGAGTAAACCAATGTGGTACCCAATCCTCCTCTTACAATTGTTCCCTACCCCAGGCCACCCCACCATCACACAGGAGCTCAGCTTTATAAAATCAAAAGGAAAGACGTGCATTTCTCTAGCAGCCATTCACAACCTCATGAATACCCTGTACAGCCGAGGAAGTTTACTCCTTGTTGCAATGCAAGGAGCAGCACAGCCAATTTATGCACAGCAAGCTCCCACAACACACAGCAATGTTATCATAGACAGGTAACCAACAGCCTGTCCTGCTCCCTCCATGCTGATACATTAGCTAAGAAAGCCCACCAATGCTTCTACTTTCTCTGAAGGCTAAAAAAATTTGGCATGCCCGCTACGACTCTCACCAACTTTTATAGATGCACCTTAGAAAGCATCCTTTCCCGATATATCACAGCTTGGTATGGCTCCTGCTCTGCCCAAGACCGCAACGAAACTATAAAGGGTTACAAACAAAGCCTCGTCCAATCACACAAACCAGCCTCCCATCCATTGACTCTGTCTACAATTCCACGGAAAAGCAGCCAGCATAATTAAAAACCCCATGCACCCTGGAGATTTCTCTCTTCCACTTTCTTCCACTGGGAAAAAGATACAAAAGTCTGAGGTCACGTATCAACCAACTCAAGAACAGTTTCTTCTCTGCTGCCACCAGACTTTTGAGTGGACCTACTAAGTATTAAGTTGATCTTTTTCTACATCCTAGCTATGAATGTAACATTGTAGTGTGCATCCTCTCCTTTCCTTTCCCATGCTTTGTCTGTTTAGCACACAAAAAAAACAATACTTTTCAATGTATGTGACAATAATAAATCAAATCAAAAGTACTCTGTTTTGGTGATTGGTTGGAGGATGAATATTGGCCAGTGCAATGGGAGATCTAATGCTGCTGTTCCTCCAGATAATGCAGTTGGATCTTTGAACGTCACCTGAGAGGATAGAGAGAACTCCAGCTTAACAGAGTAGAAATCACAGGAAATGGGGGTACTTTATCCTAACTCAGCCAACAGGAACCAGGATGACTGCTGGTTTTGCACCTCAAACCGATATAACTCCCCATTGCTCAAAGAAAGAGCAATTGTCCCCTGCCTTAAAACACCTATCGATTCTTGACAGTGATTACAAATTTTAACACTTTCCACGCCTCCTGATAAGAATCACCAAACACAGAAATGTCACAAACCTTCAAACTGCAGGAGTCCTCCACCTCCACACGTAACGAGTCTGAGACAATGTTTTTGTCACCCTTAATATTTGTAAAGTAATAGGCAACAATGCGGAAATAAGGCACCATATCCTTTGTGATCGTGATTGGAAATGAAGTGTTGTCAGACCTCCTAATTCTCTCAAAATGCAGCAATTTTCCCTTGTTGAGCACCTGGAAGATTAAATATTTGTGACTTTGGTAAACTGTCGCAAAGCAAGTCCATTTTCCAAATGAGATAGTATGAGATAGGAACATTTGTATTGGGATGCCTCAGAGATCAGGCTTTGCACCTCATCTGTTTACAATCCATACAAATGATCTGTAAGCAGAAACAGAGTGTAACACATCAAAATTTGTGGATGATACTAAAGTTGGTGGGAAAGCAGGCAGAACAGAGGAGATAAAGATTTTACAGACGGTTAGGCTACGAGAATGGGCCAAAATTTGGCAGATGGAGTTTAATGTGGATATGTGTGAGGTTATCCATTTTGGCCAAAAAATAGAAAGGCAAGTTATTACCGAAATGGAAAGCCGCTTCAAACTGCATCGTAAAAGTAGAGAAGCGTTGTTGCAATTGTACAGGGTGTTCCTGAGACCACAAGCAGCCTCGCTCATCCCAAAACTGGAAAATTCCACCCAAAATCAATGGGCATTTCCATTGTCTGCCCCTCAGCCATTCTGATTCCATGGCGGTAAGACTCCAGCCCATACCTGCAGTGTTATGTCCAGTTTTGGTCTCTTTATTTGAGGAAGGATGTGGTGGCGTGGGAGGCAGTTCAGAGGAGGTTCACCAGATTGATCCCAGGGATGAAAGGGTTCATGCATGAGGAGGGATTAAACAGTTTGGGTTTATAACTGCTGGAGTTCGGAAGGATGGGAGGGGACCTGGTCAAGGTATGTAACATACTAAAAGGGATTGATAAGGTAAGCGTGGCCCAGTTTCCTCTTATGGGGCAATCTAGAACAAGATGTCACAGGTTGAGAGGTGGTAGGTTTAGCACTGAGATGAGGAGAAACCACTTTGTGGAGAGAGAGGTGAATTTTTGAAATTTGCTGTCCCATAGCTAGGTGGAGTCTGAATCATTAAATTGTTTTGATGAAGGATGTAGTTATTTTTCTGATTTTTTTTTAAAGAATGGGTTAAAGGGATATGGACAGCAGGTGGGGAGGTGGATTTGAGAGTAGGAAGAGATCAGCCATGATCTAATTGAATGGCGGAGCAGGTTTGAAGGGCTTCATTGCCTACTTCCGCTTCTAATTCTGATATTCCAATGAGCAAGAGTAGGCCACTCAGCCCCTCAAGCCTGCTCTGCCATCCAAAAGATCATGGCTGACCTATTTGTGTTTTGAATTCCACATTCCCCATCTGAACATAAGAACATAAGAAATAGGAGCAGGAGTAGGCCATCTAGCCCTTCGAGCCTGCCCCGCCATTCAATAAGATCATGGCTGATCTGTCATGGCTCAATTCCACCTTCCCGCCCTCTCCCCATAACCCTTAATCCCCTCTCTTATCAAAAACCCATCAACCCGCTTCTTAAAAATATTTAGCGAGGCAGCCTCCACCACTTCAACGGGCAGAGAATTCCAGAGATTCACCACCCTTTGAGTGAAGAAGTTCCTCCTCAACTCTGTTCTAAACCGCCTCCCCTTTATCTTGAGGCTTTGCCCCCTAGTCCTACTGTCTTTTTTGAGCGGGAAGAGTCTCTCCACCTCTATCCTGTCCATCCCATTCATCATCTTATATGTCTCAATGAGATCTCCCCTCATTCTTCTAAACTCTAACGAGTACAAGCCTAGTTTATTCAGCCTCTCCTCATAGCTCAATCCCCTCAACTCCGGTATCAGCCTAGTAAACTTCCTCTGCACTCCCTCCAGGGCCAAAATATCCTTGCGCAGGTGCGGCGCCCAAAACTGCACACAGTACTCCAGCTGCGGCCTCACCAATGCCCTATACAGCTGCAGCAAGACCTCCCTACTTTTATATTCAATCCCTCTCGCTATGAAGGCCAGCATCCCATTCGCCTTCCTGACCACCTGCTGCACCTGCAAGCTGGGTTTTTGCGACTCATGCACAAGGACTCCGAGGTCCCTCTGCACCGTCGCCTGCTGCAGTTTCTCGCCACGTAAGTAATAGTCCTTCCTACCATTCTTCCTACCAAAGTGGACCACCTCACACTTGCCAACATTAAATTCCATTTGCCATTTCCTGGCCCATTCGCCCAGCCTATCTAGATCCTTCTCCCGATCTGTTCCCGATCAGATCTGCTCCCGATAAGGAATCTTTAATTCCCTTGCCCATTAAGAATCCAACTCCCTCTGCCTTAAAAATATTCAGAGACCTCCCCCCCCCTACCCCCACACCTTCACCACCTTCTGAGACAGAGGGTTGCAAAGTCTCAACCCTCAGAGAAAACAATACTCCTCGTCTCTGTCCTAAAAGGGTGAGCCCTAGTTTTAAAACGGCGTCCCGTAATTCCGGACTCGCCCACTGAAGGAAACATCCTTTCCACATCCACCTTGTGAAGACTGTTCAGGATCTTCCAAACTTCAAATCAAGTGATCTCTCGCTCTTCTAAATTCCAGTGGAAATGACAAAGTTTGCCCCAGTATCACTTTACAGAGAATGCATTTGTTTTTTAAATTTGACTCATAGGGTGACTTTTCTATGCGATTTTTGGTCTCTTTTTGACTGAGTTTTCATCCTAGATTGAATCCATCAATCACATAAAAGAGAAGACTAAATCTTGTTGAATCATATCCAGATGAATCATCAATCAAATAAATTCCTTCCAGTTGAGCTTTTCAGAACCAATTATGAACATACAAATTAGGAGCAGGATTAGACAACTCAACCCTGGAGTCTGCTTCACCATTCAGTTAGATCATGGTTGATCTTTACACAAAAGGGTTGTGAATCTATGGAATTCCCTCCCCAGTGAAGCAGTTGAGGCTACCTCATTGAATGTTTTTAAGGCTGAGATAGAGACATTGTTGAACATTAAGGGTTATAGTGAGCAGGCGGGTAAGTGGAGCTGAATCCATGAAAAGATCATCCATGATCTTATTGAATGGCGGAGCAGGCTCGAGGGGCCAAATGGCCTATTCCTACTCCTAGTTCTTATTTCTTCTGTTGATGTGATTGCGGCCTCAACTCCACTTTCCTGCCTGCCCCCAATAGCGTTTGGCTTCTTTAATAAGTGTGTGTTCTATCTATCCTCTGATGGTCCTCATCACTATCTTTGTGTTGTCCACAAACTTACTAATCAAACCAGTTACATTTTCCTCCAAATTATTTATCAAGGGCATTTGCAGTGGGTGATAAATGCTCCCTTCACTAATGGCGCGCTTATCCTGTGAATGACTTAAAGCATTGAAAGAAAGGGTAATGGTCTGTATAAAGTGGGCATGGCCACTGAAACACATAATACTGCGCGCAATTGCCTGGTCTCCAGAGACCAATCAGTGCAGCATAGCAATGCTTTTTGGTCTAGATTCACATTTGAACAGAGGGAGATTAAGGTCAATTAACTTACCATATAGTAATAGTAGTGGACATTGCTTATATCTAACTGATTGAAAGCTGATAATGTCACATATACGATATCTCCAGGGTATAGCAGAACATTTGGCACCTCTATATTTAGATAGGGCTTGTTCTTATCAGGGCATTCAACAACCATCTCACTGCTTTCTTCAGTCTGATCAGTTTTATTTCCAGTAGTAGCCTGGGGAGGTAAAATAGGAAGGTAAATACAACATAATTGTGTACACGTGCTTGATTTTCCACACCCTGCCAATGATTGCACCCGACTCCTTTTAACTCATGTTATGAACGAGGTGGGAGAGGTTCAATACCACAGTCCACCAGGGTCAAGAGATTTCCAGCTTGCTTTTTGTTCCTGTCTAATTATCTTTAAGTATAATATGGTGTGTTTTCTCTCCCCAGGGGCGGTAATCAGAGTCCTGTATTAACACTTTAACGGTGGGGTTTTCTCACATTTTTGCAGTGTTATAGCAGGCGGGAAACATGGATTACCAGCCATAGGCCCCAACTGCATCTTCCTTCACCATATCCCAAGGAGCGGCTCCCGCAATGCTGCGCTGGCAGGGCAGGCTCCCAACGGCCCGCTCTCCAATCCACCACCCCTGGACGACCCCCTGGTCTTCTCCACAGATAGGGGGCAGTGTCCCAGGCGTGTTCTTCATCCCATTTGAACCGAACACCTGAACTCCTCTGGTGGGTTCTGCTTTTGGGAGACTTGTTGGCATTCATGCCAAATGGATAATCTACCCTACTCAACAGGGGCTCGCTATATTGGGCAACATGGTGGCACAGTGGTTAGCTCTGCTGTCTCACAGCGCCAGTGATTCCCAACGGGAATCCTGGCATTCATAGAATCATAAGGGGTACAAAATCAAGGGTAGGAGTCTTAGCAGTGTTCAGGAGCAAAAGGACCTTGGGGTCCGGGTCCACAGGACTCTTAAATCAGCCTTACAGGTGGAGGATGTGGTCAAGAAGGAGTATGGCGTACTAGCCTTCATAAATCGAGGGATTGAGTTTAGGAGTCGGGAGGTAATGCTGCAACTTTATAAGACCCTTGTCAGACCCCACTTGGAGTACTGTGTACAGTTCTGGTCGCCTCACTACAGGAAGGATGTGGAAGCTATTGAAAGGGTGCAGAGGAGATTTACAAGGATGTTGCCTGGACTGGGAGGCATGGCTTATGAAGATAGGTTGAGGGAGCTCGGTCTCTTCTCCCTGGAGAGACGAAGATTGAGAGGCGACCTGATAGAGGTTTATAAAATGTTGAGAGGGATAGATAGGGTGGATTCTCGGAGGCTATTTCCCAGGGCTGAAATGGTCGCTACGAGAGGACACAGGTTTAAGGTGCTGGGGAGCAGGTACAGAGGAGATGTCAGGAGTAAGATTTTCACTCAGAGGGTGGTGAGTGAGTGGAATCGGCTGCCATCGGTGATGATAGAGGCAAACTCACTGGAGTCTTTTAAGAGGCTTCTGGATGAGTACATGGGATTTAATGGGATTGAGAGCTATAGAGAGGCCTGGTAGGTATGGATATGATCAGCGCAACTTGTGGGCCGAAGGGCCTGTTTGTGCTGTAGTGTTCTATGTTCTATAAAAACCCTACAGAAGGAGGCCATTCGGCCCATCAAGTCTGCACCGATAACAATTCCACCTAGGCCCGATCCCCAGAACCTCACATTATTACTCCACTATCCCCTCTAACTTACGCATCCCGGGACACTGAAGGACAATTCAGCATGGATCACTGTCTGTGTGGAGTTTGCACATTCTCCCAGTGTTTGTGTGGGTTTCCTCTGGGCGCTCCTGCTTCCTCCTAGTCTCCTGTGTCTTCCCACAGTCCAAAGATGTGGTGCGTTAAGTGCATTAGCCATGCTAAATTGCCCTTTAGTGTCCCGGGATGCAGAGGTTAAAGGGATTGGTGGAGTAAATATGTGGGGTTCCAGGGATAGGGCCTAGGTGGAATTATCATGGAGACGCAATGGGCCGAATAGCCTCCCCCTACACTGTAGGGTTTTTATGATTCTATGAACACCAGGATTTCCGTTGCATCACTGGTGTGGGGCAGGGATAGTCAGAACGGGAAATTCTGCTGACGTAAATCACATTTTGGGACTCCCACGGAACATCCCTATTCTACCAGTGTTGTTTAGTGAGCACAGAGAACAGTAAAATATCTTTGAAAATATATTCTCACCTTAATATATATTTTACTTGTGTTTTCAGGAACTATGAAGGAGAAACTCAGTTCGCCAATACTGTCAGTAAATTCTTCCACTGAAATGTTTATGTATTTATCCTCTGAGGTCACTGTAATTTTGATCGGAGCTTCAGCGACAGGCGAACCATCCAGATAGGTTATCGATGTCTGGAAAACAGAGTGGGGACAAAGCATCCTTCCTCACATTAGATACAAGGTTATGGGGTAGAAATTAGCCCGGAATGTCCGTGTTAAACTGGCGATACTGCATCAGCCTTTATTTAAACCAAAGTTTCTGGCAGTGAAAGAGATGATATCGCTGCTTTGAAGAAATGCAGAAGGGAATCTGACAAATCTCTGTCCTTCCACCAACAACACTGAAGCCGAGTACCTGATCATTACCACACTGTCGTTTGTGGGATCTTGCTGTGTACAAATTGGCTGGGCATATCTTATTCTGATAGGATTGTAATACAGCTTGGTGTGGCTCTTGCTCTGCCCAAGACCGCAAGAAACTACAATGTAGCCCAATCCATCATGCAAACCAGCCTCCCATCCACTGACACCGTCCACACTTCCTACTGCCTCGGCAAAGCTAAATTAAGGTTAATTAAAGACTCCACACACCCCCAGACATACTCTTTTCCACCTTCTTCTGTCGGGAAAAAGATACAAGAGTCTGAGGTCATGTACCAACTGACTCAAGAACAGCTTCTTCCACCGCCATCAGACTTTTGAATGGACCTACCTAGTATTAAGTTGATCTTTCTCAATACTCTAGCTATAACTGTAGTTTGCACATTCTCACAGTGTTTGTGTGGGTTTCCTCTGGGTGCTCCTGCTCCCTCCGGGCGCTCCCATTTCCTCCCACAGCCCAAAGTGTGCACGTTAGGTGCATTGGCCATGCTAAATTGCCCTTTAGTGTCCCGGGATGGTAGGATAGAGGGATTAGTGGAGTAAATATATGGGGTTACAGGGATAGGGCCTAGATGGAATTGTTATCATTGCAGACTCGATTTTGTACTCACTCATTTCCTTCTCTATGAATAGCATGCTTTGTATAGCGTGAAAGAAACAATACTTTTCACTGTATAATAATACATGTGACAATAATAAATCAAATCAAACAACTTCAAAGGCAACTAGTTGTGGCTTCAGGTCACGAAGGATTTATTTTCAATAAATTTACACACATAAAAACAATCAAGTGTCTGACAGAACTGTATGTATGTTTACTCCCCACTTCTTCCTGACTCCAGCTGATGTTCCTCCCTGACCTGGGAAGCGCAACTCTGTACCTGACTGACCCGGCTTCCTGCACTGCCTCTCCACAGGGTCCAACCCAATCAACTGGCCTTCACGGATTACCCCCTTAAGAGGGCCACGCTACCAGACTCCTTTCTCTGCCAACTCCCAAGTCCACCCATTAATTAATATCATTAAACATAGGCATGGATGGCCCAACAACACATCAGAGACACCCCAGGGAAAATTCATCATAAATTCAATCTGTCAGGAGACTTCCTGGAGGAACATCTCAATTCAGTACTAATATCTTCGGTGAGTGAAGAAACCGAATGGCCTGTTGCAAAAGGTAAACTCATGAATCCAGGCTCGAGATCCTCCACAGCTCCATCAGTTTCAGAAACCACCAATGCCCTGATTCTACATTTGCAACAGGGATCTCTGTATCAGCAACTGATAAGCCCAAGTCCACCGCAGGAGACAACAGTTGGTCCTCTGTACCAGGCCCAACTCCCTTCCTCCAATGATTCACATGATGGCCTTGTACTTCTACAGTCTAGGAGATCAGACCCTTTCTTTCCATAATTTTACTAGCCACCCGTGTCAGTCCTCCTGAAAAGTTCCTGGCCGGGAATAGATTAATTTGGAAAACTCTATCCTGTTCCCTCGAGTCATGGTTTTCTTTCTGGGAGGCTTATCTAGCCTCCACCCTTCCCACCAAATCTGGGAATATTAAATCCAAACAGGCATCCCTTTCTCTGGTCGTGTTTGGCGTGGTATTTTATGACAACAAGGAACTTGCTAAACGGAAAGGTCGTGGCCCATGGACTCGTTTTTGATTTGAATGTTTGTACAGCTCGTTCTCCTAACCCATTGGGAGCTGGACGGCAAGGTGCTGAGTGTACATGGTGGATTCCATTTGAATCAACAGATTTCTGAAATTCCTTCACTGTCAGTGTCGTGCCGTTGTCTGATACATGGTTGGAAAAACCTGCCTCAACATGTCAATCGTGACAATGACCATTGTAGACTTCATCAATTGGACATCCAAACATTTAGAATGCACATCAGCCAAGATGAGAAACATATGTCCTATGAACAGTCATGCACAGTCTGTATGTATTCTTTCCCATGGCCTACCTGCCCATCACAAAGATGCATATTCACCAGTGGCAGCAATGCCTGTTGGGTTTCACACCTTGGGCACTAGTTGACCATTCCTTCCATTTCTTTATCGATACCCGGCCATCAAACATAACTTTCAAACATGTACTTTCATCCTGCTTTGTCCTGGATGTGCAATTTCTGTAATGAAGGCCTTCGATTCTGTCAGCTGTGAAGGATAGTGTTTTTTTTTAAGTTTATTTATTAGTTTTATTCCTGTCGTGGGGCATGGGCATCGCTGGCTGGCCAGTATTTAATGCCCATCCCTAGTGCCCTTGGAGGGCAGTTGAGAGTCAACCACATTGCTGTGACTCTGGAGTCACATGTTGGCCAGATCAGGACGGCAGATTTCCTTTCCTAAAGGACATTAGTGAACCAGATCCAACAATTGACAAAGGTTTCATCGTCATCAGTAGACTTTTAATTCCAGATATTTTTATTGAATTCCACCATTTGCTGTTGCAGGATTCGAACCCAGGTCCACAGAATATTAGCTGAGTTTCTGGATTAATAGTTTAGTAACAATACCACTAGGCCATTACACCTAACCTTTGTGAAGCATGGGAGGAAACCAGAGCACCCGGAGGAAATAAATGCAGACATAGGGAGAACGTGCAGACTCACATAGATGGCCACCCAAGCCGAGACTTGAACCCAGGTCCCTGGCACTGTGAGGCAGCTGTGCTAACCACTGTGCCACCATGCTACCCTGTGGAACATCTCCTTAAATTCGACTTCCTACAAATTCATCTCCATTCTCTGCCTGCTCCACTTTGGCATGCAAGCTGCGATCCTCGCCAACAGACCCAACACAAGTGCAAACTGGTCAAACATCATCGCATCAACACTTTCATCTATCTTCCTCACGGCAACACTCCACCCCATCACCTAGAAGCTCCATGTTGGAATGGAGCCAACCTGTCAGACAAGCAGGAAATTGTTCAACTTATGACAGCTCCAGGCCAGCACCAAGACTATTTCCATCTTCTGTTATCGAACTGCAGTATGCAGGCATGCCTGTGTATGCATACATGCCTGTGTACCCGGACGTTCCTGTGTATGCAGATGTGCCTGTGTGTGCAGATGTTCCTGTGTACGCATATGTTCCTGTGTATGCATACGTTCCTGTGTACGCAGATTTGCCTGTGTACGCAGATGTGCCTCTGTACGCAGATGTGCCTGTGTGTGCATATGTTCCTGTGTACGCATACGTTCCTGTGTACGCAGATTTGCCTGTGTACGCAGATGTGCCTGTGCGCCCGCGTTGTCTGTGTGCGCACACTCAGAGGCCATCATTGATGCATTCACAGGGCATATGAGAAAATGGGCCTGAGACTAAACACTCAGGGAACAAAGATTCTCTATCAGTCCGCACAAAGCTGCCCCTTGACCATCAAGATACACAGTGAGCCCCTAAACAATGTGGATCATTTCCCATACCCTGGGAGCCTCCTGTCGGCACAGGCAGAAATGGGAGGCACGGTGGGTTACCACTGTTGAAGGCTGAGCTGTAATCAATAAAAAGCAGTCTGATTTACGTGTCCTTGTTGTCTAGGTGTTCCACAGTTGAATGCAGGGCCAGGGAAATGGCATCGGGTGTGGACCTTTTGCGGCAGTAGGCAAATTGTAGTGAATCCAGGTAGTCCGGGAGGCTGGAATTGATTTGTGCCATGACTAACCCTTCGAAACACTTCACAATGATGGATGTTAGAGCCACCAGCTAACAGTCATTAAGGCACGTTGCTTGGTCTTTCTTAGGTACCGGGATGATGGTAGTCTTATTGAAGCAGAGAGAGACCTCAGATTGTTGTAACATCTAGGCTGACATACCTAGGCTGTGTTATGGCTTTAACTTCATCCCCCAAAGAATGAAAGCCTTTAGCGTCTGCCCTGAAATGCAGGGATGTAACTTCATCTACCTGGAAAGTACATTTCTTTCATTTCAAATGGATACCCACTAAATCTTATTAAAACTTCCTCTCATGTTGACCTGTGATCCTCAAGAGAGGCTCCTGTAAGCAGGACATCATCCAGATGCACCACTATGTTAGGGATGCCCTGTAATAAACTTTCCATTGTATGCTGGAATATGGCACAAGCTGATGAGAGTCCCAAAGGGAAACGTCTATAATGGGATAGCTCCTTGTGGGTACTAATAGTAACCAACATTGGAGAATCCTCATCTAACTCCAGGACAGGTGTAATATCACCTGTCTGATATCACCATTTGTGTCCAATTCCCTTTTTTTCTCCTATGAATTCATACATACCAGAATCCGAAAAGGAGCTCCAGGTACAAAGAAGTGTTTTGTCTTTGTCAGGTTAATGGTAACATTTAGGATCTCATTCTTTTCCTTTTCTTCCCTGTAAGCTACAAAGGGGGCACAAAGAAAAAAGTTCCATTTGTTGATTAATTGCAACAGAAAGTACGACCATTGGACTTTTCCCATCATTTCCTGATATGTACAGCTCTGCCTGGCACAGTCAGTGGGCACGAGTCCTGTGCGACCTGCCTCAGCACGACAATGTAACCATCCGGTGGAAAAGTGGCAAGGGGGAAAGCAATTCTCCAACTGGATAGTTGAAAAGCAAACCAAGCATTGGGTTTTATTCATGGAGGGATAGGGTTGAGAAGTAAGAAAGCTATGTTCAACTTTCAACAAGCCTTCATTTCTGGGCAGCATAGGATATAGAAGAGATTTACAAAGCTGATACCAGAAATACGGGCGGCATAGTGGCATAATGGTTAGCGCTGCTGCCTCACAGCGCCAGGGACCCAGGTTCAATTCCGGCATCGGATCACTGTCTGTGTAGAGTTTGCACATTCTCTCTGTGTCTGCGTGGGTTTCCTCTGGGTGCTCCAGTTTCCTCCCATGTTCCAAAGATATACAGGTTGGGTTGATTGGCCACGCTAAATTGCCCCTTAGTGTCCCAGGATAGAAATCATAGAAACCCTACAGTTGTGAAATAGGCCATTCAGCCCATCGAGTCTGCACCGACCACAATCCCATCTCGGCCCTACCCCCATATCCCTACATATTTACCCACTAACCTCTTTAACCTATGCATCTCAGGACACTAAGGGCAATTTTAGCATGGCCAATCAACCTAACCCGCACATCTTTGGACTGTGGGAGGAAACCGGAGCACCCAGAGGAAACCCACGCAGACACGAGGAGAATGCGCAAACTCCATACAGACAGTGACCCAAGCCGGGAATCGAACTCAGGTTCCTGGAGCTGTGAAGCAGCAGTGTAGGTGTAGTTTAGAGGGGTTAGAAGGGTAAATATATGGGAATAGGGGCTGGGTGGGATTGCTTTCGAGGCAGGCTCAATGGGCCAAATGGCTTCCTTCTGCACTGTAGGGATTCTATGTGGGCATACATATCTGAAAGGATTGACAGTCTGGATCTGTTTCTCTTGAAAAAAGTAGGTTGAGGTGACATAATAGAGGTGTTAAAAAAATCTGAAAGGTTTTGACAGAGTGGATACATTTCCTCTTGTAGGCAAGAGTGTAACTAAATGCCATCAATTTAAGATAGTCACTGAGAAATCAAATAGGGAATTCAGGAGAAATTCATTACCCAGAGTGTGGTGAGAATGTGGAACAGGCCACCACAGTGAGAGATTGAAGAGAGTAACATAGAAACAGTGAGGGGAAAGCAGACAAACAAATGTGGGTGAAGGGAAATGAAGGGTTACAATGATAGGCCGGAATCTTACCACCATTCACACCAGTGGGATTTTCAAAGATCAAAGAAAATTACAGCACAGAAAAAGGCCCTCCGGCCCTCCAAGCCTGCACCGGCCATGCTGCTCGACTTAACTAAAACCTCCAACCCTTCCAGGGACCATATCCCTCTATTCCCATTCCACGAATGTATTTGCCAAGATGCCACTATCTGCTTCCACTATTTCCCCCGGCAGCAAGTTCCAGGCACCCACACCCTCTGTGTAAAAAACTTGCCTCGTACATCTCCTTTAAATTTTACCCCTTGCATCTTAAACCTATGCCCCCTAGTAATTGATTCTTCCACCCTGCGAAAAAGCTTCTGAGTATCCATTCTGTCCACGCCCATCATAATTTTGTAGGCTTTTATTAGGTCATCCCTCAATGTCTGTCTTTCCAGTGAGAACAAATCAAGTTTCTCCAACCTCTCCTCATAACTAATGTCCTCCATACCAGGCAACATCCTGGTAAATCTTTTCTGTACCCTCTCCAAAGCCTCCACATCCTTCTGATAGTGTGGAGACCAGAATTGAACACTATATTCCAAGTGCAGCCTAACTAAAGGTCTATAAAGCTGCAATATGACTTGCCAATTTTTAAACTCAATACCCCGATCATTGATGGGAAACATGCCATTTGCCTTCGTGACTATCTTCTCCACCTGTGTAGACACTTTCAGTGACCTGTGTATCTGTACACCCAGATCCCTCTGTCCATCATTACTCTTAAGGGTTCTGTCATTTACTGTATATTTCGTCTCTGTATTAGATCTTCTAAAATGATCACCTCACACTTGTCCAGATTAAATTCCCTCTGCCATCTCTTCGCCCAAGTCTCCAACCGATCTACATCCTGTTGTATCCACTGATGGTCCTCAGCACTATCCGCAAATCCACCAATCTTTGTGTCATCTACAAACTTACTAATCAAACCAGTTACATTTTCCTCCAAATCATTTATATATATTACAAACAGTAAAGATCCCAGCAGTAGTCCTGAAGAACACCACTTGTCACAGCCCTCCATTCAAAAACTTACTCTTCTACTGTTACCATCTGTCTTCTATGATCGTTCTGTATCCACCTTGCCAGCTAACCTCTGATCCCAAGTGACTTCACCTTCTGCACCAGTCTGCCATGAGGGATCTTGTCAAAGGCCTTACTGAAGTCCATGTAGACAACATCCACTGTCCCAACCTCATCAATCATCTTTGTCATTTCCTTGAAAAACTCAATCAAGTTAGTGAGACACAACCTCCCCTTCACAAAACCATGTTGCCTCTCACTATACATCCACTTATCTCCAAGTGGGAGTAAATTCTGTCTTGAAGAATCCTTTCCAATTATTTCCCTACCACTGATGTTAGGCTCACTGTAATTATCTGAATTATTCTTGCTACCCTTCTTAAACAAAGGAACAACTTTGGCCAATCCTCTGGGACTTCCCCTGTAGCCAGTGAGGATACAAAGATTTCTCTCAAGGGCCCAGCAATTTCCTCCCTTGCCTCTCCAAATCATTTATATATATTACAAACAGTAAAGATCCCAGCAGTAGTCCTGAAGAACACCACTTGTCACAGCCCTCCATTCAAAAACTTACTCTTCTACTGTTACCATCTGTCTTCTATGATCGTTCTGTATCCACCTTGCCAGCTAACCTCTGATCCCAAGTGGATGTGGTCTTTCTGGATTTTCAGAAGGCGTTTGACAAGGTACCTCACAAGAGGTTATTGCAGAAGGTCAGGGGACATGGAGTTGGGGGTAGGGTGTTAGCGTGGATAGAGGATTGGTTGTCAAATAGGAGGCAGAGAGTGGGGGTCAATGGATGCTATTCGGATTGGCGGTTGGTGACTAGTGGGGTGCCCCAGGGGTCGGTGCTGGGGCCTCAGCTATTTACCATTTATATAGATGATCTGGAGGAGGGAACCGAGTGCAGGGTGTCGAAATTTGCTGATGACACCAAGATTGGGGGAAAGGCAAATTGTGCGGAGGGTGTGGAGAGTCTGCAGAAGGATCTAGATAGGCTGGGCGAATGGGCCAGGAAATGGCAAATGGAATTTAATGTTGGCAAGTGTGAGGTGGTCCACTTTGGTAGGAGGAATGGTAGGAAGGACTATTACTTACGGGGCGAAAAACTGCAGCAGGCGACGGTGCAGAGGGACCTCGGGGTCCTTGTGCATGAGTCGCAAAAACCCAGCTTGCAGGTGCAGCAGGTGGTCAGGAAGGCGAATGGGATGCTGGCCTTCATAGCGAAGGGGATTGAATATAAAAGTAGGGAGGTCTTGCTGCAGCTGTATAGGGCATTGGTGAGGCCGCAGCTGGAGTACTGTGTGCAGTTTTGGGCGCCGCACCTGCGCAAGGATGTTTTGGCCCTGGAGGGAGTGCAGAGGAGGTTTACTCGGCTGATACCGGAGTTGAGGGGATTGAGCTATGAGGAGAGGCTGAATAAACTAGGCTTGTACTCGTTAGAGTTTAGAAGAATGAGGGGAGATCTCATTGAGACGTATAAGATGATGAATGGGATGGATAGGATAGAGGTGGAGAGACTGTTCCCGCTCAAAAAAGACAGTAGGACTAGGGGGCACAGCCTCAAGATAAAGGGGGGGCGGTTTAGAACAGAGTTGAGGAGGAACTTCTTCACTCAAAGGGTGGTGAATCTCTGGAATTCTCTGCCCGTTGAAGTAGTGGAGGCTGCCTCGCTAAATATTTTTAAGAAACGGGTTGATGGGTTTTTGATAAGAGAAGGGATTAAGGGTTATGGGGAGAGGGCGGGAAGGTGGAGCTGAGTCACGACAGATCAGCCATGATCTTATTGAATGGCGGGGCAGGCTCGAAGGGCCAGATGGCCTACTCCTGCTCCTATTTCTTATGTTCTTATGTTCTTATGTTCTCTCAGTTTTCTGGGCTATATCCCATCTAGCCCTGGGGACTTGTCGAGCTTAATGTTTCTCAAGAATGCCAATACCTCCTCTTTTTTGATCTCAACATGACTCAAATTATCTATATATCCTTTCCCAGACTCATCATCCACCAAGCCCTTCTCTATGGTGAATACTGACGCAAAGTACTCATTTGATATCTCACCCATTTCCTCTGGCTCCACACAGATTCCCTCCCCTGTCCTTGAGTGAGCCAACCCTCTCCCTGCTACCCTCGTGCTCTTTGTATATGTAAAAAGAGCCTTGGGATTTCACTTAATCCTGCTGGCCAATGACTTTTCATGACCCTTTTTAGCCCTCCTTACTCCTTGCTTAAGTTTTTTTCTACTTTCCTTGTATTCCACACTTGCTTTGTGTGTTCCCAGCTTTGACAATGCTTCCTTTTTCTCTTTGACTAGGCTCATAATATCTCTCGTTATCCAAGATTCTCAAGCGTCGCCATACTTATCCTTCATCCTTACAGGAATGTGCTGCTCCTGAATCCCCATCAACTTACACTTGAAAGCCTCTTACAGGCCAGAAATGGATTTGCCCCTCAAACATCTGCCTCCAATCTACATTCTTCAGTTCCTTACTAATATTGTTATAATTATCCTTTCCCCAATTTAGCACCTTCACTTGAGGACTACACTTATCTTTATCAATCAGTACCTTAAAGCTTATTGTGTTGTGGTCACTGTTTCCAAACTGCTCCCCTACTGAAATGTCGACCATCTGCCCCGGCTCATTCCCAATTTCAGTTCCAGTATGACCCCTTCCCTAGTTGGACCATCTACGTACTGCTTCAAGAAGCCCTCCTGGATGCTCCTTACAAACTCTGCCTCATCCTCGCCCATAGCACTAAGTGAGTCCCAGCCAACATAGGGCAAGTTAAAATCTCCCACCACAACAAGCCTGTTACTTCTACACCTTGCTAAAATCTGCCTACATATCTGTTCCTCTATCTCACTGGCTGTTGCCTATAATAAACCCCCAACATTGTGACTACACCCATCCTATTCCTGAGCTCTACCCATATTCCCTCACTGTATGAGCCCTCCAAGGTGTCCTCCCACAGTACAGCTGCAATATTCTCCTTATCTCCATAGTGCAACTCCCCCACCCTTTTTTACATCCCCCTCTATCCCTCCTGGAACATCTGTATCCTGCAACGTTAAGCTACCCTTAACCTGGTCTCTGTAACAGCAACAACATCATAGTTCCAAATACTAATCCAAACTCTAAGTTCATCTGCCTTACATGTTACATTTCTTGCATTGAAGTAAATGCAGTTCAGTCCACCAGATCCTCTTTGATCAGCAACTACACTCTGCCTGCTCTGCCTGCTCACCACTGAGCCACCTTGCCACCCCACAACTTCTCTGTGAGCAGAGTTTGGATACAGGGTAAAACGGGTCTCATCAATCTCTCCGAGTCCACAATACTTCACCATAACGATAACTGGCAAACTCCTCTCATACAATTGTTGACTAATCTCCCAATCTGATTCACATCGTGGATACATGTTCCTCAAAATCCCACAACAAAGATTACAACTTCGACACAAAGTGCCTGAAGAAGCCCTGAAACCCTCAGCAGAATATACTTTCTCTCTCAATATACCTGAGCCTGGTGAAGAATGAATGGAAATATTAAATTAAAACTTACCTTGCTCCTTAATTTGAAACTTCCTGAAGCCCATGTGCACGGAATATGAAGACGGATTATTGTCTCCCTTTATCTCAAAGTCTCCAAGCCTTGGATTAAACAGATGTGATCTGTCAGTACATTCGAAAAGCAATTCAAATACTTTCCACAAAATAATATTCCTACCAGTAATTGGCTTTTCTTCAATTAAGGAGGAAATGGAGACTCAAGTCTCTGATCTCTCATGCAACACTTAGATGGTCCATTTGTATAATATTATATACCTGGCCCCAAGTAATAAAATCCTGCCTCACCTATTCTGGTTCACCCCGCAAATAAAATCCTTTTTTTTGTTTAGGTAAGCCCTTCATCAATGATCTTCCTTCCATCACAAGGTCAGAATTGATGCCCATATCCCATGAATAAATTAAAAAAAGAGGTGTCAGAGTGTGGCAACTAGGTGATTTTATTAGTAACTTCATTGTAGCATTAATGTCAGCCTACTTGTGACTAATAAATAAACTTTAAATACATTCAACAAGATCATGGCTAATCTAATTTTAACCTCAATTTCACATTCCCACCTACCCCCAATAACCTTTCACCTCTTTACTTGTCTAGAATCTATCTACTCCTATCTTAAGCTATTTACCTCAGCTATTTACCATTTATATAGATGATCTGGAGGAGGGAACCGAGTGCAGGGTGTCGAAATTTGCTGATGACACCAAGATTGGGGGAAAGGCAAATTGTGCGGAGGGTGTGGAGAGTCTGCAGAAGGATCTAGATAGGCTGGGCGAATGGGCCAGGAAATGGCAAATGGAATTTAATGTTGGCAAGTGTGAGGTGGTCCACTTTGGTAGGAGGAATGGTAGGAAGGACTATTACTTACGGGGCGAAAAACTGCAGCAGGCGACGGTGCAGAGGGACCTCGGGGTCCTTGTGCATGAGTCGCAAAAACCCAGCTTGCAGGACAGATCAGCAGGTGGTCAGGAAGGCGAATGGGATGCTGGCCTTCATAGCGAAGGGGATTGAATATAAAAGTAGGGAGGTCTTGCTGCAGCTGTATAGGGCATTGGTGAGGCCGCAGCTGGAGTACTGTGTGCAGTTTTGGGCGCCGCATCTGCGCAAGGATATTTTGGCCCTGGAGGGAGTGCAGAGGAGGTTTACTCGGCTGATACCGGAGTTGAGGGGATTGAGCTATGAGGAGAGGCTGAATAAACTAGGCTTGTACTCGTTAGAGTTTAGAAGAATGAGGGGAGATCTCATTGAGACGTATAAGATGATGAATGGGATGGATAGGATAGAGGTGGAGAGACTCTTCCCGCTCAAAAAAGACAGTAGGACTAGGGGGCACAGCCTCAAGATAAAGGGGGGGCGGTTTAGAACAGAGTTGAGGAGGAACTTCTTCACTCAAAGGGTGGTGAATCTCTGGAATTCTCTGCCCGTTGAAGTGGTGGAGGCTGCCTCGCTAAATATTTTTAAGAAACGGGTTGATGGGTTTTTGATAAGAGAAGGGATTAAGGGTTATGGGGAGAGGGCGGGAAGGTGGAGCTGAGTCACGACAGATCAGCCATGATCTTATTGAATGGCGGGGCAGGCTCGAAGGGCCAGATGGCCTACTCCTGCTCCTATTTCTTATGTTCTTATGTTCTAAAGATATTCAAAATCTGTGGGCTGCTTTGTCCTGGGTGGTCACTATCTGATTGAGTGTTGTTGGAACTGTGCTCATACAGGCAAGTGGGCGCTCATACAGGCAAGTATGCACAATAGGGCGACACGGTAGCACAGTGGTTAGCACTGCTGCTTCACAGCTCCAGGGACCTGGGTTCAATTCCCAGCTCGGGTCAGTCTGTGTGGAGTTTGCACATTCTCCTCGTGTCTGTGTGGGTTTCCTCCGGGTGCTCCGGTTTCCTCCCACAGTCCAAAGCTGTGCTGGTTAGGTTGATTGGCCATGCTAAATTGCCCCTTAGTGTACTAGGATGCTTAGGTTAGCAGGATTAGCGGGTAAAATATGTAGGGATATAGGGGTAGGGCCTGGGTGGGATTGTGGTCAGTGCAGACTCGATGGGCCGAAGGGTCTCTTCCTGCACTGTAGGGTTCTATGATTCTATGATAATTCTATGATTCCAGCACAATGTTCAAGCACCATTCGTAACTCCTCAGATACTGAAATAATCCATGTCCAAATGCAGCAAGCCTTGGACAATGGACAGACTTTGGGAATCTTACCAACTCCCCATCACTGAATTCCCTCACTAACAACATCCTGGGGTTACATCGGCCAGAAACTGAACTGGACCAGCTGTATAAATGTTGTGGCTTCCAGAGCAGGTCAAAGGCTAGGAATCCTGCAGCAGGTAACTCACTTCCTGACTCCCCAAAGCTTGTCCACCATCTACAAGGCACAAGTCTGGGGTGCAATGGAATACTCTCCACTTTTGCCTGTATGAGCACAGTTCCAACAACACTCAATCAGATAGTGACCACCCAGGACAAAGCAGGCCACAGATTTTGAATATCTTTAAGGTAGGAGTAGATAGATTCTAGACAAGTAAAGAGGTGAAAGGTTATTGGGGGTAGGTGGGAATGTGAAATTGAGGTTAAAATTAGATTAGCCATGATCTTGTTGAATGTATTTAAAGTTTATTTACTGGTCACAAGTAGGCTGACATTAATGCTACAATGAAGTTACTAATAAAATCACCTAGTTGCCACACTCTGACACCTCTTTTTTTAATTTATTCATGGGATATGAGCATCACAGGCTAGCCAGCATTTATTACCCAACCTTAATTGCCCTTGAGAAGGTGCTGGTGAGCTGCCTTCTTGAATTGCTGCAGTCCCTGTTCTGTGGGTTGACCCACAATGCCATTAGGGAGGAATTCCAGGATTTTGACTCAGTGATTACCAAGGAATGGTGATACATTTCCAGGTCAAGATGGAGAGTGACTTGGAGGGGAACTTGCAGGTGGTAGTGTTCCCATTTATCTGCTGCCCTTATTCTTCTAGATGGGAGTGGTCGTGGGTTTAGAAGGTGCTGTCTCAGGATCTTTGGTAAATTACTGCAGTGCACCTTGTAGATAGTACACGCTGCTGCTACAAAGCCTCAGTGGTGGAGGGATTGAATGTTTATAGATGTGGTGCCAATCAAACAGACTGCTTTGTCCTGGATGGTGTCAAGCTTCTTTGTATTGTTGGAGCTGCACCCATCCAGGCAAGTGGGGAGTATTCCATCACACTCCTAAGTTGTGTCTTGTAGATGGTGGCTAGGCTTTGGGGAGTCAGGAGGTGAGTTACTCACCGCAGTATTCCTAACCTCTGACCTGCTCTTGTAGCCACTGTGTTTATGTGATGAGTCAGTTGAGTTTCTGGTCAATGGTAACCCCAGGAATGTTGACAGTGGAGGGATTCAGTGATGGTAACACCATTGAATGTTAAGGGGCAGTGGTTACAGTGTCTCTTATTGGTGATGGTTATTGTCTGGCATTTGTGTGGCAAATTTTATTTGCCAATGACAGGCCAAGCCTGGATATTGTTCAGATCATAGAAATCATACAGTACAGAAAGAGGCCATTCGACCCATCAAGTCTGCACTGATCACAATCCCACCCAGGCCCTACCCCCACATCCCTACATACTTTCCCACTAATCCCTCCAACCTATGCATCTCAGGACACTAAGGGCAATTTTTAGCACGGTCAATCAACCTAACCCGCACATCTTTGGACGGTGGGAGGAAATCGGAGCACCCAGAGGAAACCCACGCAGACATGAGGAGAATGTGCAAACTCCACACAGACAGTGACCCAATCTGGGAATCGAACCCAGGTCCCTGGAGCTGTGAAGCAGCAGTGCTAACCCACTGTGCTATTGTGCCGCCTGGTAGTGTGGAGACCAGAATTGTTGCATTTGAACATGGGCTGATTCAGTATCTGAGGAGTCGTGAAATGTTGCTGAACATTGTGCAATCATCGGCAAAAATCTGACCTTATGACAGAGGGAAGGTCATTGATGAAGCAGCTGAAGATTGTTGAGCCGAGGACACTATTCTGAGGGACCCCTGCAGAGATGTCCTGGAGCTGAGATGACTGACCCTGCACAAACACAACCATCTTCCTATGTACCAGGTATGACTCCAACCAGCGGAGAGTTTGCATCGAAACCCATTGATTCCAGTTTTGCTGGGGCTCCTTGATACCGCAGTCGGTCGAATGCGGCCTTGATGTCAAGGGCTGTCACTCTCACTTCACTTCTGGAACTCAGCTCTTTTGTCCATGTTTGAACTAAGGCTGTAATGAGGTCAGGAGCTGAGTGACCTTGGCAAAAGTCAAACTGGGCGTCACTGAACAGGTTATTGTTGAGTCAGTGATGCTTGATAATCTGTTGATGACCCCTTCCATCACTTTACTGATGACGGAGAGTGGACTGATGGGGCAGTAATTGGCTGGGCTGGACTTGTCCTGCTTTTTCAGTACAGGACATACCTGGACAATTTTTCACATTGTTGGGTAGATGCCCTTGTTGTAACTGTACTGGAAGAGCTTGACTAGGGGAGCAGCAAGTTCTGGAACACAAGTCTTCAGTACTATTGCCAGAATGTTATTAGGGCCCATTGCTTTTGCAGTATCCAGTGCCTCCATATGGAGTGAATCGAATTGGCTGGAGACTGGCATCTGAGATGCTGGGGACCATCGGAGGTCGCCGAGACAGATCATCCATTCGGCAAGATTGCTGCGAATCTTTTTCACTGATGTACTGGGCTCCTCCATCATTGAGGATGAGGATATTTGTGGAGCCGCCTCCTCCAGTAAGTTATTTAATTGTCCAACACCATTCCCGACTGGATGTGGAAGGACTGAAGAGCTTAGATCTGATCTGTTGGTTGTGGGATCGCTTAGCTCTATCTATCACATGCTGTCTTTGCAATTTGGCATGCTTGGTACTTTTGTTTGTGTCAACCTGGTGAAGCCCTGTTTGGTACTTCACCAGTTGACACCTCATTTTTAGCTATGCCTGGTGCTGCTCCTGCACTCTCCAAATAAACCTGCTAGACTTTAACCTGGTGTTGTGAGACTTCTTACTGTGTCTATCCCAGTCCAATGCCAGCATCCTCACATCATGGCTCTCCATTGAACCAGGGTTGATCCCTTGGCCTGGTGGTAATGGTTGAGTGGGGGATATGCTGGGTCATGAGGTTGCAGATTGTGCTGAAGTACAGTTCCGCTGCTGTTGATGGCCCACAACGTCTCATGGATGCCCAGTCTTGAGTTGCTAGATCGGTTCAAAGTCTATCCCATTTAGCACAGAGATAGTGTCACACAACACGATGGAGATTATTTTCAATGTGAAGGTGGGACTTCGTCTCCACAAGAAATGTGCGGTGGTCACGCTTACCAATGCTGTCATGGACAGATGCGTCGGCAACAGGCAGATTGGTAAGGATGAGGTCAAGTGTATTATTTCCTCTTATTGGTTCCTTCACCACCTGCTGCAGACCCGGCCTAGCAGTTATATTCTTTAGGACCTGACCAGTTTGATCAGTAATGCTGCTGCTGAGCCACACTTGGTGGTGGACATTGAAATCCCCCACCCAGAGTACCTTTTGCACACTTGCCACCCTCAGTGCTTCCCCCAAGTGTTGTTCAAAATGGAGGAGTGCTGATCCATCAGCTGAAGGAGAACAGTACGTGGTAACCAGTAAGAGGTTTCCTCGCCCATGTTTCACCTGAAGCCATGAGACTTCATGGGGTCCAAAGTCTATGTTAATGACACCCAGGGTAACTCCCCTCCCGACTGCATACCACTGTGTCGCCACCTTTGCTGGTGGGTCAGGACATATCTAGGGACAGTAATAGTGGTGTCTGGAGTGTTCTCTGTAAGATATGATTCCATGAGAATGACTATGTCAGGCTATTGCTTGACTAGCCCATGAGCCAGCTCTACCAATTTTGACATTAGCCCCCAGTAAGGAAGGCTTTGCAGGGTCGACAGGGCTGTTTGTTTTGTCGTTGTCTTGCCCAGTGCCTAGGTTGATGCCAGGTGGCCAGTCCGGTTTCATTTCTTTATTGAGACTTTATAAAGATTCTTACAACTGAGTAGACTGCTGGGCCATTTCAAAGGGTGTTGAGTCAACCACATTGCTGTAGCTCTGGAGTCACATGTAGGCCAGACCAGGTAAGGATGGCAGATTTCCTTCCCTAGCGGACATTAGTGAACTAGATGGGTTTTTCTGACATCAACAATGTTCCATCAGTAGACTCTTAATTCCAGATATTTTTTATTGAATTCAAATTCCACCATCTGCCATGGCAGGATTCGAACCTGGGTCCCCAGGACATTATCTGGGTTTACTGGAATAATAGTCGAGCGATAATACCACTAGGCTGTCACCTCCCCATTTGGGTCAATGCACCTAACCAGCATGTCCTTCAGAGGAAACCCACACAGACACAGGGAGAACGTGCAGACTCCACACATCAACCCAAGCTGGGAATCGAACCCGGGTCCCTGGTGCTGCGAGACAGCAGTGCTCACCACTGTGAATGGTGGAGCAGGTTCGAGGGGCCGAATAGCCTAGCCTATTCCTGACTTGTATATTTGTGTGTTGATAGATGGCTCACTGGTGGGCAATTAGGGATAAGTGGCAACCTAGCCAGTGCCTCCCACATCCTGGGAAAGAATTTTAAAAAACATGGATAAAAACAAAGTCAAATTTCAAAATTTGCTCTGATAGGAAATTTGTAGGTGGGGCAGATGGCAAGGATGATGCAGTGGAGTATGGATACTCTAGCAGAATAGGCATACATTTGGCAAATTGACTTTAATAGAGAAGCAGGACGCAATGCTTTTAGGCAGAAGGGATATGGAGGGGCAATGTAGATTTAATGGGACAGCCCTAGAGTGCACAGGGGGACAGGGATCTGGGGTCCATGTCAAGGTAGCAGAACATGTTAAGGAAGTAGTTAGCAAAGTGTATGGGAGTCTGGACTTCACAAATGGAGGCACTGAACACAAGAGCAGGGGAGTTCTGCTGAATCTTTACAAAACCCTATGGTTTTATAAAGATCACAACTTGAGGATTATGTCCAGTTTTGGACATCACACTTTAGGAAGGATGTGAGAGCCCTCGAGGATGTGGAGGAGATTTTCCCGATTGGGATCAGGCATGAGGGAATTTAGCCTTAAGGTTAGGCTTGGAGAAGTTGGGATTGTTCTCCTTGGAGTGATGGAGATCAAAGGGAGATTCAACAGAGGTGTACAAGGTTATGACTAAGGTTTGGATGCGGTAAACAAAGAAAAGCTTATTTTGTATGGATTGGGGGACACAAATTTAAGATTTTAGGCGCAAAGAGGGAAAGTGAAGAGGATTTTTTTTTACACAGGATGATAATGATCAGGAAATTGTTGCATTTGAGGTTGGTGGAAGCGTAGACTGTTAACAATTTTCAAAGGAAATAGGATGACTTGAGGGACATAAACTTGCAGGAAAATGGGGATAGAGGGGCAATGGGATAGAGGACAGACATGGACTCAATGGCTGAATGGCCTCCTGTGCCTCACTCAGTATCAAAATTAGGAGCTGAAGAAATTGCAAACATTCATGATTCAAACTCTTACAAATAAGCTGAGAGGCCCAAAGATCCTTGCCAGAGAGGTTTGCAGTTATCCTAGGTGTCACAGTGTTAGCACTGCTGCCTCACAGCACCAGGGACCCAGATTCAATTCCTGGATTGAGTCACTGTCTGTGTAGAGTTTGCACATTCTCCTCGTGTCTGCGTGGGTTTCCTCCGGGTGCTCCAGTTTCCTCCCACAGTCCAAAGATGTGCAGATTAGGTTGATTGGCCATGCTAAATTGCTCCTTAATGTTAGGGGGATGTCAGGGGACTTAGTAGGGTAAATATGTGGGGTTACAGAAACAGGACCAGGGTGGGATTGTTGTCGGTGCAGGCTGGATGGGCTGAATGGCCTCATTCTGCACTGCAGGTATTCCATAATAATTGTACACCTTGGATGAATAGACATGACGGTTACAGCTTCCTTGCCAGAGGAACTAAACACAAGCCATGAGGAAGTACTGTATGTTCTTTATAAAGGAACTTGCTCATGTTGCACATGCATTTCCTTCAAAGGGGGATAAGCTGTGAAATTGTCAGTTAAATGACTTTTAGCAGCACTATACAACAGGAAAGGGATTCGCAGTTGTTAGTGTAGCATGAAGGCTTAATGCTAAATATGCAAATAGTCTAGATCATCAGTGATATAAGATCACATGACACCAGAGTATGCTGAGAGATGTTTCTATGTCAAGTCTCATAATAAGCCTTATTGTACATAGAACCCTATGGTGCAGAAGGATGCCATTCAGCCCATCAAGCCTGCCCTGTACATAGTTGGCAGAATAATTGGGCGGCACAGTAGCACAATGGTTAGCATTGCTGCTTCACAGCTCCAGGGACTTGGGTTCAATTCCCAGCTCAGGTCACTGTCTGTGTGGAGTTTGCACATGCTCCTCGTGTCTGCGTGGGTTTCTTCCAGGTGCTCCGGTTTCCTCCTACAGTCCCTATGAGTAGGGTGGTGGAGGCAGGAACATTGGACTCGTTTAAGATGTAGTTAGATAGGCACGAGTGAAACGAGAATGGAGGGATATGGTAGGGGCTATTAAATAGGGTTAAACATAGAACATAGAACATAGAACATTACAGCACAAACAGGCCCTTCGGCCCTCGAGTTGCGCCGATCACATCAACCCCACCAATCTATAGACCTATCTATAACCCCCAATCCCATTAAACCCCATATACTCATCCAGAAGTCTTTTAAAAGACCCCAGCGAGTTCGCCTCCACCACCGACGACGGCAGCCGATTCCATTCACTCACCACCCTCTGAGTGAAAAACTTACCCCTAACATCACCTCTGTACTTCCCTCCCCGCACCTTAAATCTGTGTCCTCTCGTAGCGACCATTTCAACCCAGGGAAATAGCCTCTGAGAGTCCACCCTATCTATTCCTCTCAACATTTTATAAACTTCTATCAGGTCGCCTCTCAACCTTTGCCTCTCCAGGGAAAAGAGTCCCAGCTCCCTCAACCTATCTTCATAAGGCATGCCTCCCAGTCCAGGCAACATCCTTGTAAATCTCCTCTGCACCCTTTCAATAGCTTCTACGTCTTTCCTGTGGTGAGGCGACCAGAACTGCGCACAGTACTCCAAATGAGGCCTGACGAGGGTCCTGTAAAGTTGCAGCATTTCCTCCCGACTCCTAAACTCAATCCCTCGATTAATGAAGGCCAGTACACCATACGCTTTCTTGACCACCTCCTCCACCTGCGAGGCCGATTTAAGAGTCCTGTGAACCCGGACCCCGAGATCCTTCTGCTCTTCAACGCTACTAAGACCCCTGCCCTTAATAGTGTACTCGTTCATCCCGTTGGTTCTGCCGAAATGGACGACTACACATTTATCCGCGTTGAAGTCCATCTGCCACTTCTCCGCCCATTCCTGCATCCTATCTATGTCCTGCTGCAACTTTTGACATCCTTCCAGACCATCCACAACACCGCCGACCTTCGTGTCATCAGCGAACTTGCTAACCCATCCCTCCACTTCCTCATCCAAGTCATTTATGAAAATGACAAACAGCAAGGGTCCCAGAACAGATCCCTGGGGCACCCCACTGGTGACTGACCTCCATTCCGCAAAAGACCCATCCACAACCACTCTCTGCCTTCTGCAGGCAAACCAGTTCTGAATCCACAAGGCCAAAGGCCCTTGGATCCCATGCCCTCTCACCTTCTCAAGAAGTCTTGCATGGGGGACCTTATCAAAAGCCTTGCTGAAGTCCATGTACACTACGTCCACGGCACTTCCTTCGTCAATGTGTTCAGTCACATTATCGAAGAACTCAACTAGGCTCGTAAGGCACGACCTGCCCTTGACAAATCCATGCTGACTATTCCTGATCATGTCAAACCTCTCCAAATGCTCGTAAATCTTGTCCCTCAGAAGCCTCTCCATCAGCTTACCAACCACTGATAGTCAGACTCACCGGGCGGTAATTTCCCGGGCTATCTCTGTTCCCTTTCTTGAAAATAGGGACTACATCCACAATCCTCCAATCTTCCGGAACCTCTCCCGTCTCCATTGACGACGCAAAGATCATCGCCAAGGGCTCTGCAATCACTTCCCTGGCCTCCCACAGTATCCTGGGGTACATCCCATCTGGTCCCGGCGACTTATCTACCTTGATAGAATTCAAATGTTCTAACACATCCTCCTCCTTAATGTCCACAGTACAGGAGACACCGGAAAGGCAGGCTGTAAGATTAATATTTTTGTCTTTATTCCACAGGTGGAGGTCCACCTCCTGTCAAACGAGGGGCATGCACACGGCGGGTCGTGCGTGGGCTGCTCTTGGAAGTTCCAGGAGTGGCCTAGTACTTCATGTCGGTGCGTGTGCTTGATCCTGGACCGGTAGACGGGCGCCGCAACAGCTCAGTGACTAGCACTGCTGGCTGTGCAGACACATGGCTTTGGGCCTGTGTCTGTGGGAGTTTGCGCATTCTCCCTGTGGTTGCGTGGGTTTCCTCCGGGCGCTCCGGTTTCCTCCCACACCCCGAAGATGTGCTCTCAGGCTAATCGGTTTTTACCAAATTGACACTATTTCTTCCCTGAATCTGACTGAGTAGGGTTCCATTCGTAGACATGCAGGGTAGAATAGGTGCAGGATGATGTGGCGGCGCGGGCTCGTTGGGCCGAAGGGCCTGTTCCCCGTGCTGGATTGTTCTTTGTTCTTTAGTCCAAAGATGTGCAGGTTAAGTTGATTGGCCATGCTAAAATTGCCCTTAGTGTCCTGAGATGCATAGGTTAGAGGGATTAGCAGGTAAATATGTAGGGATATGGGGATAGGGTCCAGGTGGGATTGTGTTTGGTGCAGACTCAATAGGCCAAATAGCTTCTTTCTGTACTGTAGGGATTCTATGATTCTATACCCATGAGTGTGCAAGGATGTGTAGGTTAGAGGGATTGGTGGGTATAATATGTATGGATATGGGGGTAGGGCCTGGGTGGGATTGTGTTCGGTGCAGACTCAATAGGCCGAATAGCTTCTTTCTGTACTGTAGGGATTCTATGATTCTATAAATGTTCGATAAAAGGTCAAGTTTACGAACAAGCCTTGCTTCCAGCTGCAAATACACACCACGGATAACTCCAGCTATGACTGACAATGGGGTAACAGTTGGTGAATTGGAGGCATTAGAAAGCACAACAGGAGAGGAGCCAGAAGGGGTGAGCCTATAGTGAAGGCGTTAAGAACTTTCCTGAGACACTGTCGCAACCACACAGAGAATGGTATCCAGCTCTGGTTGTTGTACAGAAAGATCAGCCAGGTAGCACAACATTAAAAGAATATGAAATCTAGACCAAGCTTATGGCACCTTCACCATGAGGAAGGGACAACAATATTCTTGCATCAGTTTGTTGGGGATGGGGAATATCCTGGCCAAATACTTAAGGGAGTTGTGAAGGAGCGAATACATTGTACCTTGATGATGTGCATCTTTTTTTCCCCCAAGAGCAAGATTCAGACCCAGAAACTGAAGGTGGGGATAGTAGATTTTTGATAATGCAGACATGTAGAAGATGGGAAAGAGGCTGAGCAGATAGCCAGTTGGCTCTGAAAGAATACTACGATCATCATTGTGGGGTCTTAGCTTCTGTTATCCCTGATTAGGATGGATAGGAATTGCTGGAAAACTTGTAACATTCATGCAACATCCCAATAACTATGTTCAGTGCAAGGCTTAGCGTGAGGTTCTACATAGAAATATCTCCCTCAGCGTTCTCTGTCGTCATGTGATCTTACATCAATGATTAGGTCAGCTGTCTATTACATTTTTAACCTGAATCATTTGCACTGCAAGAATAGCAAAGGGCTTCAGTATTTCCAGACCAGACAACTGGTATGAAATTCAATAAATCCTTCACTTGTTTATAGACATAGAACCCTACAGTGCAGAAACAGGCCCTTCGGCCCATCGAGTCTGCACCGAACACAATCCCACCCAGACCCTATCCCCATATCCCTACACATTTATCTGCTAATCCCTTTAACCTACACATCCCAGGATACTAAGGGGCAATTTTAGCATAGCCAATGAACCTAACCCGCACATCTTTGGACTGTGGGAGGAAACCGGAGCACCCGGAGAAAACCCACGCAGACACGAGGAGAATGTGCAAACTCCACACAGGCAGTGACCCGAGCCGGGAATCGAACCCAGAACCCTGGAGCTGTGAAGCAGCAGTGCTAACCACTGTGCTACCGTGCCGCCCAAATGGTATTATAACGAATGTCCCAGATTCATTGACCCAAATTGTTTACTGAAAAGATTGACATGAATAATAAAAGATTATTTGCCCAGTAAATGGAAAACAATAGCAGGTGGCACTTAAAAATATAACCTCTTGCAAGTATTTATCAAATTAGGTGCACCTATGGGGAAGTTAGAGGTCAATGAAATAGGTACATAGAAGAGTGTTCCAAACAAAAGCAGGGACTCACAGATGGGAAGGGATGGTCACTTCGCCTCTGCAGACTGCGCCTGAGCTTTGGTTAAAGCTCATTGCTTCTGCAACAACACTGCCCGAATGCTAAAATGTAACAAGACAAATTCTTGGTTAATTATTACCAGTAAACTGTCTAGTGAAAAATATCAACATGTGGCGAGAAAGCGATAATAACTTATATCGTCTGTTAGGAACCAGATTAGAAACTCCAAGGTATGTTAAGGAGGTAACCGAGACCAACTTTTTTTGATTTTGGTATTCGAGTGAGCATAAGGTGTTCTGCTCCAGGTACAATTCAATTGACTCACTAGGAAGCTTTTATCAAAAAAAACTTTGTTTTAGAACACAGTTAGAATATAACAAAAAGAATTAACATAACATTTCCAATTAAAATATTTAAACAAGGCAAAGTATAATTCTGAACAGCTATCCATCTCTATAGTTCCAATTTAAGCAGTGTCTCCATGAACAAATATCCCTTCTTTAGAACCAGTTAGCACCAAAAACCCTTATGGATGCAAGATTTCCAGCCCTTTAAGATGTCTGGACAGAGATCCAATCTGATATCTATCTTCTGACACCCACCTCCCCAAACAGCAGAATCTCAGAGAAAGAGACTTACTTCCTGACAGATTCTAGTCTCCAAACCCAGAGACAGGAAGAGATGCAAAAAAAGTAACCTCTCTTTAAAATTCCCCAACACTAGACTGCCCTTGATTTCTCTGTGCAAGTCTAGCTCCACCCAGTCACTTTTTTTCTATCAGTCAACCTACTCAAGCCCTTCTTGCAAGACCCCAGGGGAACGCTAAAATAACACAGCAGCATTGATTCAGATTAAAACCAACATTCTAGCAATTGAGAACAATTATGCTGCTGCTGCAGTAACAATACAGAGCTACCAGATACAGACCCAGGAGCACCCTTGTTAATAAAACAAACTGCTAAAATAGATCCTGCAAAATAAAACATGATCCAAATACATTTGTTAAAGGCACAATATTGTCATCTGGGAACTGAAAGGAAACAAGAAAGAGTGACATGCATTTATATAGCACCTTTCATGGTCACTGGATGTCCCAGAGAGTTTTACTGTCAATGAAGTACTTTATGGAGTCTAGTCATTGTTGTTATGTAGGAAACAAGGCAGTCAATTTACATACAGCAAGCTCCTACAAACAGTGATGTGGTAATGACCAGATAATGGTGCCCAGCAAGATTTGTTCTGACCTGACAATACGGCTCATTTTCAGTCGGACTTGCTGATCCTAGCTGAAGCAGAAATGGAACAGTGAAGCTTCTCACATGGGGGTCAGGTGAGCGCAGGAGAGTCAGCAGTGATGGGGGGAAGGGGAGGACATGCTGTTAGTGTATTCAGTAAGGTTTCTAAAATGTTGGGAAAATTATGGGCCGGAATTCTTGCACATCCCGACAATGCTGCCAGCAAGAATGGAAGACCTGCCGCTCAGTCAAACCTCCATTTACTGCAGTGGGACTGGAGAATCCCAGCACAGGCAAAGTTGGAAAATTCTGGCCAAAATCTTTCATAGCTTTTTCTAAATGTGGAAAGATGTTCAATTATCTGGACAGTTGTGGGTGCTGACCTGAAGTTTTTTTTTAAAGTCACAAGTTCACCTTGGACTGGGGCCAGGCCTGCCTTCTTCCAAGAAATGATCTGACCTCCAGAAAGATGTGGAGACTTTGGACAGGGTGCAGAAGAGACTTACCAGGATGTTGCCTGGTCTGGAAGGCATGAGGAGAGGCTGGATAAACTCAGTTTGTTCTCACTGGAATGATGCAAACCTGATAGAAGTTTCTCATAAAATCCTACAGTGCTGGTCATCAGGATCATTGAGTCTACACCAACAACACTCCCACCCAGGCCCTATCTCCATAACCCCATGTATTTACCCTGCTAATCCCCCTCACAAGGGGCAACTTAGCATGGCAAATCCACCTAACCCAAACATCTTTCAACAGTGAACATAGAACATTACAGCACAAATAGGCCCTTCGGCCCTCGAGTTGCGCTGATCACATCAACCCCACCAATCTATAGACCTATCTATAACCCCCAATCCCATTAAACCCCATATACTCATCCAGAAGTCTTTTAAAAGACCCCAGCGAGTTCGCCTCCACCACCGATGACGGCAGCCGATTCCATTCACTCACCACTCTCTGAGTGAAAAACTTACCCCTAACATCACCTCTGTACTTCCCTCCCTGCACCTTAAATCTGTGTCCCCTCGTAGCGACCATTTCAACCCGGGGAAATAGCCTCTGAGAGTCCACCCTATCTATTCCTCTCAACATTTTATAAACCTGGTAGGAAACGGGAGCACCCCGAGGAAACCCATGCAGACACAGGGAAAATGTACAAACTCCAGTCACCCAAGTTGGAATCAAACCCAGGTCCTGGCGCTGTGAGGCGGCAGTGCTAACCACTGTGCCAGTTTATATGATAATGAGTGGCATTGACAGAGTGAATAGTCAGATGTTCTTTCCTAGAGTAGAAAAGTCAAGTACGAGACAACAGAGGTTTAAGGCGTGTGGGGAACAGTTTAGAGGAGATGTGCGAGGCAAATTTTTTACACCGAGGGTGGTGAATGTCTGGAATGCCTGCCGGGGGGGTGGTGGGAGCAGGTACAATAGCGACATTTGAGGGGGATCTAGATGAATAGGGTGGAATGGAAGGATATGGACTCTGTAAGTGCATACGGTTTTAGTTTAGGCAGGCTTGGAGGGCCGAAGGGCCTGTTCCTGTGCTGTATTTTTCTTTGTTCCTTGTCTTTGAGGAAGATATGTTTGTTTTGAACTGCAATCACTTTAACTGGTGGGGAAAAAGTACTGAAAGGCAAAGTTTTAGTGTCTTACGGGAAATCTCACGGCAGATACAAGCTTTAAGTTTTAAAGCTGCTGGTCAGTCTTGTTGGGAATGAGTTGGGAAAGGAAGATTATCCTATGTGACTCTCTCTCTTTCTCTGCCCTGCCTGAAATGCTGTGTGTCTGGCCTCAACCTGCTGCCAGAGAATCCTCGTGAGTGTAACTTGTCTACATTTGGAGCTGCAAAGTTGAAGCAAGAAGGATTGATCCAGTTGCAGATACCCTTCTCCATGCTGACGTTCCATTGGTGAGAACGTCTAGACAATACATGAAGGAAATCCAGATCAATAAAATCAAAACCCTGTGAACATTACCCTTTCTTTTATAATGCCTATCTTCCAAAGCTCATCTACTGGGAGGAACCTCGTCATTGAAGGTACACATTCTTCAAGGACACCTGGTGATGAAAGGAGGTCTGGAAAGGAGTTGAAGAAAGAATATCAACCATCTGGAGTCCAAGGACTGAACCAGCCTCCCGGAAACACCTGCCAAGTGTTCAGTTGGAGATACAGGGGGCAATTCCCCATCATGACCCACAGCTTTTCAGGCCGGTCGGGCTGTGAGATGCGCATTGTTGGCCTTTTTCAGGGTAAGGTTATATAAGGCATTGGTGAGGCCGAATTTAGAGTATTGTATACAGTTTTGGTCACCTAGTTACAGGAAGGACGTAAATAAGGTTGAAAGAGTGCAGAGAAGGTTCATGAGGATGTTGCCGGGACTTGAGAAGCTGAGTTACAGAGACACATTGAATAGGGTTAGGACTTTATTCCCTGGAGTGTAGAAGAATGAGGGGAGATTTGATAGTGGTGTATAAGTTTTTGATGGGTATAGATAGAGTGAATGCAAGCAGGCTTTTTCCACTGAGTCTAGGGGAGAAAAAAACCAGAGGGCATGGGTTAAGGGTGAAAGGAGAAAAGTTTAAAGGGAATATTAGGAGGGGCTTCTTCACGCAGAGAATGGTGGGAATGTGGAACGAGCTGCCGGATAAAGTGATAAATGCGGGGTCACTTTTAACATTTAAGAAAAACTTGTACGGGTTCAGGGATGAGAGGGGTGTGGAGGGATATGGTCCAAGTGCAGGTCAGTGGGACCAGGCAAAAAATGGTCCGGAACAGATAAGAAGGACCAAAAGGCCTGTTTCTGAGCTGTAATTTTCTATGGTTCTATGGATTTGCACATGCGACAGGAACACATGTGCATCTCGTAGAGCCGGAGAACAATCGGAGTCCAGACCAGTCTGGAAACCGGCGGAAAGATAGATAAGTCATTTGAATCTTTTTTAACATGTTTTGCACACTATTATCAGGAGTTTGACAGGCCCGATTGAATCTCCCACCCAGCCAAAAGTACTTCATTCCAGTGGGGTTTAAAATAGCTCCCCACATTTGGGGAGGGGGGCAATCGGGCCTCCAAGGGGGTCGGGCAGTGAGGAGGTGGTGCCCCCTGGCCATGGGCACTCTGGACATCGGCACACTCCAGAGCGGCGGGAGGTTTAGGGCTGACCCAGGAATTGTCATGGGGGCCATAATCGAGCCATGGGGGGAGCTGGAGGGCAGCACTGTGGAGGTACTGGGCTGGTCGGTAATCGAGCTGGCCAACAAACGGGGAGACTGACAGATTGGGGCCAATGTGCATGTGTAGCGTTCCAGAACTATCAGTCTCTGGTGTAAATAAGTCCCACCACCACCCTCCACGCCCCCCCCCCCCACCCCCCCGGGTTTTTAATGAGATTCCTGATTGTGACCTTTGCAGTGCACAGAGTGCGGAGATTCAGGTCTGAAGCTGTACTGAGAAAACAGTCGTGATCTAGAACAGTTTTCCCACCAATTCAACACTTTTGAGAGAATCACCCCCATAGTTCTAGGATGGGGCTTATCAGCCTTTAAGGACCCACAGAATCCAAGACCAGGAACACAGCTTCTTAGGTGGATAATCTTACCCATTAGTGAGTGATCACCAAAGAAGGGGTGATCAGGGACAGTCAGCATGGCTTTGTGAGTGGAAAATCATGTCTCACAAATTTGATTGAGTTCTTTGAAGGGATAACCAAGAAGGTAGATGATGGCAGTGCAGTTGATGTTGTCTACATGGACTTTAGCAAGGCCCTTGACAAGGTGCCATATGGTAGGTTATTGCATCAGGCTAAATCTCATAGGATCCAGGATGAGGTAGCTAAATGGATACAAAATTGGCTTCTTGACAGAAGCCAGAGGGTGGTTGTAGAGAGTTGTTTTTCAAACTGGAAACCTGTGACCAGTGGTATACCTCAGAGATCAGTGCTGGGCCCACTATTATTTGTCATTTATATTAATGATTTGGATGAGAATATAGGAGGCATTGTTAGTAAGTTTGTAAATGACACCAAGATTGGTGGCATAGTGCACGGTGAAGAAAGATATTTCCAATTGCAAGGGGATCTTGATCAATTGGGCCAGTGGGCTGACAAATGGCAGATGGAGTTTAATTTACATAAATGTAAGGTGATGCATTTTGGTAGATTGAACAAGGGCAGGACTTACTCACTTAATGGTAGGGAGTTGGGGAGAGTTACAAAACAAAGAGATCCCGGGGTACATGTTCATAACTCCTTGAAAGTGGAGTCACAGGTGGACAGAGCGGTGAAGAAGGCATTCAGCATGCTTGGTTTCATCAGTCAGAACACTGAATACAGGAGTTGGGATGTCTTGTTGAAGACATTGGTAAGTCCATACTTGGAGTACTGTGTACAGGTCTGGTCACTCTATTATAGGAAGTATATTATTAAACTAGAAAGAGTGCAGAAGAGATTTACAAAGATGCTGCCAGGACTTGATGGTTTGAGTTATAAGGAGAGGTTGGATAGACTGGGACTTTTTTCTCTGGAGCACAGAAGGCTGAGGGGTGACCTTATAGAGGCCTATAAATAATGAGGGCACAGATCAGCTGGACAGTCAATATCTTTTCCCAAAGGTAGGGGAATCTAATACTAGAGGGCATAGGTTTAAGATGAATGGGGGGAGATACAGAAGTGTCCAGAGGGGCAATTTTTTCACACAGAGGGTGGTGAGTTTCTGGAACAAGCTGCCAGAGATAGCATTAGAGGCAGGTATAATTTTGTCTTTTAAAAAGCATTTATACAGTTACATGAGTAAGATGGGTATAGAGGGATATGAGCCAAACGTGGGCAATTGGGGTTAGTTTAGGAGTTTAAAATAAAAGGCAGCATGGACAAGTTGGGCTGAAGGATGATCCATTGGCCGGAGGATGATCCATTGAATCCGAAAGCTGTTGGGTTGGAAGGTAAGGTCAATGGGGAACCCTGTCATGGTTTTGGGACAGAGGGGAAGGGATGAAAGCAGAGTGTCGGAAATAGGTTAGAGACAGGAAGTGCACGCTGGCACAGTGGTTAGCACTGCTACCTCACAGTGCCAGGGACCTGGGTTCAATTCCATGCTGTAAACCTCTCTGACTCTAAGAAGGAGATCTGAGGTTGGATGTAACAGAGTGAGAAAGCTTTCCCTGAAATAGATCTGTGATAGGGTAAGGGACAGGGGAGATTAAATGAGAATAATCTTTTCAGGCACAAAAGTTAAAGGGAGTCGGAAAGGTATAACAAAGAAATAAAAGATATACTCAGGTAAAGTCTAATTAGATTCATAGCGGACGGATTCATAGTGTAACAGGATGGCATAAAGGAAGAAATCAAATTGGCAAAAATAAAATGACACATGACGGAGACAGAGCTTATGATCTGAAGTTACTAAACTCAATGTTTAGTCTAGAAACCTGTCCTCGAGTTTCTGGAGCATTGTAGTAGGCCGTGGACAGTAAGGTAAGAGTGGCATTAAGGTGAAGAATTAAAATGACAAGGAACAGCAAGCTCTGATTCATACTTAAGGATTGTACAGAGGTGTTCCGCAAAGCGATATCCCGATCTATGTTTCTCCTCCCCTGTGTACAGGAGACTACTTCAAGATCAGCAAATACAGCCGGATAAATTGAAAGAATAGCGCGTGAATCATTGTTTCACTTGGGAGGAGTATTTGGGGCCTTGGATGGTGAAAAGGAAGGAGATAAGAGGTTAAAGTTACATCTTCTGCATTGCACATCAAGGTACCATGGGAAGGGAAGGGAATGTTGGATGAACTGTGGAGTGGACCAGGGGATCGTAGAGGGAATGGTTCCTTTGGAGCTGAGAGGTGAGGGGGAGGGGGGAAAGAATGTGTTTTGGTGATGGCATCACACTGGAGGATGATCCATTGAATCCAGAAGCTGCTGGAGTGGAAGTTAAGATCAATGGGGAACCCTATCATGGTTTTGGGAGAGAGGGGAAGGGATGAAAGCAGAGTGTCGGAAATAGGTTAGACACAGGAAGTACACACTGGCACAGTGGTTAGCACTGCTGCCTCACAGTGCCAGGGACCTGGGTTCAATTCCCAGCTTGGATCGCTGCCTGCGTGGAGTTTGCACATTCTCCCCATTTCTGCGTGAGTTTCATCCAGGTGCTCCAGTTTCTACACAATCCAAAGATGTGAGGGTTAGGTGGATTGGCCATGATAAATTGTCCCTTAGTGTCAGGGAGACAAGCTTGGGTAAATACATGGGGTTATGGGGATAGGGTCGGATTGTGGTCAGACTCGATGAGTTGAATGGCCTGTTTCTGCACTATAGGTTTCTAACCATGTTTGGGTTGTGGGGGAGTTTGAACCATGTTTGGGGTGTTGGGGAAGTGGAAAGAATTCTCAACTCAGAAGGAAGGCAAATGAGCAGATACACTAATATTGAATGCCGTATTGTTCATCTCAACACGCTACAGCCTTCTGGACTCAAACATGGAGATCAACAAATTTTGATCATAACCTCTGCCTTCATCTTGTTCTATGTGAGGGGAAACTTCAGCGGGACTGGAAGATCCCACCGGAAGGAGCAGCCAGCAAGTCCCATCAGTGATAACATTCTGTCCTCTCAGGCTCAATCCTAAAGTTCAGCGGGAGACAAGATTCGAGCAAGTGAGAGGACAAATTTCTAACATCTGCAGTATTCTGCTTCTGTTTTGTTGACCTCCATGTTGAGTCCAGAAGGCTATAGAATGGTCTATCGAAAGTTGAGGCGTTACTCCTCGAGCTTTTGTGCAGCAGGCCAAGGACGGAAAGGTCAGAACGGAGAGTTAAAATGACAGGACACCACAAGCCTGAGGTCACGTGTGTGGACTGAGATGGTCCGCAAAGCAGTTATCCAATCTGCATTTGGCCTCCCGGAGATGGAGGAGAAGACACAGTGAGCAACAAGTTCCAGATATTAAATTGAGGGACCTCGGGGTCCTTGTGCATGAGTCGCAAAAACCCAGCTTGCAGGTGCAGCAGGTGGTCAGGAAGATGAATGGGATTCTGGCCTTCATAGCGAGGGAGATTGAATATAAAAGTAGGGAGGTCTTGCTGCAGCTGTATGGGGCATTGGTGAGGCCGCAGCTGGAGTACTGTGTGCAGTTTTGGGCGCCGCACCTGCGCAAGGATATTTTGGCCCTGGAGGGAGTGCAGAGGAGGTTTACTAGGCTGATACCGGAGTTGAGGGGATTGAGCTATGAGGAGAGGCTGAATAAACTGGGCTTGTACTCGTTAGAGTTTAGAAGAATGAGGGGAGATCTCATTGAGACGTATAAGATGATGAATGGGATGGATAGGATAGAGGTGGAGAGACTCTTCCCGCTCAAAAAAGACAGTAGGACTAGGGGGCACAGCCTCAAGATGAAGGGGAGGCGGTTTAGAACAGAGTTGAGGAGGAACTTCTTCACTCAAAGGGTGGTGAATCTCTGGAATTCTCTGCCCGTTGAAGTGGTGGAGGCTGCCTCGCTAAATATTTTTAAGAAACTGGTAGATGGGTTTTTGATAAGAGAAGGGATTAAGGGTTATGGGGAGAGGACGGGAGGGTGGAGCTGAGTCGCGACAGAACAGCCATGATCTTGTTGAATGGCGGGGCAGGCTCGAAGGGCTAGATGGCCTACTCCTGCTCCTATTTCTTATGTTCTTATGTTCTTATGTTCTTAAATGGCTTGGAAAGAAATTTTCTCTGAATTGGATTGGCACCGAGGTCCTTACAGTAAAGGGGTTAGGTACTAGCTCAGCAAGCTGGAATGTAATAGTGTCTGTGATAGTTCATACATGATACCCAGCACTAAAATAAGTCAAGCACTTACCCAGATCTGCATTCTGACATTGCAGCTCGAGAGCTTCATCGCGTGGTCAAGGGAAAAGGTTTGAAAGCGTACTGGAAGCAGATTTTAAAATGACAATGTGAGAAAATGTGCAAAGTGCATTTCAATAGACTGTTTTGCCACTTGATTCAATAGTTTCAGTGGATTCGGCACTCTATCATTCACTCAGTCCAAACCAGAGGTGCATTGGAGCACCCACTCAAAGAACAAAGCACAGGAGCAGGCCCTTCAGCCCACTAAGCCTGCACCGATCACATTGTCCTATCTAGAACAACAGCCTGTAACCCTCTATTCCCTGCCTGTTCACATATCTCTCCAGATAAGTCTTAAATGTCCCTAACATATCTGCTGCAACCACTTCACTTGGCAATACATTCCTGGTCACCACCACCCTCTGTGTAAAAAAAACTTCCCCTGCACATCTCTACTGAACCTTTCCTGCCTTATCATGAAATTCTGCCTCCTTGTAATTGTCATTTTTGCCCTGGGAAAAAGCTTCCAGCTGTTCACCTTATCCATACCACTCATAATGTCAAAAACTTCTATCAGGTCGTACCTCAGCCTCTGTCCTTCCAGGGAGAACAATCCCAGTTTATTCAATCTCTCCTCATAGCTAATACCCTCCATACCAGATAAACTCTTGGTAAATCTTTTCTGTGCTCCCTCCAAAGCCACTTCTGGCAGTGTGGCAACCACAATTGGACACAGTATTCCAAATGTGGCCTAATGAAAGTTTATATAACTCATTTTATCTCTCGGTGCCATATACATATTCCCAAGGTAGTATTCAAAGCTAAAGGCACTACAACATGCAGAGCCAACCCAACTACACCAGGGAGATTTCATATTCAGTGCTGACTGGATAGCCTCAGTACAACTGGAGAAAAGTGTACTGGAATCAGCTTCATTACTCCTGACATAATGAAGATAAGTGAGGAACTATTCTGCCCTTGATCACTCTTCAGTGACCCTTGCTGGAAAGTGTGTGCTAAAGAATTAGATTGAGCTGGTCTCTGAGGTTCTCAGAGGCTGAATATTATGCCACCATTTACCACCTATACACAAAATCAAAGAGGATATGATGGATTTTCTGGCTGTTCCTACAGGATGTAGGTATGCCGGCGTTGGACTGGCGTAAACACAGTAAAAAGTCTGACAACACCAGGTTTTAGTCCAACCGATTTATTTGATAATATTCTCACAAGCAAGCAAGCTTTCGAGGTTACCCTCTTCGTCAGGTGAATGGAGAGTTCTGGCCTCAGATAGGGCATATAAAGCCCAGACAGTTTAGAGATTGCTGATTAGAATGCGAATCCTTACACCTAACCTGCTGTTCAAGTCTTAAAGTGGCTGATAATGTGACTGGAAGGAGCACTGATCACAGTTTAAAGAGATGTGTATTGTCTCCAGACAGTACAGTAAGTGAGGTTTTGCAAACCCAGGCAAGTCTCGGGGGTTACAGATAGTGCAACATGAACCCAAGATCCCTGTTGAGACCGTCCTCATGTGTGCGGAACTTGGCTATCAATACACATCTCTTTAAACTGTGATCAGTGCTCCTTCCACTCACATTATCAGCCACTTTAAGACTTGAACAGCAGGTTAGGTGTAAGGATTCGCATTCTAATCAGCAATCTCTAAACTGTCTGGGCTTTATATGCTCTGTCTGAGGCCAGAACTCTCCATTCACCTGACGAAGAGGGTAACCTCGAAAGCTTGCTTGTTTGTGAGAATATTATCAAATAAATCGGTTGGACTAAAACCTGGTGTTGTCAGACTTTTTACTGTGTTCCCACAGGCCCAGAGGACAGCCTCTCCCCCAAAGCCTCTTTGATTCTCTTGCCTAACAAGAATCCAACTTAAAAATATTCAGTGACCCCACATCTACCATCTTCTGAGGCTGAGGGTCCCAAAGTCGTACAACCCTCAGAAAAAATTCTCCTTGTCTCTATCGAAAGATTGCCCCTAATTTTAGTGCAGTGCCATCTAGCTCTGGATTCAGTCACAAGGGGAAATATCCTTTCAATTTCTACCCCATGGAGACCATTTAGGATCTTACATACTTCAATCAAGTCATTCCTCATTCCTCTGAGCTCTAATGGAAACAAGCCCAGTCTGTCTGACCTTTCCTCAGAAGACATCCACTCGTTCCAGTTATCCCTACTTACTCTATCAAAAGCCATGATCATTCAACTAAATCTCCTTTTAACCTTCCCTGCTCTTAGAGAATCCCAGCTTCTCGGTCTCTCCACATCAATTGGAAGTCCCAATAATGTTCTTCATCTTGTCCAAATCATTAATGTCCTTCCAATAGTGTGGAGCTCAGAATTGGACTGAGTGCACCTGGTAAAGATGTTTTATATTTAAAAGGGTTGCAGGTTGCTTTAAGAGCTGGCTACATGATTTGAGGCAATGTCTGCAGAGGCTGTTGATTTACTTTCAGTTTGTACTCTGTACAGGCCAGAGCCCTTCGAATAAAATGTGCTCTGTTTTACTTTGAATTTACATGTACAAACAATGTCTTTTTATTTGTAAAACCCATAACCTCTAATATAGTTAGGACATTACAGAAGGCTAGTAATATGTATATCGAGGTTTGGCTTAACTTCCTCATACTCAATGCCTTTATTTATCAAACCAAGGATTCCATTTATCTTTTTAAAAGTCATATCAACTTGTCTTAACATTTTTGACGATTTGAGTACATAACCCTTCTCTCTGTTCGTACACCCTATGAACCACCTTGTTCCTGACAGGTCCTGACTGTAGCTGGGCAATCTACACATTTGCCACTTCTATGAGGAGCAGTAAGAAGAAAACACAGACGTATGTCAGGAGTTTGAAGAAGGGCATCGCAGCTGCAGGATCCAGGGATTCTCCCAAATTGGGAAGGCATCACTTTTCCTATAGTGACTGCTCCAGAATATCTCAATCAAAATTGCATAGGATGCTTTAGCAATGCAATTCTGACACACTTTCTGGAGTCAAACCATTGATTCACATTCTAACTTGAGGCAACCAGTCAGTGGGAATTGGACAGATAAATCGCTGGAAGACTGAAAAAGCACCCGCAAGCTCTGAGTAAGGACGCCTGATCTGTACACTGGATTGTCTACTCTAATTCACACTACTTCAGACTCTCCACTGGTCATTCGCCTCAGGTTGATTGATTGGAGACAGCTCTGAGGTGCCATGTAGAGAACACTCTGCAGTTTAGGTCTCAGATTTACGACAACTTCCTGTGCAAAGACTCATGGGAAACAAACCAGAAAAGGTTGTCCTTATACTTGTAACATGGTGTCAGAGAGTGGCAAGAAGTATATTTCTGAACCTTGGAAATGATTCAGAGAAGAAACTGAGGGATTCAGGGACACAGAAAAGGTTCGAAAGCTGCAAAAAGGGCAAAAGAAAAGAAGCAGAATTCTCTGGCCATTCACGCCAATGGGATTCTCTGGTCCCATTGCGGTGAAGGGTGATTTGGCCAAGCGCCAAAGTCTCCATCCTTGCTAGCAGTGGGTCACGAACGGCTGGAGAATTCCACACAGAGGCTTCAAGTAAAAACTGAGTGGGTACGAAAACAGCTGTGGTGAATTTTCCAATCCCATCTCCAGTCAGATTGGACAGTGTGGCAAAACTGGAAACTTTTCCATTCACGGTGGCAAAACTGAGATTACCAAGTCTGAATTGATAAGACTAGCCGCGGTGCTAATTTCACACTGCTGAGAGACAGGGTGCAACAAAGTGAATGCTGCCCTAAATATAACAGACAAGCAAAGCAAGACGACAACAGAGATTTGGGAAGCCTTGATTGCACATTCTGAATGCCATGGGAATGTTACATATGAATGGTATGTATTCAACACTAGAGTTCTCACAGAATCGTATTAAAGAAATACAACTGTACACCTGTAACAAAAGTCATGCTAAACAGTAACTTCTGGACCATTACAAATTAAACTGGGGCCTTAGTGATTATTATTTTGTGATAAAGGAGAATAACAGTGCTTTCTTAATGTTTACCTGTTTCATTGGGTTTGTAGGTAGGTTTGTCAGTTTCAATAAAAGTGAAGTATGGTGTCCAATGGAGGCTGAGGTGAACCAATCTCCTCTTTGTAAAGAGTTCGGGAATTTCTACAGCCAGAGTAATATACAGTGTACTGCTGGTTAATTTACATATCTTCGCATTTTCTGGAACGATCTGTGACAGTGGGATCACAAGGGTTACACAGGATAATATCCAAAACAGCATCAAATAACTTGCCTAGAGAGAAGCAAGGTTCTGAAGTCCATTGGCAGCAAGTGTTGTGGTGATGGACTCCCAGCATGGCTTTTAGAGTGAGGAGGACACATTCCACACTGGACCAGAGGGTGCAGCTTACACTTATGCAACAACTTTATAGGAAACACTCGATCAATCTGATTCTCTGATTTCACTCTCACAGGAGGAGGAATTCCCAAGTCACTGGATCTTGGCTCACGTGCAATCAATCTGGCTCGAAGGGCCAGATGGCCTACTCCTGCTCCTACTTCTTATGTTCTTATGTTCAATCAGCACAAGGATCCAGAAGTGGACTCAAATTGTGCTTCTGGTATGTCATTTCACACTGGCGAGCTGATTAAGTAGTCAGCATGAAACAGGCCCTGGCACGAATACCCCAGCTGTAACACCCACACCCGGGGCCCCAACACCCACACCCAGGGCCCCAACACCCTCACTCGGGGCCCCAACACCCACACCTGGGTGTGCAAGAGTCATAGATTATTTTGCAGACCAGTGCTGAACAACTAACCATATAACCATATAACCCATACACTATTTCAAGGACTTGAGCATCTATCCTTATCTCTTGAACCACTGGCTTTTAATATTCTGGGAGAATCCCTTTCTCTTTTAATATTTTGTTTGCGTGCGTACATGTGTGTATGCATACAAGCAAGGGTTTGTGTGTACAATTCATACTGTATGTTAATCAGCTTGGCCTTTCTATTCAATAAGTTTGCTTTTATAATAAATTACTAATGCTGCTGTTCATTAAAGAAATCTGGAAGTTGAGTAGTCATTCACGGGGAAAGCACATCTTTGGCCAAATGGTTAGCTGAACAAATCATTTAAAGATATGTTGTTACCCACGGAACTAACTGCACTCCTCCAATCCCTGTTATAACAATAGGAAGAAGGTGCGAAGGCACTATAAAACAAAGGGGACCATTTTCAGAGCCGACAAGATGGATCTCTGAAAATCTTTGAAGGTGGCAGAAGATTGTTTTTAAAAGAAAATGGACTACTTGACTTTATCACTCGGGGCACAGAATAGGAAGCGCTGCTAAACATTTTGAAAGTAAAGGCCTCCACTGGAGTATTTATTTTTATTTGTTCGTGGGACTAGCTGGCAGCATTTATTGCCCATCCCTAGTTGCCCATGTTTAGAGGGCAGCTGAGAGTCAACCACATTTCTATGGCTCTGGAGTCACATGTGACCTAGACCAGGTAAGGACAGCAGAATTTCTTCACATTCCTGAAGGACATTAGTGAACCAGTTGGGTTTTTCCAACAACCAACAGTGCTTTCATGGTCATCAGTAGATTCTTAATTCCAGATTTCTTTTTATTGAATTCAAATTCCACCATCTGCTGTGGCAGGATTTGAACCGGGTCCCCGGTGTATTAGCTGAGTTTTTGGATTAATAGTCCAGCGATAATACCACTAGGCCATCGCCTCCCCTTCAGTTCTGGATGTTGCAGTTTGAGGAGAGATGTCTACCAGTTCAGTTACATGGTGGGGATGGGGGGAGCAGGGAAGTTACTGTGAAAGTCCCGTAGTCACCACACTCCAGCGCCTGTTCGGGTACACTGAGGAAGAATTTAGCACGGTCAATGCACCTAACCAGCACGCCTTTCAGGCTGTGGGAGGAAACCAGAGCACCCAGAGGAAACCCATGCACACACAGGAAGAATGTGCAGACTCTGCACAGACAGTGACCCAAGCTAGGAATCGAACCCGGGTCCCTGGCATTGTGAGACAGCAGTGCTAACCACTGGGCCCCCATAGATTTAAAATCATGAAAGATTTGATAGATGAAATAGGAATAAGCTGTTCCCAGTCTCAGAAGTGTCAGTAACCAGGAAGCAGGTGGAAAATAATTGGCAAAAGAGATGGCAAAATAAAAAGGTTTACACATGAAGTTATTAAGATCTGGAAGGTTCTGTCTGAAAGGACAGTCGAAGGAGATTCAATAGTAACCCCTCAATCAAGAATTGGATGAATACTTGGAGCGGGAGGCAGGCCTATGGAGAAAAAGGTTGGGGATTGAGAATAACTGGATAGCTTTTTCAATAAGCCAGCATGCTTATTGAAGCCAGTATGATGGTACAAATGGCCTCCTTCTTTGCTTTAGCCATTCTATGAGTGTAGGTGGGAGGTTGGTTAAAGGAGCATTGGAATGATCGAGCCAAGAAGGAACAAAAAGCCATATTTACTAAGGGCTCCATCTAATAATGAGATAATGTAAAGAATACACTCACAGTCATTCCAAAGAGTCCTTGTAGATGAGAAAAAGCCAGTTACCTGTACAAGGATTACATCCGTAAAGTTGTTGGCGTGGTTGAGTTTGAGCCTGTATTTGTCTGTGCACTCCTTCGAGTTTTGATGATTCATTAAGTAAATCTTGGCGTCAACGTTCTCACGGAGCTCAAATACTTGGACACTGACAGTTTCCTTCACGTCAATGCGAATAATCTTCGGAGCAGTTATCAAATAGCTGGGCAAATACAGTTGGAACAGTTAGTCAATCAGTCATTGACCTGCCTCCTGACTTCAGTTCCCAGGCTGAGAGGGTTTAGTTAAGAGTTGGGCTGCATAGACTGACTTTGTAATCCCTCGAGTTAATTTATTTGAGGTGTTGAAGATGATTTAAAAATTTAACTGCTTCCACCCAAAGAAACTATTTCCTCAGGTGGGGGAATCCAGAAAAAGGGGGCTTAATCTTTAAAATTGAATGGGGGAGATGCCGGGAAGCACTGCTTCACACAAGGAGCAATCAGCATCTATCCAGAAAAAATTATTAAGACTAGGAGTCAATTATATGGAGTATAATGTATATTCTATAATTATAATATTGTACAATTATATAAAGTATACTCCATTATATGGAGGATAATGTTAGCAAGTGTGAGGTTATCCACTTTGGCAGAAATAATAGTAGGAGGGATTATTATTTAAAAGGCGAAAAGCTGTAGCATGCTATGGTGCAGAGGGACCTGGGAGTCCTTGTGCACGAATTGCAAAAACCCAGTCTGCAGGTGCAGCAGGTGATCAAGAAGGCGAATGGGATGCTGGCCTTTATAGCGAAGGGGATAAAATATAAAAGCAGGGAGGTCTTGCTGCAACTGTACAGGGTACTGGTGAGGCCACATCTGGAGCACTGTGTGCAGTTGTGGTCGCCGCACTTGCAGAAAGATATATTGGCCTTGGAGGGAGTGCAGAGAAGGTTCACTAGGCTGATACTGGAGATGAGGGGGTTGGCCTATGAAGAGAGATTGAATAGATAGGGTCTGTACTCGTTGGAGTTTAGAAGACTGAGGGGGATCTTATAGAGACGTATAAGATAATGAAGGGGATGGATAGGATAGAGGTAGAGAGATTCTTCTCACTTAAAAAGGATATCCTTTCTAAGCAGGAAGGCACAGCCTCAAGATAAGGGGGGGCAGTTTAGATTGGAGTTGAGGAGGAACTTCTTCACTCAAAGGGCGGTGAATCTCTGGAATTCTCTGCCCGTTGAAGTGGTGGAGGCTACCTCGCTAAATATATTTAAATCACAGGTAGATAGGTTTCTGATAGACAAGGGAATTAAGGGTTATGGGGAGAAAGCGGGAAAGTGGAATTGATCCACTTTAGATCAGCCATGATCTTATTGAATGGCGGGGCAGGCTCGAAGGGCTAGATGGCCTACTCCTGCTCCTATTTCTTATGTTCTTATTAAAAATAACAAAACTGGGATTGATAGAGTTTGGTCAGCAAAGGTTTTGAGAGGTTCTGATTCGAACCAAGTTACTGAAAGTCTGACTGAATGATGGAAGAATACTCTTGATGGGTCAAATGGCCTCTATCTGTTCCCATTTGTGTTTTGGGGCTCAGAGCTTTGTTGTGGTCTGATCCTCCTCAGAATTAATCTAATCAAGGTTTTAGGTTTGTTAATTTGACATCTTGCCAAAGCTGCTGATGATAATGTTGTCTGCAATGGAAGAAGATTGTTAATAGAACATAAGAACATAAGAAATAGGAGCAGGAGTAGGCCATCTGGCCCTTCGAGCCTGCCCCGCCATTCAATAAGATCATGGCTGATCTGTCGTGGCTCAGTTCCACCTTCCCGCCCTCTCCCCATAACCCTTAATCCCTTCTCTTATCAAAAACCCATCAACCCGCTTCTTAAAAATATTTAGCGAGGCAGCCTCCACCACCTCAACGGGCAGAGAATTCCAGAGATTCACCACCCTTTGAGTGAAGAAGTTCCTCCTCAACTCTGTTCTAAACCGCCTCCCCTTTATCTTGAGGCTGTGCCCCCTAGTCCTACTGTCTTTTTTGAGCGGGAAGAGTCTCTCCACCTCTATCCTATCCATCCCATTCATCATCTTATACGTCTCAATGAGATCTCCCCTCATTCTTCTAAACTCTAACGAGTACAAGCCTAGTTTATTCAGCCTCTCCAATTATTGCACAGACTACCCAGCACCTTCTCATTCACTGATTGAACTGGCCTGTATAACAAACCTTTGCTTTTGTTAATGTTGATTCCCTCAGCGTGGGGAGAAGTTCCTCAATCAGTACAATGGACAGTTTCTATTGATTTGCTTCACGTTTCAGTTATCACATCTCCCTTTGCTTTGTGTTTCAAAGCAGGGTTCAAAACACACGCAGGTTAAACTCATCCACAAACACCACTGCAAAGCAAAACAGGGGTGCAAAATGCGAGGAAGGTCACCCCTCTACGCTACTGCTTCACACTCTGGCTCCTCCAGCTTGCAGGGCTGGGAGAGAGAGAGAGAGAGAGAGACTGGGCATGCAGACCCGGGGGCGGGAAGATGTACCGTGTTTGATTGGACAAGCAGCTCCTCCAATCACAACCCCGGTCTCTCCAGCTCCCGCTGGAAGCAGCGTCTCTGATTGGAGGAGGGGGAGGGTGGGACAGGAGGGGGAGGCGGAGCGGCCGCGCGGGAGAAGTGGAGAGCAGGTGGTGATGTGTTCATGTTAATGATTTCCCAACTCATCAACAACTCATCTCCCTGAAACCCGCTCCTCTGCCTGCCTTTCAAACTTGCAGACTGCCGCTGGAACAACAACAACAACAACCGAGCTGCAAAGAGAAGCATTCAAAACTTTCCACCGGCATCCTTCCCTCTTTATCCACTTTGGTGAGTGATGTTTGAAGGAGGGAGGTCTGGGCAGAGGAGGGAAGAGTTCCAGTTTCTCTGCTCTCCTTTTCTGTTTCTGCTACAGAAGTGTTTGAATACGAGCTTTGGTATTTTTAGCCGTTGTAGCGCCTGTATTATCTTTTCAGACAGAGGTTGCTTGAGTAAAAAAAATTGTTGGGACTCCAGTTGATGGAGGGAAGGGGGGGAGAGAGATGGGGATGGGGGAGAAGTGGGGGAGAGAGGTGGGGATGGGGGAGAAGTGGGGGAGAGAGGTGGGGATGGGGGAGAGAGGTGGGGATGAGGGGGAAGTGGGGGACAGAGGTGGGGATGAGGGAGAAGTGGGGGAGAGAGGTGGGGATGAGGGAGAAGTGGGGGAGAGAGGTGGGGATGAGAGAGAAGTGGGGGAGAGAGGTGGGGATGGGGGAGAAGTGGGGGAGAGAGGTGGGGATGGGGGAGAAGTGGGGGAGAGAGGAGGGGATGAGTGAAAAGTGGGGGAGAGAGGTGGGGATGAGGGAGAAGTGGGGGAGAGAGGTGGGGATGAGGGGGAAGTGGGGGAGAGAGGTGGGGATGAGGGGGAAGTGGGGGAGAGAGGTGGGGATGAGGGGGAAGTGGGGGAGAGAGGTGGGGATGAGGGAGAAGTGGGGGAGAGAGGTGGGGATGAGGGAGAAGTGGGGGAGAGAGGTGGGGATGAGGGGGAAGTGGGGGAGAGAGGTGGGGATGAGGGGGAAGTGGGGGAGAGAGGTGGGGATGAGGGAGAAGTGGGGGAGAGAGGTGGGGATGAGGGGGAAGTGGGGGAGAGAGGTGGGGATGAGGGGGAAGTGAGAGGTGGGGATGAGGGGGAAGTGGGGGAGAGAGGTGGGGATGAGGGAGAAGTGGGGAGAGAGGTGGGGATGAGGGAGAAGTGGGGGAGAGAGGTGGGGATGAGGGAGAAGTGGGGGAGAGAGGTGGGGATGAGGGGGAAGTGGGGGAGAGAGGTGGGGATGAGGGGGAAGTGGGGGAGAGAGGTGGGGATGAGGGAGAAGTGGGGGAGAGAGGTGGGGATGAGGGAGAAGTGGGGGAGAGAGGTGGGGATGAGGGAGAAGTGGGGGAGAGAGGTGGGGATGAGGGAGAAGTGGGGGAGAGAGGTGGGGATGAGGGAGAAGTGGGGGAGAGAGGTGGGGATGAGGGAGAAGTGGGGGAGAGAGGTGGGGATGAGGGAGAAGTGGGGGAGAGAGGTGGGGATGAGGGAGAAGTGGGGAGAGAGGTGGGGATGGGGGAGAAGTGGGGGAGACAGGTGGAGGGGAAGGATGGGGGAGAAGTGGGGGAGACAGGTGAGGATGGGGAGAAGTGGGGGAGAGAGGTGGGGATGAGGGGAAGTGGGGGAGAGAGGGGGGATGAGGGAGAAGTGGGGGAGAGAGGTGGGGATGAGGGAGAAGGGGGGAGAGAGGTGGGGATGAGGGAGAAGGGGGGGAGAGAGGTGGGGATGAGGGAGAAGTGGGGGAGAGAGGTGGGGATGGGGAGAAGTGGGGGAGAGAGGTGGGATGAGGGAGAAGTGGGGGAGAGAGGTGGGGATGGGGAGAAGTGGGGGAGAGAGGTGGGGATGAGGGAGAAGTGGGGGAGAGAGGTGGGGATGAGGGAGAAGTGGGGGAGAGAGGTGGGGATGAGGGAGAAGTGGGGGAGAGAGGTGGGGATGAGGGAGAAGTGGGGGAGAGAGGTGGGGATGAGGGAGAAGTGGGGGAGAGAGGTGGGGATGAGGGAGAAGTGGGGGAGAGAGGTGGGGATGAGGGAGAAGTGGGGGAGAGAGGTGGGGATGAGGGAGAAGTGGGGGAGAGAGGTGGGGATGAGGGAGAAGTGGGGGAGAGAGGTGGGGATGAGGGAGAAGTGGGGGAGAGAGGTGGGGATGAGGGAGAAGTGGGGAGAGAGGTGGGGATGAGGGAGAAGTGGGGGAGAGAGGTGGGGATGAGGGAGAAGTGGGGAGAGAGGTGGGGATGAGGGAGAAGTGGGGGAGAGAGGTGGGGATGGGGGAGAAGTGGGGGCGAGAGATGGGGATGGGGAGAAGTGGGGATGGGGGAGAAGTGGGGATGGGGGAGAAGTGGGGATGGGGGAGAAGTGGGGGAGAGAGGTGGGGATGAGGGAGAAGTGGGGGAGAGAGGTGGGGATGAGGGAGAAGTGGGGAGAGAGGTGGGATGAGGGAGAAGTGGGGGAGAGAGGTGGGGATGAGGGAGAAGTGGGGGAGAGAGGTGGGGATGAGGGGGAAGTGGGGGAGAGAGGTGGGGATGGGAGAGAAGTGGGGGAGAGAGGTGGGGATGGGGGAGAAGTGGGGAGAGAGGTGGGGATGGGGAGAAGTGGGGGAGAGAGGTGGGGATGAGGGAGAAGTGGGGGAGAGAGGTGGGATGAGGGAGAAGTGGGGGAGAGAGGTGGGGATGAGGGAGAAGTGGGGGAGAGAGGTGGGGATGAGGGAGAAGTGGGGAGAGAGGTGGGGATGAGGGGAGAAGTGGGGAGAGAGGTGGGGATGAGGGAGAAGTGGGGGAGAGAGGTGGGGATGAGGGAGAAGTGGGGGAGAGAGGTGGGGATGGGGGAGAAGGTGGGGAGAGGTGGGATGGGGGAGACGTGGGGAGAGAGATGGGGACTGGGGGAGAGAGATGGGGATGGGGGAGAAGTGGGGATGGGGGAGAAGTGGGGATGGGGTGAGAAGTGGGGATGGGGAGAAGTGGGGGAGAGAGGTGGATGAGGGAGAAGTGGGGAGAGAGGTGGGGATGAGGAGAAGTGGGGAGAGAGGTGGGGATGAGGGAGAAGTGGGGGAGAGAGGTGGGATGAGGGAGAAGTGGGGGAGAGAGGTGGGGATGAGGGAGAAGTGGGGGAGAGAGGTGGGGATGAGGAAGTGGGAGAGAGGTGGGATGGGAGAGAAGTGGGGAGAGAGGGGGATGGGGAGAAGTGGGGGAGAGAGGTGGGGATGGGGGAGAAGGTGGGGAGAGAGGTGGGGATGGGGAGAAGTGTGAGAGAGAGGTGGGGATGAGGAGAAGTGGGGAGAGAGGTGGGGATGAGGGAGAAGTGGGGGATGAGAGATGGGGATGGGGGAGAAATGGAGGAGGAAGTGGGGATGTGGGGAGAAGTGGGTGCGAGTGGGGCTGAGGGCAGAAGTGGGGAGAGAGGTGGGATGGAGAGAGTGGGGGAGAGAGTTGGGGATGGGGGAGAAGTGGGAGAGAGGTGGGGATGGGGGAGAGTGTGAGAGAGAGGTGGGCGATGAGGGAGAAGTAGAGGAGAGAGGTGGGGATGAGGGAGAAGTGGGGAGAGGTGGGATGATGGGGAGGTGGGGATGAGGGGGAAGTGGGGAGAGAGCGTGGGATGGGGGAGAGGTGGGGCTGAGAGAGTGGGGATGGGGAGAAGTGGGGATGGGGGAGCAAGTGGGGAGAAGAGGTGGGATGAGGGAGAAGTGGGGGAGAGAGGTGGGATGATGGAGAAGTGGGGGAGAGAGATGGGATGGGGAGAAGTTGGGGATGGGGAGAAATGGGGAGAAGTGGGGATGGATGGGGAGAAGGGGATGGGGGAGAGGTGGGGATGAGAGGTGGGGATGAGGGAGAAGTGGGGGAGAGAGGTGGGGATGAGGAGAAGTGGGGGGAGACGAGAGGTGGGGATGAGGGAGAAGTGGGGGAGAAGGTGGCGAAGAGGGAGAAGTGTTGGCGGAGTGGCTTCTGCCTAGTTCTCGCTGGGAGAGAGGTGGGGTGAGGGAGAAGTGGGGGAGAGAGTGGGGATGAGGGAGAAGGTGGGGCGAGAGGTCGGGGCTCCTAGGGGCTGCAGTGGGGGAGAGTCTAGGCTGGGGATGAGGGAGAAGCTGGGGAGAGCCGGTGGATGAGGGAGAAGTGGGGGAGAGAGGTGGGGATGAGGAGAAGTGGGGAGAGAGATGGGGATGGGGAGAAGTCGAGGATGGGGGAGAAGTGGGATGGGGAGAAGTGGGGATGGGGAGAAGTGGGGAGAGAGGTGGGATGAGGGAGAAGTGGGGTGAGAGAGGTGGGGATGAGGGAGAAGTGGCGGAGAGAGGTGGGATGAGGGAGAAGGGGGGAGAGAGGTGGGGATGAGGGAGAAGGGGGGAGAGGTGGGGATGAGGAGAAGTGGGGGAGAGAGGTGGGGATGGGGAGAAGTGGGAAGAGAGGTGGGATGAGGGAGAAGTGGGGAGAGAGGTGGGGATGGGGGAGAAGTGGGGAGAGAGGTGGGGATGGGGGAGAAGTGGGGGAGAGAGGTGGGGATGAGGGGAGAAGTGGGGGAGAGAGGTGGGGATCGAGGCGAGAAGTGGGGGAGAGAGGTGGGGATGGGGAGAACGTGGGGGAGAGAGGTGGGGATGAGGGAGAGATGGGGGCGAGAGGTGGGGATGAGGAGAAGTGGGGGAGAGAGGTGGGGATGAGGGGAAGAGAAGTGGGGGAGAGAGGTGGGGATGAGGGAAGAAGTGGGGAGAGAGGTGGGATGGGGGAGAGAGGTGGGGATGAGGAGAAGTGGGGAGAGAGGTGGGGATGAGGGAGAAGTGGGGGAGAGAGGTGGGGATGAGGGAGAAGTGGGGAGAGAGGGGGGATGAGGGAGAAGTGGGGAGAGAGGTGGGGATGAGGGAGAAGTGGGGGAGAGAGGTGGGGATGAGGGAGAAGTGGGGGAGAGAGGTGGGGATGAGGGAGAAGTGGGGAGAGAGGTGGGGATGAGGGAGAAGTGGCGGAGAGAGGTGGGGATGAGGGAGAAGTGGGGGAGAGAGGTGGGGATGAGAGGGAAGAAGTGGGGGAGAGAGGTGGGGATGAGGGAGAAGTGGGGGAGAGAGGTGGGATGAGGGAGAAGTGGGGAGAGAGGTGGGGATGAGGGAGAAGTGGGGAGAGCAGGTGGGCTGATGGAAGTGGGGCTCGAGGTGGGATGGGAGAAGTGGGGGAGGAGAGGTGGGGATGAGGGAGAAGTGGGGGGAGAGAGAGGTGGGGATGAGGGAGAAGTGGGGGAGAGAGGTGGGGATGTGGGAGAAGTGGGGAGAGGAGAAGTGGGGAGAGAGGTGGGGATGAGGGAGAAGTGGGGGAGAGAGGTGGGATGAGGAGAGTGGGGGAGAGAGTGGGGATGAGGGAGAAGTGGGGGAGAGAGGTGGGGATGAGGGAGAAGTGGGGGAGAGAGGTGGGGATGAGGGAGAAGTGGGGGAGAGAGGTGGGGTATGAGGGAGAAGTGGGGAGAGAGGTGGGATGAGGAGAAGTGGGGGAGAGAGGCTTCGGGGATGAGGAGAAGTGGGGGAGAGAGGTGGGGATGAGGGAGAAGTGGGGGAGAGAGGTGGGGATGAGGAGAAGTGGGGGAGAGAGGTGGGGATGAGGGAGAAGTGGGGGAGAGAGGTGGGAGATGAGGGAGAAGTGGGGGAGAGAGGTGGGGATGAGGAGAAAGTGGGGAGAGAGGTGGGGATGAGGGAGAAGTGGGGGAGAGAGGTGGGGATGAGGGAGAAGTGGGGGAGAGAGGTGGGATGAGGGAGAAGTGGGGGAGAGAGGTGGGGAATGAGGAAGAAGTGGGGAGAGAGGTGGGGGAGAGAGGTGGGATGAGGGAGAAGTGGGGAGAGAGAGGTGGGGATGAGGGAAGAAGTGGGGAGAGAGGTGGGGATGAGGGAAGAAGTGGGGAGAGAGGTGGGATGAGGGAGAAGTGGGGGAGAGAGGTGGGGATGAGGGAGAAGTGGGGGAGAGAGGTGGGGATGAGGAGAAGTGGGGAGAGAGGTGGGGATGGGGGAGAAGTGGGGGAGAGAGGTGGCGATGGGAGAAGCTGGGGCGAGAGTATGGGATGGGGGAGAAGTGGGGATGGGGAGAAGTGGGGATGGGAGAAGTGGGATGGGGGAGAAGTGGGGATGGGGGAGAAGTGGGGATGGGGAGAAGTGGCGGATGGGGGAGAAGTGGGGAGAGAGGTGGGATGAGGGAGAAGTGGGGAGAGAGGTGGGGATGGGGGAGAAGTGGGGGAGAGAGGTGGGGATGGGGGAGAAGTGGGAGAGAGAGGTGGGGATGAGGAGAGAAGTAGAGGACAGAGGTGGGGATGAGGGAGAAGAGGGGAGAGAGGTGGGGATGATGGGGAGGTGGGGATGAGGGGAAGTGGGGGAGAGAGGTGGGGAGGGGGGAGAGGTGGGATGAGGGAGAAGTGGGGAGAAGTGGGGATGGGGGAGAAGTGGGGATGGGGGAGAAGTGGGGGAGAGAGGTGGGGATGAGGGAGAATTGGGGGAGAGAGGTGGGGATGAGGGAGAACATAAGAACATAAGAAATAGGAGCAGGAGTAGGCCATCTCGGCCCTCTCGAGCCCTGCCTCCCGCCATCAATCAGCATCATGGCTGATCTGTCGTGACTCAGCTCCACCTTCCCGCCCCTCTCCCCATACCCTTAATCCCTTCTCTTATCAAAACCCCCTCCACCCCCGTTTCTTACAAACTCTTTAGCGAGGCGCCTCCACCACTTCAACGGGCAGAGAATTCCAGAGATCTCACCACCCTTTCGAGCTGAAGAAGTTCCTCCTCAACTCTGTTCTAAACCGCCCTCCCTTTATCTTGAGGCTGTGCCCCCTAGTCCTACTGTCTTTTTTGAGCGGGAACAGTCTCTCCACCTCTATCCTATCCATCCCATTCATCATCTTATACGTCTCAATGAGATCTCCCCTCATTCTTCTAAACTCTAACGAGTACAAGCCTAGTTTATTCAGCCTCTCCTCATAGCTCAATCCCCTCAACTCCGGTATCAGCCGAGTAAACCTCCTCTGCACTCCCTCCAGGGCCTTGCGCAGGTGCGGCGCCCAAAACTGCACACAGTACTCCAGCTGCGGCCTCACCAATGCCCTATACAGCTGCAGCAAGACCTCCCTACTTTTATATTCAATCCCCTTCGCTATGAAGGCCAGCATCCCATTCGCCTTCCTGACCACCTGCTGCACCTGCAAGCTGGGTTTTTGCGACTCATGCACAAGGACCCCGAAGTCCCTCTGCACCGTCGCCTGCTGCAGTTTTTCGCCCCGTAAGTAATAGTCCTTCCTACCATTCCTCCTACCAAAGTGGACCACCTCACACTTGCCAACATTAAATTCCATTTGCCATTTCCTGGCCCATTCGCCCAGCCTATCTAGATCCTTCTGCAGACTCTCCACACCCTCCGCACAATTTGCCTTTCCCCCAATCTTGGTGTCATCAGCAAATTTCGACACCCTGCACTCGGTTCCCTCCTCCAGATCATCTATATAAATGGTAAATAGCTGAGGCCCCAGCACCGACCCCTGGGGCACCCCACTAGTCACCAACCGCCAATCCGAATAGCATCCATTGACCCCCACTCTCTGAGAGAGATGGGGATGGGGGAGAAGTGGGGATGGGGGAGAAATGGGGGAGAAGTGGGGATGGGGGAGAAATGGGGGAGAAGTGGGGATGGGGGAGAAGTGGGGGAGAGAGGTGGGGATGAGGGAGAAGTGGGGGAGAGAGGTGGGGATGAGGGAGAAGTGGGGGAGAGAGGTGGGGATGAGGGAGAAGTGGGGGAGAGAGGTGGGGATGAGGGAGAAGTGGGGGAGAGAGGTGGGGATGAGGGAGAAGTGGGGGAGAGTGGGAGGTGGGGATGAGGGAGAAGTGGGGGAGAGAGGTGGGGATGAGGGAGAAGTGGGGGAGAGAGGTGGGGATGAGGGAGAAGTGGGGGAGAGAGGTGGGGATGAGGGAGAAGTGGGGGAGAGAGGTGGGGATGAGGGAGAAGTGGGGAGAGAGGTGGGGATGAGGGAGAAGTGGGGGAGAGAGGTGGGGATGAGGGAGAAGTGGGGAGAGAGGTGGGGATGAGGGAGAAGTGGGGGAGAGAGATGGGGATGGGGGAGAAGTGGGGATGGGGGAGAAGTGGGGATGGGGGAGAAGTGGGGATGGGGGAGAAGTGGGGATGGGGGAGAAGTGGGGATGGGGAGAAGTGGGATGGGGAGAAGTGGGGGAGAGAGGTGGGGATGGGGGAGAAGTGGGGGAGAGAGGTGGGGATGAGGGAGAAGTGGGGGAGAGAGGTGGGGATGAGGGAGAAGTGGGGGAGAGAGGTGGGGATGAGGGAGAAGTGGGGGAGAGAGGTGGGATGAGGGGGAAGTGGGGGAGAGAGGTGGGATGAGGGGGAAGTGGGGGAGAGAGGTGGGGATGGGAGAGAAGTGGGGGAGAGAGGTGGGGATGGGGGAGAAGTGGGGGAGAGAGGTGGGGATGGGGGAGAAGTGGGGGAGAGAGGTGGGGATGGTGAGAAGTGTGAGAGAGAGGTGGGGATGAGGGAGAAGTGGGGGAGAGAGGTGGGGATGAGGGAGAGAGGTGGGGATGAGGGAGAAGTGGGGGAGAGAGATGGGGATGGGGGAGAAATGGGGGAGAAGTGGGGATGGGGGAGAAGTGGGGGAGAGAGGTGGGGATGAGGGAGAAGTGGGGGAGAGAGGTGGGATGAGGGGGAAGTGGGGGAGAGAGGTGGGGATGGGAGAGAAGTGGGGGAGAGAGGTGGGGATGGGGAGAAGTGGGGGAGAGAGGTGGGGATGGGGAGAAGTGTGAGAGAGAGGTGGGGATGAGGGAGAAGTAGAGGAGAGAGGTGGGGATGAGGGAGAAGTGGGGGAGAGAGGTGGGATGATGGGGAGGTGGGGATGAGGGGGGACGTGGGGGAGAGAGGTGGGGATGGGGGGAGAGGTGGGGATGAGGGAGAAGTGAGGGAGAGAGATGGGGATGGGGGAGAAGTGGGGATGGGGGAGAAGTGGGGGAGAGAGGTGGGGATGAGGGAGAAGTGGGGAGAGAGGTGGGATGAGGGAGAAGTGGGGGAGAGAGATGGGGATGGGGGAGAAGTGGGATGGGGGAGAAGTGGGGATGGGGAGAAATGGGGGAGAAGTGGGATGGGGAGAAGTGGGGGAGAGAGGTGGGGATGAGGGAGAAGTGGGGGAGAGAGGTGGGGATGGGGGAGAAGTGTGAGAGAGAGGTGGGGATGGGGGAGAAGTGTGAGAGAGAGGTGGGGATGAGGGAGAAGTAGAGGAGAGAGGTGGGGATGAGGGAGAAGTGGGGGAGAGAGGTGGGGATGAGGAGAAGTGGGGGAGAGAGATGGGGATGGGGAGAAGTGGGGATGGGGGAGAAATGGGGGAGAAGTGGGGATGGGGGAGAAGTGGGGATGGGGGAGAAGTGGGGGAGAGAGGTGGGGATGAGGGAGAAGTGGGGGAGAGAGGTGGGGATGAGGGAGAAGTGGGGGAGAGAGGTGGGGATGAGGGAGAAGTGGGGGAGAGAGATGGGGATGGGGGAGAAGTGGGGGATGGGGGAGAAATGGGGGAGAAGTGGGGATGGGGAGAAATGGGGGAGAAGTGGATGGGGGAGAAGTGGGGGAGAGAGGTGGGATGAGGAGAAGTGGGGGAGAGAGGTGGGGATGAGGGGGAAGTGGGGGAGAGAGGTGGGATGGGAGAGAAGTGGGGAGAGAGGTGGGGATGGGGGAGAGTGTGAGAGAGAGGTGGGGATGGGGAGAAGTGTGAGAGAGAGGTGGGGATGAGGGAGAAGTAGAGGAGAGAGGTGGGGATGAGGGAGAAGTGGTGGGAGAGAGGTGGGGATGAGGGAGAAGTAGAGGAGAGAGGTGGGGATGAGGGAGAAGTGGGGGAGAGAGGTGGGATGATGGGAGGTGGGGATGAGGGGGAGTGTGGAGAGAGGTGGGGATGGGGGGAGAGGTGGGGATGAGGGAGAAGTGGGGGAGAGAGGTGGGGATGGGGGAGAGGTGGGGATGAGAGAGAAGTGGGGGAGAGAGGTGGGATGGGGGAGAAGTGTGGGAGAGAGGTATGGAAGGGGGGAGAGAGGTGGGGAGAGAGGTGGAGAAGTGGGGAGAGAGGTGGGGATGAGGGGGAAGTGGGGGAGAGAGGTGGAGATGAGGGGGAAGTGGGGGAGAGAGGTGGGGATGGGAGAGAAGTGGGGGGAGAGGTGGGGATGGGGGAGAAGTGGGGGAGAGAGGTGGGGATGGGAGAAGTGTGAGAGAGAGGTGGGGATGAGGGAGAAGTGGGGGAGAGAGGTGGGGATGAGGGATGAAGTGGGGGAGAGAGATGGGGATGGGGAGAAGTGGGATGGGGGAGAATGGGGGAGTGGGGATGGGGGAGAAGTGGGGGAGAGAGGTGGGGATGAGGGAGAAGTGGGGGAGAGAGGTGGGGATGAGGGGAAGTGGGGGAGAGAGGTGGGGATGGGAGAGGAGTGGGGGAGAGAGGTGGGGATGGGGGAGAAGTGGGGGAGAGAGGTGGGGATGGGGGAGAAGTGTGGAGAGAGAGGTGGGGATGAGGGAGAAGTAGAGGAGAGAGGTGGGGATGAGGGAGAGTGGGGAGAGAGGTGGGGATGATGGGGAGGTGGGGATGAGGGGGAAGTGGTGGGAGAGAGGTGGGGATGGGGGGAGAGGTGGGGATGAGGGAGAAGTGGGGGAGAGATGGATGGGGAGAAGTGGGGATGGGAGAAGTGGGGATGGGGGAGAGTGGGGATGGGGGAGAAGTGGGGTGGGGGAGAAGTTGGGGGGACTGGGGGAGAATGGGATGGGGAGACGTGGGGAGAGGGTGGGATGAGGGAGAAGTGGGGAGAGAGGTGGGGATGAGGAGAAGTGGGGGAGAGAGGTGGGGATGGGGGAGAAGTGGGGAGAGAGGTGGGATGGGGGAGAAGTGGGAGAGAGAGGTGGGGATGAGGAGAAGTAGAGGACAGAGGTGGGGATGAGGGAGAAGTGGGGAGAGAGGTGGGGATGATGGGGAGGTGGGGATGAGGGGAAGTGGGGGAGAGAGGTGGGGATGGGGGGGAGAGGTGGGGATGAGGGAGAAGTGGGGGAGAAGTGGGGATGGGGGAGAAGTGGGGATGGGGGAGAAGTGGGGGAGAGAGGTGGGATGAGGAGAAGTGGGGGAGAGAGGTGGGGATGAGGGAGAACATAAGAACATAAGAAATAGGAGCAGGAGTAGGCCATCTGGCCCTTCGAGCCTGCCCCGCCATTCAATAAGATCATGGCTGATCTGTCGTGACTCAGCTCCACCTTCCCGCCCTCTCCCCATACCCCTTAATCCCTTCTCTTATCAAAACCCCATCAACCCGTTTCTTAAAAATATTTAGCGAGGCAGCCTCCACCACTTCAACGGGCAGAGAATTCCAGAGATTCACCACCCTTTGAGTGAAGAAGTTCCTCCTCAACTCTGTTCTAAACCGCCCTCCCTTTATCTTGAGGCTGTGCCCCCTAGTCCTACTGTCTTTTTTGAGCGGGAACAGTCTCTCCACCTCTATCCTATCCATCCCATTCATCATCTTATACGTCTCAATGAGATCTCCCCTCATTCTTCTAAACTCTAACGAGTACAAGCCTAGTTTATTCAGCCTCTCCTCATAGCTCAATCCCCTCAACTCCGGTATCAGCCGAGTAAACCTCCTCTGCACTCCCTCCAGGGCCTTGCGCAGGTGCGGCGCCCAAAACTGCACACAGTACTCCAGCTGCGGCCTCACCAATGCCCTATACAGCTGCAGCAAGACCTCCCTACTTTTATATTCAATCCCCTTCGCTATGAAGGCCAGCATCCCATTCGCCTTCCTGACCACCTGCTGCACCTGCAAGCTGGGTTTTTGCGACTCATGCACAAGGACCCCGAAGTCCCTCTGCACCGTCGCCTGCTGCAGTTTTTCGCCCCGTAAGTAATAGTCCTTCCTACCATTCCTCCTACCAAAGTGGACCACCTCACACTTGCCAACATTAAATTCCATTTGCCATTTCCTGGCCCATTCGCCCAGCCTATCTAGATCCTTCTGCAGACTCTCCACACCCTCCGCACAATTTGCCTTTCCCCCAATCTTGGTGTCATCAGCAAATTTCGACACCCTGCACTCGGTTCCCTCCTCCAGATCATCTATATAAATGGTAAATAGCTGAGGCCCCAGCACCGACCCCTGGGGCACCCCACTAGTCACCAACCGCCAATCCGAATAGCATCCATTGACCCCCACTCTCTGAGAGAGATGGGGATGGGGGAGAAGTGGGGATGGGGGAGAAATGGGGGAGAAGTGGGGATGGGGGAGAAATGGGGGAGAAGTGGGGGATGGGGGAGAAGTGGGAGTGGGGGAGAGAGGTGGGGATGAGGGAGAAGTGGGGGAGAGAGGTGGGGATGAGGGAGAAGTGGGGGAGAGAGGTGGGGATGAGGGAGAAGTGGGGGAGAGAGGTGGGGATGAGGGAGAAGTGGGGGAGAGAGGTGGGGATGAGGGAGAAGTGGGGGAGAGAGGTGGGGATGAGGGAGAAGTGGGGGAGAGAGGTGGGGATGAGGGAGAAGTGGGGGAGAGAGGTGGGATGAGGGAGAAGTGGGGGAGAGAGGTGGGGATGAGGGAGAAGTGGGGGAGAGAGGTGGGGATGAGGGAGAAGTGGGGGAGAGAGGTGGGGATGAGGGAGAAGTGGGGGAGAGAGGTGGGGATGAGGGAGAAGTGGGGGAGAGAGGTGGGGATGAGGGAGAAGTGGGGGAGAGAGATGGGGATGGGGAGAAGTGGGGATGGGGGAGAAGTGGGGATGGGGGAGAAGTGGGGATGGGGGAGAAGTGGGGATGGGGGAGAAGTGGGGATGGGGGAGAAGTGGGGATGGGGGAGAAGTGGGGGAGAGAGGTGGGGATGAGGGAGAAGTGGGGGAGAGAGGTGGGGATGAGGGAGAAGTGGGGGAGAGAGGTGGGATGAGGGAGAAGTGGGGGAGAGAGGTGGGGATGAGGGAGAAGTGGGGGAGAGAGGTGGGGATGAGGGGGAAGTGGGGGAGAGAGGTGGGGATGAGGGGAAGTGGGGAGAGAGGTGGGGATGGGAGAGAAGTGGGGGAGAGAGGTGGGATGGGGGAGAAGTGGGGGAGAGAGGTGGGGATGGGGGAGAAGTGGGGGAGAGAGGTGGGGATGGTGAGAAGTGTGAGAGAGAGGTGGGGATGAGGAGAAGTGGGGGAGAGAGGTGGGGATGAGGGAGAGAGGTGGGGATGAGGGAGAAGTGGGGGAGAGAGATGGGGATGGGGAGAAATGGGGGAGAAGTGGGGATGGGGAGAAGTGGGGGAGAGAGGTGGGGATGAGGGAGAAGTGGGGGAGAGAGGTGGGGATGAGGGGAAGTGGGGGAGAGAGGTGGGGATGGGAGAGAAGTGGGGGAGAGAGGTGGGGATGGGGGAGAAGTGGGGGAGAGAGGTGGGATGGGGGAGAAGTGTGAGAGAGAGGTGGGGATGAGGGAGAAGTAGAGGAGAGAGGTGGGGATGAGGGAGAAGTGGGGAGAGAGGTGGGGATGATGGGGAGGTGGGGATGAGGGGGACGTGGGGGAGAGAGGTGGGGGATGGGGGGAGAGGTGGGGATGAGGGAGAAGTGAGGAGAGAGATGGGGATGGGGGAGAAGTGGGGATGGGGGAGAAGTGGGGGAGAGAGGTGGGGATGAGGGAGAAGTGGGGGAGAGAGGTGGGGATGAGGGAGAAGTGGGGGAGAGAGATGGGGATGGGGGAGAAGTGGGGATGGGGGAGAAGTGGGGATGGGGGAGAAATGGGGGAGAAGTGGGGATGGGGGAGAAGTGGGGGAGAGAGGTGGGGATGAGGGAGAAGTGGGGGAGAGAGGTGGGGATGGGGGAGAAGTGTGAGAGAGAGGTGGGGATGGGGAGAAGTGTGAGAGAGAGGTGGGGATGAGGGAGAAGTAGAGGAGAGAGGTGGGGATGTGGAGAAGTGGGGGAGAGAGGTGGGGATGAGGGAGAAGTGGGGGAGAGAGATGGGGATGGGGAGAAGTGGGGATGGGGGGAGAAATGGGGGAGAAAGTGGGGATGGGGGAGAGTGGGGATGGGGGAGAAGTGGGGGAGAGAGGTGGGGATGAGAGAGAAGTGGGGGAGAGAGGTGGGATGAGGGAGAAGTGGGGGAGGAGGTGGGGTGGGGAGAAGTGGGGGAGAGAGATGGGGATGGGGGAGAAGTGGGGATGGGGGAGAATTGGGGGAGAAGTGGGGTGGGGGTGAGAATGGGGGGAGAAGTGGGGGATGGGGGAGAAGGTGGGGGGTGAGAGGTGGGATGAGGGGAGAAGGGGGGAGAGAGGGGGGATGAGGGGTAGTGGGGGAGAGAGGTGGGGGATGGGAGAGAGTGGGGGAGAGAGGTGGGGATGGGGGAGAAGTGTGACGTGTGTGGGTGGTGGTGATGGGGGAGAAGTGTGAGAGAGAGGTGGGGATGAAGGAGAAGTGAGGAGAGAGGTGGGGATGAGGAGAAGGGGGGAGAGAGGTGGGGATGAGGGAGAAGTAGAGAGAGAGGTGGGGATGAGGGAAGACACAGTGAGCACGTGA
>CM075733.1:78519158-78524561 GCA_037974335.1 Prionace glauca | reverse complement strand
TAAAAAGAAACAAATGATATATTTTGCACACTCTTCAGGCTAACTGGTTTAGTAAAATTTCAAAATGCACAATCTGTGGTCATTATGTTCCACATCAGTAAAAAAATTCACATCTCACTTTTTTTTCCAGCAATTAACTTACAGAATCCAATTCAATATACACAAAAAATGTTTCAATTTCCTCTTTCCATTAATGCCTTGCTAAAATACAGATATACTCGCACATGGGGATCTTCTGATATCTCATTTAGGGTGAGCATTAATCATTTTGAACCTCAATGGAATTTAGGGGACCGTAAAATGGAGGATCAGAGAAGACAGTTTCAAGTACAAGAGGTAAGAAACAACCAAAAACAATTTAAAAATATATATATTTACATATAAAATTGGTTGACGTTTAAGACACACCAGTGGTACAGGTAAAGATGCTTGTATTTTACAGGAATGCAACTCAGAAACAAGGATGTTCACTCCCTTCTGGGAGACTGAGAAGTTAATTGTTCATCAGAAGTTTTCTTCAATCTGATTTCTGTTCAGTATCCTAGAAATCAGTACAAAAATGAGTGCATTCACATCTGCTGCTCTGCAATTTGCTGGTGCTTTTTCCCTTCTCATGTCCTGTATTTATGATCTACTTTATGTCTAACCTTGTCCCTGTATAGCAAATTCCTTCAGCACAGTAGTTAGTCTTCAGTATTCTGAAGCAATAGTCTCCACGATAGTTTTCAAACCTGATCAACTTTTTGCATAGGCCAAGGCCAATTGGCACAAGTGGGGAATCTGGACTGCAGCTGTGATGCACCCTAATCTCAGGTCACTGAAAACCGTGCTTGACAAAAATTCAGTGGAGAACTCAGATGGAAAAAAAACAATCCCAGCATGCCTTCTGATTTTGATCAAATTTCGCAGCTAACTTTATTGTTAATGCTTTTAGCTAAATTTGGCTCTTTTATGAAAATTTTTTTCCATCGTTATATATCCATCATTTTAGTTTCTTTAAACACAACTTATTACAGTTCCTACTGAAAAGCCTGAAATCCTTCAAATTACAAAAATAAAATCAGTTAAATTGGTTCACGGACTCACGAAATCAATTTAACCAAATTTCCTCTCCTACAACCAGACACACCAAGTGATAACTGCACTGTCCCTACCGTTGAGATTAATTTTCAATAGACGTCAAATCTTGGGCCTTCCTAGTTGGAATGGTTCAACATGTCATTGGACAATTAGGAAATCTACTGCCATACAACATACAAAGTAATCTGAAAATCTTCCAAAGTGGCAGATTTTCAAGGAATATTTGTCTGGAGTTCTGCAAGACAACATTCCGACGAGACAGGGAGGTTTTGGTAGGTTATAGGAACCGTGGTGCACGAAAGCTGTAATGAATCTAGTCAAACAGAAAAGCGAACAAAAGGTTCAGAGAGTTAGGTAATGTTAGGGATCTAGAGGGGTATACGTCTTGTAGGAAGGAATTTAAGAAAGAAGTTAGGACTGGTCCCTTTCTTGTTACTGCACAAAGGCACACTAAATTGGAGATTTTTAAATTAAATGAAGCATAAAATGCAGGTAAGAACATAAGAAATAGGAGCAGGAGTAGGCCATCTAGTCCTTCGAACCTGCCCCGCCAGTCAATAAGATCATGGCTGATCTGTCGTGTCTCAGTTCCACATTCCCGCTCTCTCCCCATAACCCTTAATCCCCTCACCTATCAAAAACCTATCAACCCGCGTCTTAAATATATTTAGCAAGGCAGCCTCCACCACTTCAACGGGCAGAGAATTCCAGAGATTCACCACCCTTTGAGTGAAGAAGTTCCTCCTCAACTCCGTTCTAAACTGCCCCCCCTTTATCCTGAGGCTGTGCCCTCTAGTCCTACTGTCCTTTCTGAGCGGGAAGAGCCTCTATCCTATCCATCCCATTCATCATCTTATACATCTCAATGAGATCTCCCCTCATTTTTCTAAACTCTAACGAGTACAAGCCTAGTTTATTCAGCCTCTCCTCATAGTTCAACCCCCTCAACTCCGGTATCAGCCTAGTAAACCTCCTCTGCACGCCCTCCAAGGCCAAAATATCCTTGCGTAAGTGCGGCGACCAAAACTGCACACAGTACTCCAGCTGCGGCCTCACCAGTGCCCTGTACAGTTGCAGCAAGACCTCCCTACTTTTATATTCAATCCCCCTCACTATGAAGGCCAGCATCCCATTTGCCTTCCTGACCACCTGCTGCACCTGCAGGCTGGATTTTTGCGACTCACGCACAAGGAAACCCCGAGGTCCCTCTGCACCGTCGCCTGCTGCAGTTTTTCGCCATGTAAGTAATAGTCCTTCCTACCATTATTCCTATCAAAGTGGACAACTTCACACTTGCCAACATTAAATTCCATTTGCCAGTTCCTGGCCCATTCGCCCAGCCTATCTAGATCCTTCTGCAGACTCTCCACACCCTCTGCACAATTTGCTGTTCCACCAATCTTGGTGTCATCAGCAAATTTTGACACCATACCCTTGGTTCCCTCCTCCAGATCATCTATATAAATGGTAAATAGCTGAGGCCCCAGCAGCGACCCATGGGGCACTCCACTAGTCATCAACCTCCAATCCGAATAGCACCCATTGACCCCCACTCTCTGCCTCCTATTTGACAGCTAATCCCCTATCCACGCTAACCCCCTACCCCCAACTCCTTGCCCCCTGACCTTCTGTAATAACCTCTTGTGCGGCACCTTATCAAACACCTTCTGAAAATCAAGAAACACCACATCCACCGGCTCTCCTCTATCCACCGTCCTAGACACATCCTCGTAGAACTCCAATAAATTCGCCAGACACGACTTCCCCTTAACGAAACCATGCTGCATCTGCTCTATCAAACAATTCTCCTCAAGATGCCTCGCTATTTTCTCCTTGATCACGGATTCGAGCATCTTACCTACAACAGACGTTAAACTAACTGGCACTGGTAAGCCTGACTCTCGGGATGGTGGTGAGCCAGCTTCCTGAACCACTGTAATCCATGTGTGGGAACACCCACAGTGTTATTAGGAAAGGAATTCCAGGATTTTAGGTGATATCCTGTCATGTCAGAAAGGTGCGTGACTTGAGGAGAACTTGCAGCTGGTGGCATTCCCATGTTACCACTCCCATTGTCTTTTTACATAGTTAGGAGTACAGGTTAGGTAAATGCTGTTGAAGAACTTTGGTGCTTTACTTCCATGCATCTTGTAGATAGTGCTCACTGTAGGTATGCTGCACTGGTGTCAGAGAGTGACTGCAAAGTCCTGCAGGTACTTATGAGATTTGATAAACCCGTGTTTCCCAGGACAAATGGGTAATTTTGATCTTGGACAACAGCCTAAAATGGGTGATACTGATTTGACCATCCTTTACATAATGGACAGAGTGAGGGAATCTGTTGAGACAGAGAAAAAGCAATTCAAAATTATCAATATTTAGACTTTATTTTCATATGTTTTAATAGGAAAACGGAAATCTTTCTGGTTAAGTGACCACTCGCTCCTATTATTTCCATTCAATTGACAATAACTTTTGGGCCAGACTGTTTTGTGCAGAAACATCTCAGTTTCAAAGTGGGATGCATGAAAATTTGAATGGAATTTTGTTTTGCACTCATCATCTATCAACATACTCCACGGAGTGCCTGACTTCCGTGTATTGTTATCACAAAGAAGAAAACCTTTTTTTTAGTATTGTTGAGGGAAATTTTTCTTGAGCTTGCTTCCAAGTTTCAACACAATATCTGATGCCAATCTTTCAGTCAAACAAGTAAACTAAATCAAATTAATGTTGGGATAAATTAAAAGGGGCAGCTCCCAAAAATGAGGGGAACTGCCCAAAACAAAGGACAAAGTGGAAAGGAAACAAACATCAAATCAAAATGTAATGAAAGGGGTCAATAATGCACCCAGTCCCTGTGGTGCCCAGCAAGCACAGGTGTTAACAGTGCTCTTGGACACCCAGCTGCAAATGTAGCCGCGGTAGAAGGGCAGTCGGGTCAGATAATCGCTTTGGTCGCCTGCGATCTGGACCTGCTCATAGCAAGTTTTGCCAGGCCCAGGAGCAGGTTCATGAGGAGGTCCTCCACCTTCCCCAACCCTCACTTCACACCAGGGGTCCGTAGATCAGGACCATTGGACTGGAGTGTAAACAAAACATCAACAGAAGGTTTGAAAGGAAACAAAAGAGACTCTGCAGTTTATGACATTCAACTTACATGTGATTCATGACTCCACAAGGTTACAAAAAGGGCAGGTTGCTTGGGAGTCCGTGAACCAATTTAACTGGAAACGAATTGGCACCCACTCAACAATGTCACCTCACTGACATAGAATCAAACCCACATTCAGAGAAAACCAGAATCAGCTACTAGGTAACAAGATCATGATACAGGAGAGTTTGCAGACAGTGACCAGCCAATGAAGTTAACATTTAACACATGGAAAATTATCTGCTAGAATTTGCTAATTTGGAGGAATTTCTGCAAGTTAACCTTTTCAATTCAAAACTTTGGATGTCAACAAATACACACATGAAGTATCCAGATTCATGAAAGCCAATCAGAATCACAAAATTGGTATGGCAAATCGTGGCCATTTGGCCAATCGTATCTGCACCAATACATGGCAGCATAGAGAACTACATAGTACACAAACTGGGCAATGAGAAGGGAATCACACAATATGGCTTTGGTGCTAAGAAGAGGAGTACCAAAGTCCTTGCAATAAACTAGATGAATGTTAGGAGCTTATACAACAAGAGCTTTCCTCCCACGTTCAGTAGTCAGCAAACGGCACTATTCCATGGTTACATTTATGCAGGAGTAGTATGCAGCAGTATTACATTTATGCAGCGGCACAGTGGTCAGCATTGCTGCCTCACAGCGCCAGGGACCTTGGTTCAATTCCGGCCTTGGGTGACTGTGCTGAGTTTGCACATACTCTGCGTGTCTACGTGGGTTTCCTCCAGGTGCTCCAATTTCCTCTTACAGTCCAAAGATGTGCAGGTTAGGTTGAGGCCACGATAAATTAGTGTCCCAAAATGTGTGGGTTAGGGGGATTAGTGGGGTAAATATGCAGGGTTACAGGGAGAGGGGCTGGGTGGAATTGCTATCGGTTTCAGTTCGATGGGCCAAATGGACTCCTTCTGCATTGTAGGGATTCTATGATTCTATTGTCAAAAAAGGACTAGGGTAGATTTATGGAAACTCAAAACTTCACGTTTCCCTCGAAGCCATACGCCATCCTAACTCCCTACCCAAACACATCACTCACTACCTCTAATAATGGTCTGCATTGCGAAATACTGTTGATGCTGGAAATCCAAATTAAAAACGGAAAACGATGTAAATTTTCAGGTCTAGTGGCATCTGTGGAGACA